>JAQJVL010000817.1:0-358054 GCA_035578905.1 Stictocephala bisonia
GCTGGGTACTACTATCTATTAGTGAGCCACAGCCGCCGTCACGGATACAATCGACTGTATTTAAAGGTCACTTATGACTGTTTAAAATTCCTCCTCCGATTAAAAATGCCGCCGACTGTGAAATATGGGCTGTGTACATTTTCTTAACGCTAAGGGTGTGGAAGCAGTTGATACTCATCGTGAGTCTGTCACAGTGACAATAAGTTTGGTTTTACAAATCATAACCATCACGATTCAAATGGTCTAGGAATGTGAGAGAACTGGTTAAACATTTTTTGTGTGATTCTCATCAAACGTTTGTTTTTGTGATTCTCCGTCAGCATTTTGGGAACCTACCGTAAGCATGACGTTCTGTACTTCAAACAGTCTGTCACAATGTCAATAATCACACTTCTTGACACTTGAAGACACACTACATAATGATGCATTTGTAAAGCGTCTGTTTTCTCTGAATTTTTTCATCAACCTTTTGCAACAAGCCATCAGTAATGAGTGAAAGTTTCCGACTTCGTTCATCATCATACACATTCGCACAACCTTAAAAGCTCTCACCCATTTCCATACCATCCCATCACTCATTCTGTTTTATCAATAAACTTCACAGATCTCTCGATGAATGTCAGCTGCTTTCATGCCTTTATCGTTTGCAAAAACTTATCACAGCATGCATTTTACAGTTGGCGGCTTTTTAATCAGAGAAGGAATTTTAAACAGTCATAAGCGACCTTAAATACAGTCAAATGGGTCCGTAACGGCGGCTGTGGCTTGCCAAAATATAGTAGTATCTAGCACGCATGCGCTGGACGCCGACTGCAGCGCTACAGAGACGGGATTCCAAAACGGTACTTACTTTAAAAACACGCCTCGTATATATATATATGTGTGTGTGTGTGTTTACAGCTAATTAAAAATATTTTAAGTTGAACTCATTGAATTCATCCTAAACCCCCAAATGATTTATTTATATTTTACCATTTCCTGACTCAGTAACAATAATAATAAATGGTTCCAAAGAATTGAAACAAACTTTCGCCCATATTAAACATTAAACAATAAAATGTTTGAAAATTACCAGTTTGATTCCCAATTATGTTTTTTGACATAACTCGAAAACTAGTCAAGTTAAAGACATGAGGTTTTTATTAAAATATTTTAAATTGTAATTCACATTTTCCTGAAAATGTAATCAAAATCGTCAGAGCCATTTTTGAGAAAATTCCATTTTTGTAAGTTTTTGCCATAAAATAATAGAAACTAAAATTTCAAAAAAGTGGAAAAAAAATGCTCTGGACATATTGGCTAAATATACCTATATACCGAATTTCATCAAAATTGATTCATCCGTTTGGTCTCCAGCAAATTGCACATACACACAGACAGACACACATACGGACAAAAACCAAAATTTTTTTTGAAAATACCTCTTTTTTGGGTTCAGGGGACCCTAAAATGAATTTTTAGAATAACTTAGAAAAAAAATTTTTTTTTACCATCACCATAATTTCTCTATACTAATGCATATGGGAGAAAGTAAAAAAAATCCAAATAATGTAATTACATGAATCTCAACATAGGAGAGGCCAATGACAACTATAAACGTCAGTACTGATGACCTCTTGCACTTTCGGCATGTCAAAATTTACTTAGATATGTAGGAACAGATTTTATAGAAAAAATAATGACTCAATTATATTTCATAGTAAAATTATTGTGAAGAACAATTTACTAAAAATGAATAGCAAATGTTCATAAAAATTATGTGTGGGAATTATTTACCAATTTTACTGTGGGAAACAATTTAACACTTTCATGGTTTATTTACTTGTCCACATGTGCTATTATTTTTTAATATTTTATTCTTTTTTTTAACATGTATTTTTAGTTGGTCTTCAACATATATATTTTTATTAGATTGTTTTTTGCTGTAACTGTTGTCATTTTCATTTTTTACTAATTAATGTTTTTATATCCTGTTCAAATTTATCATTATATTCTATTTATGTTATTGTTCCCAAACACATTCTTTTTATATTATTTTATATTCCAATACATGAATACCTTCCCTCTCAAAAAGCACTAGTTTTGAACAATCTGTGATGTGAGTAGTGTCTTTTTGTCCGCAGTACGGTGCCGCCGTGTATGGTGTGTTCGCGCGTTACCTAACGCCTCACGTGTGTCCTGCCGTTTCGCCATTCACTCTACGCAAACAACAAAATAAAAAATAACTGTACGTGTATGGGTGGGCGGGTGGGTCAATACCACAGTACGTGTATGGGTGGAAGGGAAGGTCAATACGACATTACGTGTATGGGTGGGTCAAAACAATAGTACGTGTATAGGTGGGTGGGTGGGTCAATACGACAGTTCGTATATGGGTGGGTGGGTGGGTCAATACCACTGTCCGTGTATGGTTGGGCGGGGTGAATATTAATGACACCGGTGAATATACAAGATATACATGGTCGGTTTGAGGTGTTATTAACATGGAAAATTGAAGGTATTGACGGGAGATGGGATAAGACTATAGAACAAAGAAGATTGTACACTTATACGAATTCTACAGGATGCAGGTTTTCCTGTTCGGTGAAGTATTTCATATTTTGTTTGCGCAGAGTTTTCAAGACACTCTACGCATTCTCTTTGTTTGAGAGCCTGCATTGCTCTCTACAGCGGTAACTCGCCACCATGCCGGACACTTATGCACCATGATGAATCGCATTGCTGTCAGGATTCCATCTTTCTGGTCTACTGATCCCAAGTTATGGTTCGCTTAGGTTGAGAATCAATTCTCTCTGGCTGGCGTAACTGCAGATGAGACTAAATTTAACTATGTTGCGGGAAACCCGGATGCCAGTTATGCAGTCGAAGTGAGAGACTTCCTAACTAGACCACCAACCTCTGGCAAATACGACATACGGAGCTCATTCAGCGCCTCAGTGCATCTCAAGTCTTGTCAACCAGAAGACAAGACAACTACTGGAACATGAAGAGATGGGAGACTGCAAGCCTACTCAGTTCTTCAGACACCTCCGCGCCCTCGCCGGCACCGTAGTTCCCGATGGTGTTTTGAAGGCACTTTGGCTGACAAGACTGCCAGCGTCCACACAAGCCATTCTATCGACACAACAGATGCTGATATGCTCTGGCAGAGCTCGCTGACGCTGTGCTGTATGCCAGTCCTCCGGCCCCAGGTAGTGGAGGCCACTACTACAATCAGCACCATGGATGCCTTGATGGAGTGCCTAACCATATTGATGACAGAGAAGATTGGCGAGGTGGCTATCACTCTGAGGAACGAAATTGCAGCCGTCAGTGACGACCGTTCCCGCTCCTCGGGCTCGCGATCTAGCCCTCATCCGCTCTCTTGCTCCAGCAGCCAGTATCAAGATGGCGTGTGCTGGTACCATAGGAGGTTTGGTGACCAGGCCAGCAAGTGCACGAAATCCTGCCAGTACAACACCGCAGGCCCGGGAAACGATCGGGAAGGTCACTAATGGCGGCCAGTGACCTTGTACTCATGTCATCCCGCCGCCTCTTTATCACTGACAGAGTGACGAAACTGGACTTCCTTGTGGACACTGGAGCGATGTGTGTGTATATCCAAAGTCTATGCTACCAGGAAGAAGGTCGAAAACCGACTATGACCTTTTCGCAGAAAATAATACCTGCATCGCTACTTATGGCCTAGTACTTGAGCCAGGATTTCAGACTCTTACGTGCATTCATGTGGCGTTTTATAGTTGCAGATGTGGCCAGAACTATAATAGGAGAGGATTTTCTTCACCACTATGATTTTCTGGTAGATGTAAGTCGTCAGTCTTTGGTTAACCAGAAGACGTCATTAATTTCAAGTGGCCTAGCAGCTCCTCGCAGTTTGGTGAGTAGCATTGAAACCATAAATGCTACCTTTCCATCTGTATACTCTCGACTACTTCAAGACTATCCAATGCTCACTAGACCCTCCGGGAAGCCAGCTCTACCAGTCAAGCATGACACTCAACACCACATCTGTACCACTGCCGGCCCACTAGTCTGCTGAACGTCGCGGCGTCTAGCCCCTGACAAGCTCAAGTTAGTCAAGATGGAGTTCGACACCACGGTCCAAATGAGAATTGCCAGACCTTCACTGAGCTACATGTCATCCCCCCTCCACATGGTCTCTAAAAAAGGCTCTGACTGGAGACCATGTGGTGACTACAGAGCCTTAACTCAAGAACCATCCCGACCGCTATCATGTACCAAAATTCAAGATTTTGCTCATCTCCTCCACGGAATGACAGTTTTCTCAACAATAAACCTTGTAAGAGCATACCATAAAAATCCCGTTAGTCCA
This sequence comes from Stictocephala bisonia, assembly GCA_035578905.1. Taxonomy (NCBI): domain Eukaryota; kingdom Metazoa; phylum Arthropoda; class Insecta; order Hemiptera; family Membracidae; genus Stictocephala; species Stictocephala bisonia. The sequence goes on from JAQJVL010000817.1 coordinate 4,334, forward strand.
AAAGACATCCACAAGGCAGCTATCACTACTCCGTTTGGCCTCTTTGAATTCCTCTACATGACCTTTGGACTATGCAACGCAGCACAGACCTTCCAGCGCTTCATTGACGGTGTTTTAAGGGGTCTAGACTTCAGTTACACCTACATTGATGACATCATCGTGGCATCAAAGTCTGAAGAGCAACATGAGACACATCTGCGACTGCTTTTCAAACACCTTACTTATTACTAACATTACTAATTAATGTTTTTATATCCTGTTCATATTTATTTATACAACTTATCATTATATTCTATTTTTGTTATTGTTCCCAAACACATTCTTTTTATATTATTTTATATTCCAATACATGAACACCTTTCTTCTCAAAAACAGTGGTGACCCTGACGTGATTTGAACAATCTGTGATGTGAGTAGTGTCTTTTTGTCCCCAGTACAGATCTCCTTCTCATCCTCACTTTACCCATTCCTCATAGACTATTGATCTGTGCAGAGAACTTATCAGTACAGTACAAGGTAAATATTATTGATAATACTAACAGTCAAGGCCAGGGTTCGAACCTGCGCTATCTCTTACTCCGGTTTACACCTCTTGGCTACTGGCTCTCCCACTACTATATATGCAAACTCTAACTAAACATATTTTTAAGAACAAGAAAAATTACTTTGACCATAAAAGGTTTGTATTGATTTAAATTTCAAGATAACAATAATATCTTGCATATAAACAGTACCATGATTTCTATTAATTGAATTCTTATTTTAAGCGAAGATAGTTAAGATTATTACATTATAAAAGGGTAATATTTTTCTTTATTTAGGATTGCTTAGTGTTGGTACAAACCATAGTTAGGCAGGTCTATGTTTTTATTTTGATTTACTGAAAGGAAAGGTTTCTTGGTTCATTATTCTTTTGTTAGGCAGATGTCAAAATTGTTTGTATCTATTCCATTAATGAACAGTAACATAAAATGATACTTAAGTACGAGGCTGTATTTGTAGTTTCTTTTAACTAATGGGAGTATTCCTTTGTTCGAATACTTTTATATTGTAACAAAGACCACCCATGAGATTTACTGAAATCACATTAGTACCGCTTAGAGTAGGTACAAACTGTAGTTAAAGAAAAGAGGAATGTCTTTTTGTTAAGATGGAGACCAACTTAGATGGGTTCATTGATATTAGGACCACTTAAACAAAAGTTAAGTGAAGAGTTGAGTGAGTCTACAGTCTGTTATATTAATTCATGGCTTAGTTCCCTATAATTCGACATAATAGAATAAAAACAATCTTTTGTTTTTAGGTAGTAGCTGAGACTGAATAGTAATCATTTATTGATTTTTTGCAACATTTTTAATCAGTTTAAAGCTTTCGATTGTATTGATCCCCACTTCATAAAAGATAAATTGTCTTACATAGTTTCAAAAGTGCAATTCTAGAGTTTTCCATCCAAATAAGACATTGAATTAGTTAGGAGGAGGGAAGCAGAAAGATAAATCAATACAAGACGACGAGAGTAAGTTTTATCATCTTTTTATAACACTAATTTTAATTTTTTAAAGTTTACTGCCATTTTGTGCTATAAAAATCTCTTTTTATAACAAAAAAGCTATTTCCTTGACCTTCATTATCCTTTTTAAATGGAAAGATCTACAATACAACAAAGATTTTATTACATTCAGCATTAAACAAACAAAAAGAAACTTGTATCCCTCTACCAACAGTTGAAAGAAAAAAATATTATGATGGTCTTTCAGAAAGTAAAGAACCTACATATATAACTATTTGATATAATGAAACAAAACTCATTTGCACTTAATGTGGTATAGAGTGTTGTGAATGTCTGTGGGGAAGATCGGGACACTTGGTGTCTTAGTTGACCGTGGGCTGTCATTCTCTGATCATGTGACACTATAAAGCATGTGATTGGCAGGTGGTGATGACGCTTCCACCCACCCGTACACGTTCAATCTAAATAACAGTCCCACCCACTTGTAGACGTAAAGTGTATATAACCCTCCCACCCACTCATATTCGCACAATCTAAATAACCCACCCATACATGTACAGTGTAAATGATCCTTCCACCCACTCCTGCATGTGCATTCTTAAGAGCCCTCCCACACACTCATACACGTTCAGTGTAAATGACATTTAAATGTAAATGACCTAAAAACACAACAATTCACTTTTGTTCTCTTTGAGGCGGCCTGATCACACGTCAATGGAGAAAAAATGTTTTAAATGAACTCAGTTGTTTTAAATGAACTCAGTTGTTTTAAATGAACTCAGTTGTTTTAAATGATACTAATTAACAGTATGACTCACAGAATTCTAACACTTGAGGAGCCGCAGAATCTTTTTAGAGTGGTCATCCAGCAGCAGCAACCATGACCAGGATTTGCATTTTCAGAGGGTAAGGTTTGAAGTTGGTCGAATGAGTTTATCTGTTTTGGCCCCATGATATACAATGACTAGCCCAAGGACCTTAAATAATTGCCATATACTAGGTTTTTAAAAACAACTTAATTGTATTTTAAGCAATGAATAAAAAAAATTAAACTTTCCAATGACTATTTTGTGCATGCACTTGTGGTGGAGGGGAAGCAGTCACTAGTAAAACAAAAGCGTTCTTTACTTTCAGAATACCCTTAAACATATTCGATTGTGTTTGGAAGGTAAGGTTCAAATGTTTACATACCCCTCTGACAGCTTTCTTCAACTTCTCGTCGATAAAAGCAGACAAAAATTCAGGAGATCGCTTGTTAATATTCAATATTTGCTCAAAAGCAAAGGCTATTTTTTGTTTGCATATATAATCATTGGAAAAACAGTTCATTACAAAAAAGTCTATATTATCTTTCAAATCGAGCAAGTTCTGAAACATAAATGGTGAAAGATATTATATTTTCAAATTTTAAGATAGAAAAAATTATTGGGAAATAATTAATTATAAGACACCTTTTAATCTTAATAATTAATTAGTTGTTCATAGCATTATTGGTGTTATTTGCACAGATGATCGCTGTACACGAAATATTTGCTTTTAAAGAAAAGTATGTGACAAGTATTAGTGTCAGGGTTGCATTTGCCATTGTTTCAGCTCTCTTGACGAGGATTTGCTACTAATTGTAGTTTCCCAATTGCCTCACAAAAAGAAAAAAAAACTTATATACAGTACATATAATTCAAATCAATTATTAGCAAACCAAAACTAAACTTTTGTACACGAGTGGACCTTGAAAATTTCTGTCATTTAATATACCATATTTAATGACGGAGGTTTTCAAGGTCCCTACAGTAAAGCCTGTTTGAGCTCTTATGGAAGTAATATTAACTATTTAACAAACTTTCCCATAAAATTAAAGCCCTACCAGTACTCAAGTCCAAAAATGTAACGAACATTTTGTTAACGGTAAACTGTTTATGACTTCTGTCTTGACTTTCTCTGACTGAAAACAGGTCACAATGTTTTAATTTGTCTTTTATTAATAAATGTTAGTTATTATTTGTATTTTTCAGATAGTTGAACGTTTGAAGTTTGTTAAACAGGTTCTATAGGGGTGGGGGGAGGATTTGTCACATGCATGTATTGTAGCTTAGGTTTTACAATGAAATGAATATTAGCCATAAGAAACACACCTTAAGAATTATATAGAACTATATTTATATTATGTATCAGAATATTATGGTGGCCACATGAGAAGGCCACTCATTAAGTCATGTGCACATTATTAAGATGTGAATTAAATAAATAACCGAAGGAACACATGAACCAGTAAACCAAACTTACTAGTATTGTTAAAAATAAAGCCATAAAACTTAAAATTATAACAAGAAAAATAAATACAGAAATCTTGAGGCATTTCACAATTTTTAATCGGATCAATAACTATTGCATGGATGTCTTTCTTCATCTTATAAAGAAAGCCTAATGTCATTTCAACTATTTCCAACCAATGACTATATTTTTTAAGTGTTTTTATGTACAGTTTAACAGTAATACTGATTTCCTTTTATTTTTTGTTTTAATTGGATTAAATGTGATTCTTAATAGATGTTCATGTGCTATTCAAATTATTTCCACGGTAGTTTTCACCTGAACATAAATTATAATTTCTTAGTACTTTGAATCGCTATTCTCCTAATGTTATTTTAACTTTCTTTCAATCAGACTTTCAGAGCCCTCGTAATGTCATTGCATTCAAAAGTGAGCTGAAGACTACATTTAGAGGATTCTTTCCAATGATTATACACAAGAGGTTTCCTCAGGCCAGTACGCATCCGTAGTGTGCAGGTAGCATTTTACGTCGTAAGTCGACCTTAGCTATGATTTTTCTACATTTACTGCTGTAAACAAAACAAATCGCAAGAATGAAAAACATCTGTATTCGTACTCTTGACAATACTACAGTCTGCTTATTTAATCATGTATATGATTTTGTAAAATTATTAAGATTATTTTATTTAATATAGTGACTCATCTTATAAGTTATTATTTAGTAGTTACTAAGTAAGTATAACTCTGAAACTTATGAAAACGTATATTTACCACTATAAATAACATGAACATTTCAGAAATTCAACTAATTCTAAGATGTATTGAAAACGATGTAGTATTTTTTTTTCTTTTTTTTTGTATGTATCAATTGTTCAGTGCGATATGTTGGAAGTCGTCCTCTGATGTCACAACTCGGCTAAGCGCTACTTATACAGACCATATGTGAGTGAGGCAACCTCATTATATTATAGGAACTTTGGACTCTTTATGCTTTTTTAGTATTGTTGGTAGTATTTCTTTGCTGTTTTAACTGACATCTGAATATCTATTTAACTTTAATTAAAACACAAAAAGTATTTTAATGCATCCTTTCACACAAAGAAAAAGGAAAAAAAATCATTCTTACATATGACACGCCGACACAACACTGTCATTTATATTTATTTTATGGTGAATATAAATGATGATAAGAGTGTAGATTAAGTGTGGATGAGTGTGGTCTGGTTACTAACTGAGTTCAATTGTTCCTCAGAAAGGGCAATTTATTAATAGTCCAACAGCCAGGGCAACTAAGGGACCTACAGCTTTACGTGGAATCTGAACCACGTAGTGTTGGTCTTTTTCAGTTAATTTACAAGCCTAGTACTTAGTTATCTCCACCACACAACATCCGCACAATGATTACCACCCAAAATGGACACCCCAGACTTCTCTAGTAGTCACGCATCCGGTCAGGTGACGTCCATTCAAGGCCAGCATTTACTGGCCTGTCTCCGTCAACGCCGCCATTATGTTTCACGTCTCTGCCAATGCTGGTTGTGTGGTTATACTGCTTTGTTTGTCGCAATGTCAATCAATAATTAATTACGCCGACTGTGAAGTACGCTCAGTTATTCGGTTTTTAAACGCAAAAAATGTTCGTCCTGCTGATATTCACCGACAGCTTCTTGAAGTTTACTGTGAGAGTGTTATGAATGATGGAAATGTGCTAAAATGGTGTAGACAAGTGTTCATGATGAAGAACAACCTGGACAGCCTACTGTCATCAATGAAGAGTGGGCACAAAAAGTTGATGAGGAAATTCGCTAAAATCAGCGCTTCACTATTGACGAACTTAGTCAGAAATTTCCCCAAGTTTCAAGATCAGTAGTTTACAACATTGTTACATTACAACAAAATGTGTGCGATATGGATGCCAAAAATGTTGACACAAGAACACAAAGCAAAGCGTATGGCATATTCTTTGTCCTTTTTGGAGCGCTATCAGAGAGATGGCGATGAGTTCTAAAGTCACATTGTGACCGTTGATGAAACGTGGGTTGCATACTATACTCCTGAGACGAAACTTCAATCCAGTGAATAGCATCATTCAAACTCTCCGACGAAACTAAGAAAATCCAAGCAAGAACCTTCAACAAGAAAAATCATGGCTACGGTTTTTTGGGACCGAAAGGGTATACTTCTGATAGACTTTCTGCCATCAGGAATGATAATAAATTCTGAAAGATATTGCAAAACATTATTCAAACTTAGGCGCGCTATTCAAAACCGCCAGCGGGGTCTGCTCTCTAGCGGCGTCATTTTGCTTCACGACAACGCTCGGCCTCACATTGCGGCAAGGACACAGACGCAACTGGACAAGTTTCGTTGGGAAATACTGAATCATCCACCATACAGTCCTGACTTAGCACCATCGGATTTTCATCTTTTTCCAAAAGTTAAGAAATTTCTTGGTGGAAAGCGCTTGGAAAATGATGCCATTTAAAAGAAACAGTTACGAACTGGTTTAACAGTCAGGCGGGAGAGTTCTTTGATTATGAGATCCAAAAGTTGGTACCACAACTTCAAAAATGTGTCGATGTTAATGGTGACTACATAGAAAAGTGAAAAAATGTTCATATTTTAGTTTGTGATATCATTTATATCCATAAATAAAGTTTCTCTTATGCTATTTGAAAACGGTTTTAACTTTAAAAATGAACCTCGTATATTCACCTTAAAATACGCACACAGTTGTATCGGCATCTCATATCAGTTGTATAGTGTAAGCAATCGGCACCTTAATGATGGCACTTTGCATTGAGACTGAAACGCTAGCTATTTCTATGTGTAGTGCACAGACTTCACTGACATGGCCATCTCCCGAAAACCACAAATTGTATATAGTAGTGTTGCCCATGGAAGCCTATCTAGGTACGATCTATAAATATTAGCTATTATTAAAACATGGTCTCATATTGAATTCAATTTAAGACATGTTTTGTAAAATATACACAACATTTTTAATTAAAAAAATTGCCTGAATATAAATCTGAGGATTGTTGTTCGATTCTTCACCCGTCATAAGAACCACCCCTTCATCCAATAAGTAACTCCCAATGTATTCAAACAGTATCTTGAGTCCGTTAGGTACTCTGCTCAATAGCATGTAGAAGCATGCCAAATCTTGAGTAGCTCCATTCTGAATCATAAAGACAACCCCAGAACTCATCTGCAAAATAAATTATTGATTGTCAAATTTTTTTGTAATTCATAAAGTATTTTAAATTGTTATTGGTGAAGTTGTAGGAGGACAGTTCAATTAACTTTCCCAGTATCAACAATGGAACAGTCCAGCTCATATAAACAGAAATACACATACAAAGTTCTAAAATGTTGCCCCTGTTCATCAGTAATCACTAAGAAGTTATATGTTTACTAGAGCTTGCTTTAGACATTTCCACAAAAAAGTGTTCACTCATGTAATTTTTTATACAGTACCTATTGCAATGTTTTTGTTACCAATTGATAACACAATAAAAACATTACAAACAGTGCAACAATCTAACCTGTGAAGGTACTGAACTAGAGGGAAAATTTGAAGGATTGATTAATATATAACAGGCTGTGTGTAATTATCCAATATTAAGGCTTGGTCAAGCAAGGTAAAGTTAAATTTTTTAGTTAGAATCCTTATATATAATAAGTGAATCCGTTTTTGTCAACACAACTCTTCCCTTATTTCTTGACCAATTTAAGTGGTTGGGGTGTTAAAAAATTTGTCTCTGTAGTTGTTCAATAAGGTCTTAATTCTTCAATATTTTCACCCTGAAGGGGATGAGAAGCCCTGAAAGTACGTTTTTCGGCCAAAAGAATAACATGGAGAAAGATTTAAATAAATCAAAAAGTAACAGCTGTTCAAACAAATGTAAATAATTTTTTGCAGAAACGTTAAAAGCTATTGGAATGTTTACAATGGTATTTGTAATATTGGGGAGGTTATATCTTTCATAGTGTTAAACCAGGGAAGGCTGTAAGCGTGGTTTTATTCACATTCCATTGTTGGGCTCCGTTCTACTCTGGACTTGAAGGTTTCCACGGCAATCTAATACAGTTATTTTATTTATTCAAATAATCTCCAGCTGCTATATAAAAACAAATGAAATGGACATGATTGAAATAAGCTAAGTAATATCATTGGGTATTTATACTAATAAATAGACAGCAACGCAAAAAATTTGAGCGAGATACTTTGAATAAATTTAATATTGTGATTTTACATTATACAGTTAACCTACTATTATTTGTAGTCAAAAGTAACAAGCTGAGTCCGAAGTGTAATGAGGGCAGCGAGTGATGGGGTTGGCACGCAGAGCATACCCTAGTCAGTAATACATTGGTATGCTAGTCCCTATTTAGAAGAAATAGAATGCAGGCATCTTATATATTTATATTTTGTTGTATCAATTGTCAATCCACACAAAAAACATGTTATGCCACATTCTTTGTCCTAATTTGACATTGTGTTTGTTCTTTCTTTTAACATATCAATTCTCACTTAGAAGACAGAAACTAGCACACAGTGCTAATAAAGCACTTATTCCAGAACTCCATCAAACCTTTAATATTATATCATTACAGCCTACTATATCCGTATTTGTAACATTTGGGAAGATTTAAGAAGGCTCTAATATTCATGTAACATCAAACACTTTTTCCAACTGTCAGATTTATCTTTATATATCAAATCCAAAAACAATGTACATGATGAAATCTCTGGAACTACTGAAAATGAATGAAATTTGGAGGGAAGTTAGCTTTTGTATCATAGAGACCCACTAAGCAAGGATTTCTCGAAATGTCATTCCTAACGGGTAGAAACAGCCCCTCTAAACCTTTTTTCTATAAGATTAACGTTGGCATTAATTTAATTTAATAATTTATTTCAAACAGCCTAAATAAAAAATATTAACATAATACAAAAGCTTGGCTATAGATAGATCGCTTACTCAGCGACCTTCAAATTGCACTTGCGTGAGAGAGATGGATTGAGTGGTGGAAGCGAAAAAGAGAACTACTCTTCCCCCACTCTGTTATTCTATATAATGTTGTCATGGCAACTAAGTCGCGGACTGATAGCACAGTAACAAGCCCCACCTACAAAGACATTAGCGACAGTGACCATTTATTGCTTTTATTAACACTAATGAATCAAGCTTAAAACGATTAAATTTAATCACTATATAGTACTCAAATATCATTAATACTAACAATAACACAATTAATATAATGTAAACAATAAATAGCAACTAAACAAACTTGTACAATTCATTACAATTATTGTTGCGGAAGGTGAAAGTTAGTCATGCCTGTGAGATAAGGCACCTCAGTGGTGGAACGTTACCCTTTTGCTGCCAAAATCCCTACATGCGCTAGGTATAACACGCAGGTCACTTACTGTATGGCCCAATTATAATTTGATTTTCATTGTAAAATATTTAAGGTAATTTATACTAACTCTGCATGATTGCACTACTCTGCGTCCAACTAAAGTAGACTTTCAGGCGGCATCCTGTTTACAGGATGCGATCCTCGAAAGTTTCCACAACAACTGTCCAATTTCAAACACACCGCCTAGATCAAAAATCGGGTGGTGGTCAAAATCCCTGGAAGCTAAGAAAAGGTGCGTAAGAATGCTTTTTAATCGCTCTAAGGTGGTCAATTGTCGTGAAGAGTATCGTTTAGCTCTTAACGACTACAATTCATCCATTCGTGATGCCAAGAAGGCTTCATGGCAAACCTTTTGTAGGGGCATTGACTCCATCAAAGAGGCAGCCAGAATCCAGAAAATCTTGGCTAGCGAACCTATCAACCCCATGGGCAGTCTGAGAACCAGCTCAGAGTAATTGACAATTTTACCTGGTGAAACGCTCAAGCTCCTTCTGGAGTGTCATTTCCCAGGGAATCTCGTTGACGATGCTCTGGAAGCCTCTGGCCCTCGAGAGATTAGCTCTACACCTTGGGCAACTCGAGAGGACTGGAGGCAAGCTAGACGCATAGTCACCGTTTCAAAAGTTAAATGGGCAATCGACAAGTTCAGCCCATTTAAATCCCCAGGAGGCGATGGCGTCTTTCCTGCATTGTTGCAGAAGGGCCCACCGAACCTCCACTTTCTACTTTGCGAAATCTTCAGGGCGAGTCTTGCCTTCGGGTATATTCCTCAGTCCTGGAGAGTTAGCAAAGTAGTGTTTATTCCTAAGCGGGGTCGTGGCGACTACACGAACGCCAAATCCTTTAGGCCAATTAGTCTTTCCTCGTTTCTGGTGAAGACCATGGAGAGACTCGTAGAATTCCACATTCAAGAAGGGGCGCTTAAAGACTCCCCTTTACATCGAAATCAACATGCGTATCTCCAGGGGAAGTCTTGCGAGTCTGCCCTCCATTGTTTGGTCAGTCACCTTGAACATTCCATGGAGAACAAAGAAATTGCTCTAGGAGCCTTTTTGGATATTGAGGGGGCATTCAACAACACCTCATATCAGTCAATTATTCATGCGCTGGGACAACGTGGTGTAGAGCCCACCATTTGTAGGTGGGTCGACCACATGTTACGGGGCAGAAGAATTCAAGCAACCCTTCTAAGTGAGGTGGTGGAGATTTCTGCGAGCCGAGGATGCCCGCAGGGGGGAGTCCTCTCACCCCTCCTGTGGGACCTGGTGGTGGATGATCTCCTAGTCAGCCTCACGGAAAAGGGTATTTTCATACAGGGCTATGCGGATGATCTTGTCCTATTGGTCTGTGGCAAGTATCAGGGCACGGTTACGGACATCATGAACGATAGTCTGGAAGCAGTGAACTCCTGGTGTGTACGAGAAGGGCTTGCAATAAACCCTTCCAAGACAGTAATAGTCCCCTTCACCAGGAAAAGGGTTCAGGGCTCCTTCAGAGGCCTGGCCCTTGGTAGAGTGTCTCTGCCTGTTTCATCGTCGGTTAAGTATCTGGGAGTAATCCTTGATCAGAAACTGACATGGAACTTGCACCTTGATAAAGTCATCCGCAGAGCTAAATGGTCCTTCGTGACCACTAGGCACTGCGTGGGCTCCACATGGGGCCTGTTACCCCATGTCTGCCACTGGCTTTACACAGCGGTCATCAGACCACAAATTATTTACGGGGCTTTGATCTGGTGGCCTAAGGTCAATCAGGTAACTGTCCGGGGTAGGCTTTCTAGCCTACAAAGACTTGCCTGCACGTGCATGACAGGGGCCTTTAGGTCGACCCCTTCAATTGCACTGGAGGTTCTTCTTAACCTGCCGCCTCTTGATCTCTTTATTATTGGGGAGGCTCGGGCGGTGGCTTACAGGCTTCAACTGACTGGCCACTGGAGGGGGTCCTGTACAGGTCACTCCGCAGTGGTCAATCTAGTAAACGATGAGGTACTCTCAATGAAGTCTGACTTCATTGGGACTAAGTATCTTTTCACCAGACCCTATACTGTGGATCTCAGGTCGAGGGAGTACTGGGACGGTGTTAGTAGCCCGGTTTCTTCTCACGACCAAATTGTATGGTTCACAGACAGGTCAAGAATGGGCAACAGAGCTGGATTTGGTGTCTATACTGGCGACCCTAGGACCAACGCTAGCGTGAGCCTGGGAGCGTATGGCACCGTTTTCCAAGCTGAAGTCGCCGCAATCCTTCATTGTGCCGCCCAGGCGGTCGAGAGAGGGGTTTGCGGGAAACACATCCACATCCTCTCAGACAGTCAGGCGGCCTTAGGGGCTCTTGACTCCTGGAAGGTTTCGTCTGGTCTAGTCTGGGAATGTGTGGAGTCCCTCAGCATCCTGGGTTCAAGAAATCAGGTCTTGCTGGAATGGATCCCAGGACATAGGGTATTAGAAGGCAACGAGCAGACCGATGCCTTGGCTAGGGAAGGTGCTCTCAAGCCCTTCATTGGTCCTGAGCCGGCCTGCGGCGTTTCGGCTGCAGCTGTCAAAACAGCAATCAAAAACTGGGTCAGCGCCAGACATCTGGAAAGATGGCGGCGGTTCCCAGGGCAAAGACTCGGCAAGGTTCTTGTCAGAAATCCTTCCCAGAAGTTAACAAAGTCACTTCTTGGGTTGAGTAAATTGCACGTCAAGCTGGTGGTGGGACTCATCACCGGTCACAGCAAATTCCGGAGGCATCTAAGAACAGTGGGACTCTTTACAGAGGATCCCATCTGTCGCCTCTGTGGGGAGGACGAAGAGTCGGCAGAACACATTGTCCTGGAGTGTGAGGCTCTTGGTGCCAGGAGAAGAGTACTTTTTGAAGGCTCACCTCTGGGACAGTCGGAAATTACTAATCTAGTGAAGAAGCTCCTTGACCTGGTCAAGGATTGCCAGCTTTACGATGATTAGGCACCGGGATTGGCACAAAAAGCCTCAGGCTTTGTTGCAAGGGTTGGCTGGACAACTGTATATCCCCTTTCAAACTAAACTAAAGTAGACTTTTAGGGTTTTCTACACTATAGAATGTTATCATCTAGGAGAACGACAGCAGGCAGAGCATTTATATTGTTATGATGGTTTAGAGAGAACCAGGGAAGGAAGGGTAAGCAAACATAGAGAACCACCCCTTAGCTAAGGAAGCGTAAGGCTGTTGGCTAGTATTGTATATTTTTCATAATTGTCAGAGACAATTTTTATTCTTTTATAGCAAATAAACTTTAATGTTCTTAACACATTGTACGCTGGTGTAGTTGATTACTATAAGAGATTACTGCACATTATGAATAGTGGGGACAGGATTTATGAAATAGTGTGAAGAAAAGCCTGAGACTAATTTTTGTTCAGTTTAAGCCAACTGATTTTACTAATTTTAGTTGGCACTGTCCAAAAGATCCGATGCCTTTTTATTAGGAGCCCTGTATTTTATATTTTTGGCCTATTTTATGAAAAATCTATAGATTAATTTAGCATAAGACTAGCTATGTATAGATTAATATAAATTTTTTTAACCAAAATATTCACCTGAACTTAAAACAAGAACCAGTAATTTATTCTCTTTTCTGGAGGAAAGGAGAATCTTGCACCACCAAAGTTAATGCACTAAATTTTCCTATGGCTCTGTTCTATGCTAATTAGCTTTACAGATTGAACTTCTTGTTTTCCTGTATAAAACGTGCAATTAGTAGAAACAAAACGGTGAATTATTTTTTGGAAATAAATGAAGTGATTTGTTTAATCTTAAACAATTATTTAATTTTTGGCTTACAAAGTTTGTAATACACATTAGAGGATTCTAGGGGAAACAAGTCACAAATGAACTTTCCCCAACATTTTTAACTGTTCAAATAGTTGATTAACAAACAAAAAAATAAGTTGAGAGAGGAAGGGAGAAAATAATTATTTTACTGTCTTCAAGATTGATAATGGTATCCGCTAATACAATGTACTTGTAATGATAACTTAAGTCCAGAATAGGCATGAGTATTCATGTGGCGTTGGAGTTATCCTGACGATGTCAAGCAGATAAATTCCAGCAGATAGATGTTAGGAACTGTCAGTATTCCCATTTCTTTAAAAGCACCCCTGCAGCTATCCCTCCAGTCAAGATCAACCAGTATTCTGATAGCCTATTTTTGAGTGATCAGAACACAATCCAGTTTGCCACTTGCCATAGCACCCAACAAAACAATGCTTTATCTGAGCAGGGACTCAAAAAGAAAGTTGTAAGCTGTTCTCGTCGCATCCTCTGTGCTGATGTGCTTGACTCTTCTAATTGCATGCTTAGTTTGCTGACAGTTTATCAACATGCTCCATCCATGATAGTTTATTGTCTACCGCAACACTTAGGTGTTTTCCTAAATTTACAAAGTCAAGATTAGGAAATACTAACAATTACTCTTTCATGCTGTCCAGAGGTATTTCTTTTGCCTTTTATTCATTAAAAAGATGTAAACAGGACAAACAGAACAGGCTCCAAGACAGATTCCTGTGGTGCACCTGTGTTTACAGGGAGTCTGTTGGATCTATGCAAGACACTGATCCTTTTCATGATCTGCTTAAGCTCAACCAGTTGATCTCGATCCTTCAAGTAGCTTGCAAACCATGACAGAGCGGTATCCCTAAAGCCCAAGTATTCAAGCTTAGGCAGTATTCATTATGTGATCCAAGCAATCGAAGGCCTTACTTAGGTCCAAGTGGAATCTAAATGACCCTTTCACCCTCTTCAATCTTATTTATCATGTATTCTGCGAGATCTAAAAAAAGCGGTTGAAGTAGACTTTTGCTATGTGAACTCATGTTGCCCCAATAAAAATAGGTTATTTGACTCCAGATGGACCGATATTCTTGCCAGTATTATCTTCTCAATGAATTTGGATAATATAGGCACCAATGAAATGGGTCTGTAGTTAACTAACTTGTGTTTACAGTTCTGTTTATGTAAGGGTATACTTTAGAGGTCTTCATTTTACTCAGGAATAGACCCTGACCAAGGTTGAGATTGCAAATATGTAATAACGGAGTCAGAAACCATGGTGATGTTACGGTAGTACTGGAACATCACTAAAGAGAAATAGTCTACACCAAATGTCTCGCTTTTCATTGAAGAGATAAACCCAAGTATAGTACGCGCGCTGAAGGTCCGGCCTCCTGGCTGGCCTACTAGTCATATAAAAACATCGACTCTGAGCGAGGCGGTCACAGACAGATCGTAAAGGGTAATTGTTTACACGTTTACGGAGAATTTGTATTTTGGTATCTCTTATAATTAGACCAGTATTTAAAATAAAAACATCAAATAATTTAAGAGTTTGAAAGTTAACAAATTAAAACGTATATCAATAACAACTATTAAATATATCATAAAAAATTATAAAGCAGTTAATAACTTTAATTGAAATTAAATAACTAAGAAATATATACTTCTTACTGTCACTAAGAAAAATATTTCTGTGATCTCCCGTATCGTTAAAATACATCTAATTTTTATTTAAATTGGTTTAAAATAAAAATTACGAGTTGGGAGTGACTCGTCAGTTTTATAAAACTCATGGACTGTTTTTCTAACGACACATTTGTCGACACATCGTCTACTTCTGTCCCTGTTGTTTTTCTCTTGTATTTTTTGGGAGTTGTGAACGAACACTCTCCTTCCGCTGAAGTGTCCAATAAACTCTATTCACGCCGAATTTCCTTTATAAGAGCTTTTGAAATGCTACATGCAACTGCAGTTCGTTCTAACGATTTTTTTACGGGGATTCGTTGTTCATCTCTTAATTTGGCCTCATTCGCCATGCACTCACTTACTCTCCAAATAATTTCCCTAGTCTGACTTCTAGTAATTTTTCCTTGGGCTACTTTAGGAATAAAGCGAGCCATAGTTGAGGCAGGAACCACTAAAGGAATAAACTATTTAGGATTTACGTTCACTAATTTTACAACCTTAAGAGTCTGCAGAGGCTGTCGGCCATGTTGGTTTAAATCTCATTAGAACGATGTTTTTTTTTCGAACCGGACAAATGATCACGCGTGTCAAAATTTAACAGTTATTTTTAAACGGTCTTTTCCAAACAAATTGCATTTGATCAAGAGTGAAATCACTCGTTGAACTGCTTTGTGGATTCATAATTAGTTTAATAGAATAAATATAAAAGTTATTTAGTTTGAAGTTTTTATTTTCACCTATTTTTGAAAACTAGGCGTATGTATTCATAATATCAAAAGCAAACCCAATTCGCAATATGATAGCATTTTAAATGACACCTCATACACAACGTTTGGTAAATAAATAATGATAAAAATATGGATTCAAAATAACGTTGTTTTTATGAGAATTAAACCAGTATGGCTCTGCAGACTCTTAACACACTTAAGGGACAGAAAAAAAAAGGAAAAACAACACAATCTGACTTATTGCACTACAGTAGTTTGATAAAAACAAACATATAACCAACTATATAATTGTTTATCGTACACTTGAGTAAACATTCCTAACACGCTAAACCACAAGCAAATATATCGCACGCAGTCTGGAAACGTACTGAATGTGCATCCGTAGATAACAATTAACGTAACTTATTTTAGAAGCAGGGAAAGTCTGACAGTAGCGAATGTTTCCAGGACTGCAGGCATATTGGGTCCTCCACCCGTCTCCTCCCTATCACCGCTCGGCGGGCTCGAGGCCGGACCTTCGCCGCGCGGTCTATAGATCTCTCTCAAATGTTGGCACTCTTGAAGATCAAGGACCTTCCACCTTCCAGTCTCTGCACCTGAAGCGATCTCCACCCTCTCCCAGTTTTGCCCTCAATGTCTCCTCCACAATAGTGGTAAAGTGGTGGGATGACCATTTTATGAATGTGGGAGGATGGTAAATTGTTCCTTTTGATACCTCCTAGTAATTTTATGATAAGCATTTAGTTGATAATAATGTCTTTAACAGATTAGTTATAGTTTGAATATGAATTTTTAACAATAGATTATTCATGTTGTAATTTTCGTCAAGTAAAATTCATGTAAATGTAAAGTAAAATACTGTATATTGAAAATATTGCCAAACATTTTTTTTAAATACATTCATTTTGGAAGTGAAAATTATTATTAATACTCATTTGTTTAAAATAATAGGTCGATTGTGTAGATTGTTAATAAAATTTATTATTTATATTTTATCTTAATGGCTACAGATGTTTGGTTTGATTTCAAAAATAGTCGAAACAAAAACAAATTTTATGAGGGTTGAGCTTAATTAAACCCTGCTGGTCATTTGTAGTTGGAAGATTATTTAATGGCTCTTTCTCATAAAAAGTTGACCTTAGTTTATAACGAAGATTACATTTGCTGATCTATATTCATCATTCTCACCAGCAATCCATATTGTCATAATTTCTACCATCAGTATTTTAGGATTGTAAAAAATAACTTTGTTATTTTGCAAGTCTACAATAAATGAGAGGCAAGGTAGAACACAAGTGGTCCATTGTCAGAACTTTTGAGCCCAAATTAAAAATAGAGCATGACCCTGACTAGAAGTATTTATCAGTAATGTTTATCAGTTCACCTTTTATTGTACTGGTTCTACCTCTTACTTCGTTGGTTTTACTTAAAAAAAAAAACATGAGGTTTTATTTCTTGTGACTGATTAGACACAACATATAGAAAAACTAAGTTTAATTAGGATGAAATAGGCTCATAGACAGATTAACACATTTGCTCTGTATCTAAAAACCTGTACCTCTCCCCATCTGCTAAAAGGTTTGCTGAAAAAACTAATGGAACTGGGTACTCAAGGATAACTATCTTCACACGCTGATGAATAACAAAGTTGCTGCGCAGGAAAGCTAACCATACATAAGCCTCGTTAGCAAATATCGATCAAATGGGAAGTCAGTGTCCCATACACACTCAAGCTAGGTTACTGCTTGGGACGCTGGTGTATGATGCTCTGCGAATGTGTTAAGAGAATCAACTTAGGGGTGGTAAGACCCCACCCCCCAAACAGAGAACAAAGCACTGGTTATTGTTTATGTTCAGATTAACATTTTGGTTTTTTATTAAATTTATATTTAAGCTGTACATCTTACATAAAATAAATCAAAACTCTAAAATAAAAGGACGATAAAAAAGACCTTGGATGGCTTGAAAAATGATTTAAATTTAACTCAAAATAATAAAATCAGCCTTAACTAAACACTATTATGATTACAATTATTATTATATATTTATTTAACTATTATAAATGTATTGACTCTGTTTCCATGACATCCAACATTATCAACAATTTGTTTAAATTTTACAAGAGAAAATCTACATTTTGAATCATGACGTCAGGAAATTTGCATCGGCTTCAAACAGAACTTTCACAAATAAAAGATTATAATGATAAACTAAAAAATGATCAAGCTAATGATACTGATATGTTTGTCTGGAGTGGAATCTTGTATCCAACAAATCCACCTTATAACAAAGGGACTTTTAGGATAAACATTATTTTTCCAAAGGAATATCCATTCAAACCTCCAGCCATTCGCTTTTTAACCAAGATATATCATCCCAACATTGATGAGCAAGGAGCAGTGTGCCTAAACATCATTAATACTGAAGTATGGAAGCCTGCAACACGAGTGAGCAATGTCATAGAGGCTCTAATAAAACTAATTGACGAACCAGAACCAGATCATCCCCTTCGGACTGATTTGGCCGAATTATTTATTAAAGATAGGAAGAAGTTCCTAAGAAATGCTGAAGACTTTACAAAAAAGAATAGTGAGAAAAGATAAAAGTATGGCCAATTTCTGTATCATTATACTAATTAATGACAAAGAACTAATTCAAAATTCTTAAAATAATACTAAATTTCATATCTTTAGTAAATATTTATTTATTTATTATTATTACAATAAGCATTTTGTATTCAATTATAAAATTAACTTTGTTATTCCACAATTTATTTCAGTAAAACCATTCACTTTAAAAACTCCTAGTATAGGGCCATGAAACCAGTTTTCCTATTCGGTTTTCACAAATATTACCAGCGGTCTACCTCTCTTCATCTCCCTTCATTCCTCTGTCTCTCTCCAGCACACGCTGAAGGGATTAATAACTAGGAGTACGCTAAGCAATTGTCCGAGCGCTTGTTTGAAATCAATCACCACTATCAGCACAGGCATGAAACTACAGCAAACAGCCTGTTTCTCTAGTCAATGGTAAAACCTAATAGATCAGAGCAACTAACTTTGACAAAAAGGCACAATCACACCTTACCAATGTAAGTTTAAGTATTTAAGTGAATTTTGAATACCAACCACCTGAAGATACCATGAACTTGGGCTACTTGCTAATCCCAGGTAAT
The DNA here is from genome assembly GCA_035578905.1 of Stictocephala bisonia. NCBI lineage: Eukaryota > Metazoa > Arthropoda > Insecta > Hemiptera > Membracidae > Stictocephala > Stictocephala bisonia. The sequence goes on from JAQJVL010000817.1 coordinate 22,926, forward strand.
CTGCTGGTCTGTCCTCTCCTACACAAATCATCAGCTATAAAGCTTTTCCTATTGTTCCTTTTAAATTACCCTCTTGCTAATGAGCATACAAACAACTAAATGTTTTTACAAATTCCCTGAAATATGAGCCTAAAGGACGTACAAACTGAATTGAAAGAGTTAGCGGGGTGGCAGCCGTTCGTCAATTTAATTCGGAATATTGGAATTCGCCAAGTGTCTACAGGATTTGGACTATGGCTCTGGATCTTAAAATATTATAATGATTTAGGCCAACCCACACAGTGTTAAGAAAACGACTGGACAATTTCATTCAAAAATTCAACTGATTACTAAACCATGAGAGTGCTATTGTATGAGATCCTTAATTATGTCATCACAGCCAGCTTTGTTTAAATAATTTAATAGAAAATAAAATATTCTACCCAAGTATATTTATTAAATTTACTATGCGAATTAGCTGCCTACAAGACGGTGCCTAGGAGTGCCAATGATATATTAAATATAATGCAAATGCAGTGAATAATATTGAATAGCTAAGTCCTCATACTAGATTAAATGAGACCCCCCCTCCCCTGCAATTGTAATTTAACCCAACATAATTTATAAGTTCCCCAAAAAAGATTAAATATAATAGTTAATTAAAAGTTAAACTTAGCCGATCTGGTGGACAGCTGTCGTCTTCTTTCACGGACGGTCTACGACACTGTACGAACTTGAAATGTCCTCCTCCCCTCAAGCCCTTTCCGGTTAGCTTTCGACTTTGTTATCGCTGAGGCAGTCGCTTTGCCACAAGATTAGTGTAAAAGATTAAGAAAATAAATCTACACATAATCTCTTCATTCTTAATAACCATTGATTCTTCTGCTCACAACATAGCAAACTGCTTTTAGTGGTTATTTTTTAATTTTATTCATAGGTGTCAGGTAGGCATATGTGAGTTGCTATATCCCATGAAAGTAAGATCCAAAATCGTTCAGACCTGGTAATTGTTTTTCTCAACTATTCAATAGTCTGTAAAATACATCACAAACTTTATAAATAAAAATTACCTCAATAACAGCTTTCATATTAGCTGTTATTAATTCATCTTCCACAACTTTAATAATCTGTGAAGAAGTGGTTTCATCGTAACATTCTTCTGATCTTTCTATTTCTTCAAAGAGTCGTTTCTTTGCTTGAAACAAGTAATATGAAGCATTATCTTTTTCTAAGAGCTTTTGACTTTCCATCTATAATCAAACACAGAAGTAAAACACAAGCAAAGTATTTATATAATAAAATGTTAAAAATGTAATTCAAGCCATGGTTACATTAGATTGTAGTGGCAACATTTACAGTGAGGGAACATAAATATATTTGACAAATTATTAGGAAAGTTTTATTTATGATTTCCTAGAATGCTTTACAGCCTACATTAGCTAAGAGCATAAAATGGAATGTAACTGAGCTCACAAAATAATGCTGAGCCTTCAGAAATTTTAAATTATATGGAAAATGATAGAGAAAATAAAATAAAGAGCTAATATCCTTATTTTTATAAATATAATTTATTATTTTACTATGTATCATAAAACATTATTAATAATTCTTATGGACATCTAACTAACTTTACCATCATCTCTTTCTTTAAATAAAACATATTCCAAAAATCACAAAGAGAGAAACAAAACAAAAATATAAACAAGTGTTTGTAAATAATTAGCTATGCCTCTTCTTCTGCTTCTTCCTTGTCAGGTTGGTGTTTAGCTCGTCGTGTTATAGTATCATCAGCTGAGAAGTGTTGTTATAGCCATGCCCTGACACAGTCCTCTGGTTTCTATGTCCAGATATCTGACCATTTCAACTAGATAAACATTTGCGCTAATACGTGCTTGATGGTCAGTTTCGTTCTAGTTGGCGATATTATGTTCACATGACTAAAATCCCTCTCACACCTTGATGAACTGCAAGGAATGAGCTTGGAGCAATTGATCGGGTTTAAATCCTTTGAAATGATTGTGCTATTTTCCAAATAATCTGTGAAGCTGTTTTTAACTTTGTTTAATTCAACTTGAATCTTGCACAGAGCTTTTCTATTTCTTTAGGTACCCTCAATTGCAGCTCTTTTGGCCTCAAGGCTTTTAATGCCAGGTTTCTCTTTAAAGCAATTGAAAAAAACAATTGCTCTTCTTATGGTATTGTTTGCATAGTGTACAGTTGTTTCTCTGTTTTGAAGACATTCTGAAACCATTGACAACTCTGCTAATATGTCGTACATGATGCCAAATCTGAAAAAAATTGAGTTGATGTCAGGCATTTGATCAATCCTTAATACATCACTCATTCATTTGTAGTTCTGCTCAAGGGTGCCCATACTCAGGGACAAGGGGGAGGCGTGGCTTCCAGGACAAAAATTAGACTTCTTCTCAATAAAGAAAAAATTTATACAGTTAGTTTGAACAAATTGAGATACAGTCACTTGTCTGTATTTTAAATTGTTTACATTGTGTTAATGTCTAAAAATATTACAACTTAATTATTGTTATAAGCTCCCTCTGGATGTGAGGCGGGTGAGTGCGTGTGTTGTTTGTATTGTTGTAATGCCTCTGCGTGCAGTAAGCAGACATTAGACACCTCTATCCAACCTCTCTAGCAGCCAACAAACTATTAGTTTTATATGAATTAATCAATGATGATTGTTAAATTACACGTTTGGCCTAAAGAAAAGAAAAGTACGGGCAGTTTGTGTTTTAGAAAAAATTTTATTTTTATATTTTCAGTCATGTATTATGTTGAATTTTAAGTGTTGTGCCTAAATACAAGTAGTGTTTATTTAATGTGTATTTAATTACTGTCCCTAAACAAATTTGAAATTTAAAAGTTAAAACCTACTCTAAATTATAATTTGTTTTTCAACTTGTACTAAAGAAACTAACTTTTATTTTTACGATAATTTCACAATATTGTGAATGTATGAATACATTTTAGTCAACAAAATATGGCAAACCATAATTCCAGAACGCTTAAAAATTGAGTTTTAAGGCTGGTTTACACGATGCCAGTTGAAGAGACAATCATCGGGACCAATTGTCTCAGGCCAGTTGTGGGAATGTCAGTGGCCAGTCCGGCTGAACAAATACCTGTTCACACGCAGAACTACTGGCATGGCAGTTGATGATGAAAATGGCAGTGTTCTCAATCTTTGTGTCTCGTGAAGAGTTCAAAGTAATCTGTGATGATCTTTGTCAGGAATTTATCGCTGAATCTTGCCAGGTGTTGGTAAGACTTAAATAAAAAGAGGGAGTGGACAAGGAAATTTTATTAGCGATGTTAAATGTACCGCGGAAAGCTTTTATCTTAGCTTTAACGTCAGCTACACCAAATCCTTGTATATTTAAATCTTTGGCAATTGCAGCGAGTGCCGTTTCATGGGCATTTCTGTTTTTATATAGATCATCTCGCTGGTCCCAGACACCTTTGTTCTTTATACAACTCAACGAATTTCAAATTCAAGTCATTACTCCACTTAGGAGCCATAGTTTTCAAATTACAAATAGTAATAACTTTTAAGAAACAGTCACAAATAACCACACGTCTACAGGTCAACGCATACAACAGTCTCTATCGACAAAAACAAGACAGTGATCTACTGGTACTGGCCTAATACGTTCACACGGTGCCAATTGGCGCGACAGTTGTGCTTCCAGAGTGGTGGGGGGCGTCACTGGGCCCATTTCATTGTCCTCAGTCTACTCCTGGAGACAACTGAATTTTAAGACAACTATCGGGACAGTTGGCCCGGCAATTGGCCAGAAGTGTTCACATGTAGCCAATAATGTTATGCTAGTTAGTTGGCTTATGGCAACTGTCTCTTCAACTGGCATCGTGTAAACCAGCCTTTAGGGGTGAATTTTTCAAAAAAACTTGCTGGAGGGTATTCCAAATCCCCAACCCCCGGTAGACTTAGCCATCGCCTTAGCCCCTTAGCTATGGCCGCTCCAAATTTGTTTTTATATTGGAGAGATAGGACTTATGCCAGCAAACTTACCTTAGAAGACAAGTTCACTAACACTTGTCACGCACTGCGGCGCGGGCATTCTTTCTTCTGTTGCGGATGATCAGATCTTACAACGCAATACTTCTGGGTGGGTCTGACATTGACATTCTCTTTGACAGTTTGAATGTTTTCAAAAAAAAAGATTAAGTCATTGTTGACTTAAGATGCGTAAGCCAATATTCTCTATTGGTTGCTACCTAGTGTGCTTTGTTTTTTGTGAGGGATAGGGTTTACTTGTATCTTTCTTTATATATTTCTGTATTTAATATTTCTGTATATTTTTAAAATTTATATGCAAATAATATTTATTATAATAATATCATATTATATTTATTACATTATTATGAGATTATATTTATTAAACTACTATATTATACCCATTACACTGTTATATTATTTATATTATATACTTTGCATAATTTTTGGCAAGAATCCATCAAAGTTTATTCTTGATGGATTGCTTGCAAAAATTGTATTTATTAATATTTGTGTTCTGGATGTGAAAATAGTGTGACATGGACTTTATAGCTCAAGCCACTCATATTTTTTGTAAAATGCTGTATTGTTACTAGGGTAAAACCTGTTTTATAGCATGTAAATAAAATAAAAATAAAAATAAAATAAAACACCAGAGTAGTAGTAAGAATCACGTAATCACACAAAAGTTCAGTGCCACTGGCACTTTCTTCAGGTAAGTAGAGAGAAGGGGGAAGACAGTGCCAGTGGCTCTGAAAATTCGTGTGATTATGTGATTCTTTCGTGTATGTTACTACTACTCTGGTATTAGTGAACTTGTCTTCTAAGGTAAGTTTGCTGATGTCCTATCTCTCAAATATACTAATTCCTGGCCTAGTGCCCTTTAACCTAACCTAAAACTAAGTTTACTTTGCAAACTTACACCAAAGTCCACACCATACATTTTCTGAGGTTCAACAAAATCAGAATGCTCATAAAAAGGCCTATAATTTTCTGCCAAATAGTGATCTGATCTAAATATTCTTACGGTAGATTCATAGTTGAGCATGTTCATTTTATCTCAAGATATATTCATTAGTTTCCTTCTCCGCCTTAGCACATATGGTCTCAGCTGTCAAATGGCTTGCTGATTGCTCGTGAAGGAAAAGTTTTTTCTTAAAGAAGTTAGTTGGGCAGACTTTTTAGACCCGTTAATGTGACTGTAAATGCATTCTATTCTTTAGAAATTGAAGTAATTTGAAAATATCAAGATGAGAATCTTATCTAGATAATGTACAGCATAATAAACCGTTATTGCAATGTAACCCCATAAATGATTTTTTTTGCCACCATATAGAAGGCCATTTTGATACATATTTACCGTTAGGAGTTACTAAACATTATGAACTTACAGCTGTTGCTGTCAAACCACTTTCATCATCTGAAGGCACAGAGCGAACAATAGAAGTCTTCCCTGGAACAGATCCTCCACCTATGTCTTTATTTAGTTTAGTAAAGAACAAAAGAAGTGTTTTTTTATTTATCTTTGACAATTACATAATCCATTGAATAGTTTTCAACAATGTAAAGCATAATGACTAAGACTAATCTAACGCACAAAGGCAATACATTGAAGACAGGCACGCCTCCTCATGAATGATGGATGTGCGACAGCCAGGTGAACTAGCTAGTGGGAAACTGGTAAAGAGGAAGAGAAAGCGAGAGAGACAGAGTGGGGTGGGGGATTAGAAGCAAGTAGGGAGTAGCCCCCCATCACCAGCCGGCTGTTTACCAGCCTTTTGTGTTACCACTCTATGTGTAAGGAGGATGGGTGGGTCAATACCACCTTACATGTTTGGTTGGCCAGGTAGATTAATGTATGGATGGATGAGTGGTTAAATAAAACACTATATTTAAATATAAATGTTGTTTTTAAGTTTGTTCTAATTCAATCCTAATGGAACTAAGAACATTTGATTAATTATATTTTAAAATATACAATTAGAGTGATAGCATTAATTTATGAAATTGCTTAACCTCATATCCAACTGATTTGTCATTCTCAATTTTACCAACCTTACGAACACCCAAATCGGAGTCAACAATAACCTATGCACAGTACAAGCTAGGTCATCTTTGGAATCAGATTGCATATCCATATGAGTATTGAAAACCAACATTAATCTAGTTTACAAATGTGGTCAAATTCCTTCAGCTGCCCCCAAACTCAAATTATTTTATATATAGAAATATATTAATGAATAGTGATCAAATAATTAACCTTAACTTTATAGCATGGATTGGCATGTGTGTAGCAGAGAGGCATGACATTCAGATTGGCATGCGTGTAGCAGAGAGGCATGACATTCAGATTGGCATGCGTGTAGCAGAGAGGCATGACATTCAGATTGGCATGTGTGTAGCAGAGAGGCATGACATTCAGATTGGCATGTGTGTAGCAGAGAGGCATGACATTCAGATTGGCATGCGTGTAGCAGAGAGGCATGACATTCAGATTGGCATGCGTGTAGCAGAGAGGCATGACATTCAGATTGGCATGCGTGTAGCAGAGAGGCATGACATTCAGATTGGCATGTGTGTAGCAGAGAGGCATGACATTCAGATTGGCATGTGTGTAGCAGAGAGGCATGACATTCAGATTGGCATGCGTGTAGCAGAGAGGCATGACATTCAGATTGGCATGTGTGTAGCAGAGAGGCATGACATTCAGATTGGCATGCGTGTAGCAGAGAGGCATGACATTCAGATTGGCATGCGTGTAGCAGAGAGGCATGACATTCAGATTGGCATGCGTGTAGCAGAGAGGCATGACATTCAGATTGGCATGCGTGTAGCAGAGAGGCATGACATTCAGATTGGCATGTGTGTAGCAGAGAGGCATGACATTCAGATTGGCATGCGTGTAGCAGAGAGGCATGACATTCAGATTGGCATGTGTGTAGCAGAGAGGCATGACATTCAGATTGGCATGCGTGTAGCAGAGAGGCATGACATTCAGATTGGCATGCGTGTAGCAGAGAGGCATGACATTCAGATTGGCATGCGTGTAGCAGAGAGGCATGACATTCAGATTGGCATGCGTGTAGCAGAGAGGCATGACATTCAGATTGGCATGTGTGTAGCAGAGAGGCATGACATTCAGATTGGCATGCGTGTAGCAGAGAGGCATGACATTCAGATTGGCATGTGTGTAGCAGAGAGGCATGACATTCAGATTGGCATGTGTGTAGCAGAGAGGCATGACATTCAGATTGGCATGTGTGTAGCAGAGAGGCATGACATCCAGATTGGCATGTGTGTAGCAGAGAGGCATGACATTCAGATTGGCATGTGTGTAGCAGAGAGGCATGACATTCAGATTGGCATGTGTGTAGCAGAGAGGCATGACATTCAGATTGGCATGTGTGTAGCAGAGAGGCATGACATTCAGATTGGCATGTGTGTAGCAGAGAGGCATGACATTCAGATTGGCATGTGTGTAGCAGAGAGGCATGACATTCAGATTGGCATGTGTGTAGCAGAGAGGCATGACATTCAGATTGGCATGCGTGTAGCAGAGAGGCATGACATTCAGATTGGCATGCGTGTAGCAGAGAGGCATGACATTCAGATTGGCATGCGTGTAGCAGAGAGGCATGACATTCAGATTGGCATGTGTGTAGCAGAGAGGCATGACATTCAGATTGGCATGTGTGTAGCAGAGAGGCATGACATTCAGATTGGCATGTGTGTAGCAGAGAGGCATGACATTCAGATTGGCATGTGTGTAGCAGAGAGGCATGACATTCAGATTGGCATGCGTGTAGCAGAGAGGCATGACATTCAGATTGGCATGTGTGTAGCAGAGAGGCATGACATTCAGATTGGCATGTGTGTAGCAGAGAGGCATGACATTCAGATTGGCATGTGTGTAGCAGAGAGGCATGACATTCAGATTGGCATGTGTGTAGCAGAGAGGCATGACATTCAGATTGGCATGTGTGTAGCAGAGAGGCATGACATTCAGATTGGCATGTGTGTAGCAGAGAGGCATGACATTCAGATTGGCATGCGTGTAGCAGAGAGGCATGACATTCAGATTGGCATGCGTGTAGCAGAGAGGCATGACATTCAGATTGGCATGCGTGTAGCAGAGAGGCATGACATTCAGATTGGCATGCGTGTAGCAGAGAGGCATGACATTCAGATTGGCATGCGTGTAGCAGAGAGGCATGACATTCAGATTGGCATGCGTGTAGCAGAGAGGCATGACATTCAGATTGGCATGCGTGTAGCAGAGAGGCATGACATTCAGATTGGCATGCGTGTAGCAGAGAGGCATGACATTCAGATTGGCATGCGTGTAGCAGAGAGGCATGACATTCAGATTGGCATGCGTGTAGCAGAGAGGCATGACATTCAGATTGGCATGCGTGTAGCAGAGAGGCATGACATTCAGATTGGCATGCGTGTAGCAGAGAGGCATGACATTCAGATTGGCATGCGTGTAGCAGAGAGGCATGACATTCAGATATGAATAAGGTCCTGCTGATACTGATAGAAGCCATTCTTTCCTTCCAAATTATTGAATATCTGAGGTATCTTGTATGTTATTTCTGTTGGCACTAGTGGCACAGTGCTGTAACCCAGCTACTTAGGGAAAAAGTGGAAATTGAATATGATAAATTCTATACTCAGTCCTCTTAACACTTACAAGGCATCCGCTCAATGGTTGCCATCAATGTGGACGCTAATAGAAATGTCTGGAGTGTACATGTTGGGTCAAGGTCCGGATGTTGTGTAGGGAAGAGAATTAAGTTTCAGACTTGTCACTTGCTGAAAATCAGACCAATACTACGTGGTTCGGATTTCACATAAAGCTGTAATTCCCTTATTTGCTTTGGCTATTGGGCTATTAATAAATGGTTTTTTCTAAGAAACAATTGAACTTGGTGAGTAACAGTGACTAAACTAATTCTTCTACATCACACTTATTCGCCTCTCATATTCGCACACATCTCTACAATCGACGTCTTAAGTATGAATGATTGAAGAAAATAATTTGAGTTTTGGTGTAGCTAAAATTGGCTAGTTTTATTTTTGGAAAACCAGTGTCTACATGCTCCTGCTCCATTACACCACTGGGTTACTTGTATAATTACTATTACGGCTACTCCTCCATAGTAACAATTTTTATCAAAGTTAAACCACAAAACTAACAAGATTCTAAGAACTATGCCCATGTCAATACATCTAAACTCAGACAAATGGAATTAGCATATCAACAGATAGCAAAATCTTAAAACCTTCGGAATCTCAACATCAGATAGACATATATACTATCCAACAACCTCAACCATCAGCAACATGTTGTATGTGTACTCTCTTTAAAATATAATGTTATACAATGGTGTAATACCCCATCTCTGACACCCCTGCCACCTACCAAAGGGCAGGTGGATCTGAATCGTTTTATATAAAAATTACTTTATTGACACCAAAAGACAAAGTGCACAAACCGTGAATTTTAACTATTTAGTCCTCTCTTACATCTAATCAATAACAGAAAAAAAGTATTATGAAAAAAATAAATATCTGCTGCTAGTTGAATTAAACTTTAAATTAAAATTTTAAACGTTGAATAATCTTTTTAAAAAGAAATAGGATAATATACTTCAAATTCGAAAGCAATTTCAATAAAATTACCATAGTAAATCTAACCATTATTTTTAATGTACAATTAATCTTAAATCACATTATCTATCTTTATATATATATATCATTCATACCCGATAAAAAATTGCTGACTGCTCTAAAAAGGGATCTTCAAATATTTCTTGATAAATACTTCTGCTTTTGTTTCCCATTTCCACAAGTAATTTGGTGGTCTTTCTGAACAATGGCCTGTCTACCAGACTCCCTTGCCTCTCCTTTGCCACTAGGCTCAGTAGCATGTTCTGCAAAAATTCCTGGATGGTATCATAGCACACCACCTAGACATTACAAATTGTAATTTAATACTTTGAAAAGAAAATATAATAGATTCTTCGTAGGGATGTTAGACAAAAAATGGTTTATTATTTTATTAATTGCCTAAAACTTCCTTTACAAAATTTATAACAATCAATGACATAAGAGGCAACAAAATTGCCATAAGTCAGATCACAGTTTTCAACTAAAGGTTAAGTAACAAATTTAAAACGTCCAGACAGTTCTTAAATTTAATCCACATTCCATGATTTATGGAACAACTGACATACTTCTATTGGAAATCCAGCTCCAATATAAACCTTTATTTCTTGCTTTAGTACAATAAACTTTATTAGAAAAGGGTCACCATGCAGTGAATGACCGTTCCACCCACCTACACACATACTGTGATGGTATGTGTGTAGGTATTGTATGTGTATGGGGGTAACCCATTCACCCAAACACATAAAGTGAAGTTAAAATACCCGCCCATACTAATTCATTGATTTTGACCTATACACATAATGTGATTGTGACCTATCCACCCACACACATACCGTGATGGTGAACCTTCCACCCACCCAAACTAATAAGATAGATAGATAGATAATACAGTGATGGTGAACCTTCCACCCACCCAAACTAATAAGATAGATAGATAGATAATACAGTGATGGTGAACCTTCCACCCACCCAAACTAATAAGATAGATAGATAGATAATGCAGTGATGGTGACCTATACACATAATGTGATTGTGACCCATCCACCCACACACATACAGTGATGGTGAACCTTCCACCCACCCAAACTAATAAGATAGATAGATAGATAATACAGTGATGGTGAACCTTCCACCCACCCAAACTAATAAGATAGATAGATAGATAATACAGTGATGGTGACCTATACACATAATGTGATTGTGACCCATCCACCCACACACATACAGTGATAGTGAACCTTCCACCCACCCAAACTAATAAGATAGATAGATAGATAATACAGTGATGGTGATAGATAGAATACACATACAGTAATTCTAACCCATCCACCCTCACACATACATATACAGTGATTGTAACCCATTCACCCATACACATACAGTGATGGTGACCCACCCACCCATACTAATACAGTGATTGTGACCCATCCACCAATACAAATAAGTGGTGATAAACATGTTTTATGCTGAAAAATATATTAGGGTGATTTGCTTCAGTAATAACATTATTAGTAAATCAAAACTTTTATTTCAACATATCTACAGGATTCCCATCAGATTATATGTTTTATTTAATGATTTAATAAGATTTTAATTATTATGAAAATATTTAAAATATTACCTGGTCTCTAAATAATTTTAACCCTAACGTGTATATGTTGTCCAAACCCTGTTGACTCAAGTATACTCGGTCCATATACATGAGCATATCGCTGATAATGACCATGGAAGTTTGATAACTGTCCCACTCACTGGTTATGGCACTAAGAAAGCTGCGATCGAGATGTGCCAACACTTTGGACTGTACCTTAAAAAACAATTTATTTTACTCCTACACATTTGAATATCATATTACAAACACTATAGACCTCAATAACATGCTAAGTTTAAAAAAATAATGAAAAAGTTACAAAAATGTGACCACTAACTAATGTAACCCAGCTAATTGGGATCAAAGTGTTTGGGAGATTGTAGGCGATAGGTTGCATGCTCAGTCCTCTTAATACCTTCTACTCAATGGTTGCCATCGACTTGCACACTACTAGAGAAATTTGGGATGTCCATGTATAGATCCAAGATGGCCGACCACTCCAGCCCTGCTTAGCTGTTGTGCATTGATTTAAGCTTTTGAGAGGTTAGGTCAAAGCTATTTTACAACTACACATTTTCAGATAAATTCAAATAGCAACAGAAAAGAATGTCTTCTGCTTGCCATGTTGAAGAGAAAAAACTATCTAGGTTAATATCTTGTTTCGTAAAAATTATAAAGGATTATAATTATCTCACAAGTGATAAATATTTTGTTCTTTGCTTGCTTCTGTACCAAGTAGTTTAATGAATAATTATCAAGGGTTTTTACAAAAGTATTTCTAAAATTGACACCATAGAATTAGTAAAACTTGGGGTCAGTAAATCAAATGCTGACACTTCAGAATGTAACAACATTGACTATGCAATTTTAATAAAAAAGGATTTAGCAAGTCTGTCAAAAATTGAAAATTTACACCAAGTTTGTTTTTTAACACCACTATAGTTGAATGTGGGTAGAGCAAAATGCCAAATTGCTTCATCAATTTCCATTTCCACAAAATAACTTTAAAATTTTTCTTCTTCAAACCTTGTAATCCAGTTATTTCAGACATGAGAAGGTGAACTGGAAAATAATTTATATTCACTTAATTAAAATGGATATACATACTACAAATATTGTTAAAATACCAAAATTATGAAACATTTTATAGTGTGGATGACAGCAGCTTTTGAGGAGGTAAATAATCCAAAAATAGATATTTTTTATAATTTGGAGCTGAGAGAGTGTAAGAGTGCTGCAATTAACCCTTTTATACTTTCTATTTAAAAGGAATTACAATTCCAATTGGCCCTAACCTAAAAAGAAAATATTACCACCAACAATTTACCCCAAAAACCCAGCTGGCCACAGATAATAAACTAAAGTGGCATATGTGTTATTTAACTGCTAGATGACAAATAAGGCAAAGTAAACTATTATCAAAATGAGAAAACAAAATTGGAATAAAGGTAATTGAACATCCATGATCCAATGATCTGCTACACGTCACTCATTTGCTCATATTTGGACTTCAGGGCTGGGCACGAACATAACTAATTTTATTTCAAAATGCCATTGATTACACAATGAGTTAGAGTAATTATAATAATTTTAATAATTTCATGTTTAGTCGTTTCAAACTCTTACACATACAAACTAACTTGACTTCAAAATATTATTATGTCTGTTATTATTTTTACTTACTTTTGATATGATGTACTCATTAATAACTTCCTCCAGCTTATGGTGCAGAAGCCATCCAAAATTATGCTGAACAAGATAGTATCCATGTCTATAGAGCTCTTCAAATTTCAATTTAGAATAGTGCCTACTTTGGATGTGTTGAATTGAAGATTGTAACAGCTGGCACACAAGTTCGGCTTGACGTCTGTCCATATACTAGACAATGATTTGATAGGATTTTATTTTAAATTATTAAGTAAGAAGCATACAAATAAAGCATCACCTATTTTTTTCTGTAAAGTATTGTACGTGTGTGCATACTTGACACATTTTTTTTCTGTGAAGTATTGTACGTGTGTGTATACTTGACACATTTTTTTCTGTGAAGTATTGTACGTGTGTGCATACTTGACACATTTTTTTCTGTGAAGTATTGTACGTGTGTGCATACTTGACACATTTTCAAATGTACTAATTAAAGCTAGTTGTTGCCTATATTATCGTTGCCAAATTTTAATGGTTTTAAATATTTTTACTAATATCAATATTAAGAAGCTGATTAATTTATAGAAAGGATAAACCCTTCCTACAGGGGTTTTGACAAACATATACATGTATAGTGATATTGACCCACTCATTCATAAACAGTGATATTGACCCACTATATTCTCTATTCTCGCCAATATACTGGATGCCTCTCCAGAAGTTAAATATAAAAAACACTTCAATAAAAAAAGTTATTTTACTCTATATTCTTTCTCTAATTCTTTGGTTTTAAGGCATCTACCTAATTTGTACATTTAAAAATGAATATAAATATACATCTAATTCATTTTCAATTCTGCAAAACAGGTATGTAACTTGAAACCGCATTTGTTGAGCAGGCAACACTCCGCTAGGCATTACAATATAACAGGTAAATATAAAACAATATCTTCAGTTTAAAATGTTTTACTAATTTCAATATTAATAGCTGATTAATTTATAGAAAGTATAAACCCTTCCAACAGGAATTTTGACAAACCCTTACGTATTGAGTGATAATGAACTGACCCACCCACAAACATACTGTGGTACACTACTCGAATTCTTGACTGGGAAAAAATTTACTATTTTACACTGGAATTCTACAATTTTTAATTGTTAAGTAAACTCTTGATTATATACACCTACAATAGATTAGATACACCTACAATAGATTAGATACACCTACAATAGATTAGATACACCTAATATTATTACTATTAAAAAGATATCTCATCTCCTAGGAATTGCACTAGCGCTCCACAAATACTCTCAAAAACAGCTGATAATTTGAGACACAACATTTACATTGGATGAGACATCTATGTGTGTGTATCAATGGTAAAACTTTAGTATTCCTTATAATAATGTCAGTAGTGCAAAATTGAGCATTATTATTGATGGTATACCAAGAGTGTGTTCAGTTCCTTCAGTCACCAAACACGTTATAATATTTTCACGTATACATACTGGTGTAATCACATTAAGAATGAGTCTGGACTTTCATGTTCAAGATGTCTGTATTTTTAAATTCGAAATACATGTGTTTACTGTGCAGGATATTTAATTGTTGTATATATCTTTTCTCATATTAAGATTATCATAATCAATCAGAACTTTCAATAATCAGGACTACTTAGAGTCCCCGATTAGTCCTGATCAAAGAGGACTACAGTATGTTACTTAAAACTTTTTTAGTATCAATGAGAAAATTTAGAGTTGAGTTTTTCTACTTCACATTTTACTTAACATTCTGCCCCATTTACCTTCTGTGAATACCGCTGTGACATTTTATTTCAATACATACATTTCAATCACACATATGAAATGTGTCTTGAATACTGTTTTGCTGTTTCTTATTACCATAATCAATATTGGTTTTGGTGGAGTGAGATTTGACAGATACAACTATCAAATCTATTTTGGATTGCCATTTTATGGCTTTGGTTTAGATTAAAGAACTGATATCAGCAGTTGAAGACCTGTCTTACTAGTAGTAAACTTCTCCAAAACTATAGCAAAGATTGTGCTTGAAAGCCTTTTCCAGCATCTCCAACACAAAAGCCTCCTAACTAGCCAGTATTTTTTTACCTAGTACATTGATAACCACTGCCTTCTTCAACTTCAGTAGTCTTCTTCCACACTGAGCTTTCGGATCCACCTCCTAAACCACAATCAACATCAAAAGCTAAGAGATTTAGTCATAGATGAAACAGCATCAAACAGGTTTCAGAGTTACTTGAGTGATAGAAAGCAACTAGTGGAAGTACAGTACACCAAAAGACAACAAAGCAAAGGGTCCAATACGAACTCACTGATGTACAATGAGGAATACTGCAAGGATCAGTGCTGAGCCCAATGCTATTTTTTTGCTCACAAATGACCTCCATAACTGGCTACAAGATGATTACCTCACAGTTATGTATACAGATTATACAGCCATTACACTGGCATATAAGTCAATAAACCATCTTAATAGAAGCATAAAATAGATCAATAAAAATATAAACATAACTAAACAATTGCTGTAATAACAATTTAGCTTTGAACAACATTTTAACAATACAAGTTAACTTTACAAATAAAAACAAAAATGAAGACTTAACACTACTTGATTGGAGGCAATAGCGACACTTCGGTATAATAATTTATTCAAATTAAAGCACTTTAAACTCCTCACTTTAATAAATTCTACACTCAATCAACTCAGGAGAACACAGAAACAATAATATTCATCAGTGCAATACAAGAGATGTTTTAAATTTTAATCCGCTATCACACCATCTGAGCCTTTACACAAAACAACGTTCATACCAAGGTACCCTATTTCAAAAAGCTGCCAGACAAAATCAACAGCCCTAACGCCTCAAGAAAACACTTCCTGTATGGTTGCAAGAGAGATACTTTTCTTTTTCAGACAAAACCAACAGAATATAACTTGATATGTGGCTTTTCAAGGAAACAAGCAAGAAAAGGAGATGTAGCTGTTTTTGCACATGAACAACTTGGAAATTTGGTACAAAATGAAGATAAAACTGTAGTAAGCGAAGAACTCATTTGTGAGATGCATTCTATCAGCATTGAGGTGTGTTAGGAAAAAGTGCAAATTATAAGAATCTATTACCCCCTCCAATATGGAGCTATTCACGATGCTTTAAATAAGACCTCCGATACTCTGAATCAAATTCCTAACTGGAAAAGCCCTTCAGCTATCATGGGTGATATCATTATAGACCTGCTAGTTCAAGACAAAAATAGAAGAAAACTAGAAAATACTTATGGTGCTAAATTGTTGTCACAATTTAGCAAGAACGAATCTACATCCAACTAGAATTACAGACACCACTGCAACATCCATTGACATGGATTGCTCCAACCTTAATAAGGATGATTTTTTCGCAGAAGTCATTACCACAGGTCTTTCACAACATACAACATAACTCAGTATAATTAACTTGAATACACTAAATTCGTTAATGCCGAACTGATTACAAAGACACTTAACCATCTAAAACCCATACTCCAAAATGAGACATGACAAATAGTATACAACAAGCTGCAGGTCGATCAAAATTGGAACTGCTTTACAGATATATTAACTATGGTCCTAAACTCAACATGTCCATTAAAGAAATCAAAAGAAAAGCATAGTAAACAAATTGTGTAACTAAAGTGGACAAAGACATTAAAAAACAAATATACAAGCACAAGAAAAGGAGATTCTATATAACCGGCCTGAAGGCAAAGTCATGAAAGCTGCCAAAAAGAAAGGCTATGATATGAAATTTAAATAGAAACAAAAAAGAGCCATTGCAATTTTATAAAAAAACAGCCTGAAAAAACAAAAAGCATTTTGAAAGTTAGGAACTTTGAAAAATGCAAAGCCACTAATGAGTCAAATAACTTTAATCTTGTGATAAACAGCCTATTAATTAAAGACCCTTTTGAAATTGCACATAGCCTTCACCACAGTAGCTGAAACAACTTTTCATAATGCAGGGCAACACAACTCCTCTTGTAGTACTAACAAGCAGATAGATACAAAAAGCTTAGTACGAAATTTTCAGTTCCTGCCGAAATCAGCTCTGAAAATAATACCTTCACCAATACAACCAAGTAATGATGTATGCTGTTGACACAGCGCTATTATTATCCAGAAACCAAATACCAAAATATGAACTATTGTCTTTCATTGCCTTAAACAATATTGCCAAGCCTTATACTAAATGAACATCACTATAGTTTTATATCAGTACTACCTGATATAAAACTAAAAAATGAAGCTAACTGCCTAGAAGTCCCCTTTGACTGCAAACTTACCAGCAGTATATATGTACTCAAACGAGTTTAAGCTATCTGTAGAATAGACACTGTGAAAACTAACTGCCTTCTCACTGTTCGAATCCCATTTGTGAACTCATCTGGGCTACAACCTTTAAATCTACTATCTTACAATTAGCAATACAGGAATTGCTTGCAATGTATTTTACAGATAATATTTGCAGTGTTGCAAGTACTATGCTCTTTGATTTTTAGTTTCTGTTGGGTATTTGAGCTTGTAAAATTATTTTAGGAGTATCCTTTACAGTTAAAAAGTTATAATAAAACCGATATTTAAAAATATAAATATATTGGACTGCAATAACTACAGACATATATTATTTGATTCACAACTAGCCAAATTTTTGAGAAATTAAATTAAATAATATAAGAATTTATTGTATTCCATTAACACTATTATGTCTATCAGCTTCCATATTTATCTCCAATGCTTGACAAAACTAAAAAAAGGAATGGAAGGCCTAGACCCTTTAGCATCCTGCCAACCAGCCATTAAAGAACTGAGAATATCCTTGTATTTTTTGGAGGTAATATGCTATGCCATATCCCAATAACAGGACAAGGACACAGATATAACACCGTAAATGGCAACAATTTCACACTTCCAATACATCACTGACTCTCACTAAACAAAACCAAGCTATACACACCTTCCCAATCATTTGAAACAATACAAAGGAGCAACGAACGTCAAGAAGAAACCTCAAGATTGGTAGTTAGAACACTTTTTTACTCTATTCAAGAATACATGAACTCTAACAAAAACCAATTTGCAAATATTTAATTCCTTCAAAAACATGAATTATTTTGTTTTTAAAATGTTAACAACTTTTATTTTTTTCTATCATAGTATAGTTCAGACGCAAATTAATTCTGTACTATATGTGCATGAATAAAGAAATAGTCTACTCTCTGAATGAATCCTTAAATCATGCTAATAAAATGTATTAAAATAGCTTTTATTTGTAATGTAGCCTTTATAAAAAAGCACATGGCACCATTACTGATATCTATGATTATGTAAATAAATATTCTGATTTCAAACATCGGCAATAAATGGTTAAGTAAATGAATAATTATACTTGTATTAGTCATTATATTATGATATTGATAAATAAATGCACTTGTGTTAGAACTAAACTGTTTTAGATTAGATTCACTTACCAGTTCCTGGACAGACAAGCCTGGAATGGTGGTGCTTGGCTTGCTCACATCTCTTAGTTGGTATAAGCCTAAATGCAACACTTCATTATCAGCCCCATGCATTTATATAAGCTGAAATAACAAATGGGTTATTTCTTACAAATTATAACACAATATAATATGGATTTAGCTTTAGTACGCCTATATTTCTCTGTCTAATAAATAAATTTTAATATTTAAAAAATATGTGTTATCTGTATGTAAATAAGATTGAGTGTTAAAACATATGTTTGATAAAAATTTTAGTTTAAAAACAAAGATGTAATCATTAAATTGGTTAAAGTATCCATAAACCTTTAAAAGTAAATTATACATTTTTTTCTTTTTCATGCATACATTATTTAAGTCACAAACCCTTAACTCCCAGCATTTTTTCATAATTCTAATGCCAGGTTTTACAAAAATAATGCTTAAACTGAAATAAACATGAGTTAAATTAAATTAATTATAATCAAAGACATACATGAGATTTGCCATGAGAATTGGGCCATCAGCAGTTATGGAGATACTTTTCAGCCTTTTACTCTGGATAACGGAGGCGCTTTAACAGCACTAATGAACACATTCTTAAGTCAATTTTCTCTTTATATTTGAATATTTAATGAAGATAGGATGTATCCATTAAAGTGCAATATGGATCCAACTAGAAATATAATCAAGCCAGTGTACACATTATCTGTTTTATCATGCAGATGGACAGCATATATGTGTTGCCAGACAGAATACTTATGGTTATTGGTTGGAAAAGCCACTTTGGGTCAGAGGAGAAGGGATCAAGGTGGCTTCAGAACTTGAAAAATTACAATATTGTGTACAAAGAGAGTTAGGTGACCTTGCCGAGGACAGCTATGAGTATCTACAGTGCCCGACCCTAGTATTACAAAGAGTTGTGCATTATTTATATTTATGTGATGTTTACGTATACTGCTGATAGCGTCTTTATTTAAATACATTGCTTGTTAGTCACTTTTATAAGAGATATGGAAAATGAGAGCAACAATTTGAAGAAATATGAATATTATATTGTCAGACATACATAGTTCAGTGCAGGGAACTACACTCTTTCTTTCCTACAAAAAATTATAGTACAACGGTGCATTAGGTTTGAAATAATACTTCACTTCATTATCTTTAGAGCAGGGGAGCCACAATCCCACTACTGTAGATCGTGTCCATTCTGTTGGAAAACCAACAGAGCAGTGGATCATCTTTCTCTCATTGTGTGGTACATCCTTGCGTGTACCACAACAGTACTTTTTATGCGTTCGTTAACCCTTCAGACCCGTTTGATGTAATATAACATCATGGTGTGTTAATACAAAATACCTAAAAACCTTTGGTGTTGTAACCATGGTGTTGAAAATATAAAAAATGCAATGCAAGTTATTAGACCAACAGTCTGAGGCGCTGTATTGTGGCCAGGTACAACGCTGAGCATCGTCTGTTCGAATCCAGCTGCAGATGGTATTTTTTTCCGTGTAATTAAATAGTGGCACTGGTCTGTGGCATAGTTATGTCAGAGAGATAAGACATGCTAGAGTGAGTGCACGTTGTTTGTTCGGCTCCCTAAAAAATAGTGATTTTCGTTGGTTTTTTTAAGTCAGTTTTAATTGGGTTTTTGCACAGTTTTGTGTTTTATAGCTACTAGTGTCAGTGAACGGCTATTTTTTTTGTTTCCACAATTTATTACTTGTAAATTTATATATTTCTTTAAATCTTTTGTTAATGCCAAGGTCGCCTAGACGTGGGAGGGCGAAGGGCAAGACACTAAGCGATAAGCGTGGACTGGAGCGCTCCTTATCGTACACTAGATCTCCACTGCCTCCTTCGCCGGACGACTGCTTGCTGTCCAGCTCCTCACCGCGCACCACAATGAACGTCAGGGACGTTGAGAATGCCGTTCTCAGGTGCCTCAACGATGACACATTTGTGAACAGGGTCGTGTCTCGTCTGACGGAGAGTGTTCGTGATGCTGTGGTTGACACTCTTTCTCGATCGTTGAAGGAGGCCCAATCCCGCATTGAAGAATTAAGCAATGAAGTCAGCAAACTGAAGGTTGAAATCCAGCGGGTCAAAGAAAGGAGCAAGGAAAAAGAAGACGATCTGGAGCAATATCAGCGGCGAAATAATCTTCGGTTCTTTGGCGTGCCAGAGAATCGGAATGAAGATACTGATAAGATAGTGCTGACGCTGCTCCAAGAGAAGATCGGTGTAGACCTCCCGTTGGAACGACTGGAACGAAGCCATCGTGTCGGCAGGCCTCAACCCTCGGGTGACAGTAGCAAGTTGCAGCGTCCTCGGCCGATCATCGTTCGATTTCGCAGCTACAGGGACAGGCGTGACATCTTCAATAAGAAGAGGTGTCTCAAAGGATCAGGCTTAACTATTCGAGAGGACCTGACTTCAAGACGAGCTGACATACTCTGGAAAGCTGTCGAACTCCATGGCCCCGAAGAAGGTGTGGACCTCAGATGGAAAAGTCATCTGGGAGGACGCTGAGGGAAGGAAACGATCTGCTACAACTCTGAAGGGAATAACTGAGGGGTGAAGCTTTCTTGTATTGTACTTTGGGTATGTCTTAGTTTTTCTTTTCCTTCTATTTAATTTTTAGATCATTGTATTCAACGATCATCATTATTATTATTTTTCTTTATCTTAACTCGATTTTTATTTTTTTACTCGAAGATTATTAAAAGTGTATTTTATTTATTGTTATATGAATATTTGTATAAATTGTTTCATTTCTCTCTAAAAAATTTAAAACAAAATATTTAATTGTCCAATACAATCACTACTGATCATTGTCAGCCCGTTAAATTTTTCACAGATTATGTATAATATTTCATTTGCAAAACCGAATTTAAGGTAGTCTATTATTTTGTTTCCAATTCATTTTTTATCCATCTATTTCTGTGTACTAAGGAAAACCCCTGTAATTTTTTTAATTTTATTCATTTAATTTATATATTTGATTATATTTATTAATTTTAGTTTATAAAAGCATCCCAGTGTATAATGTTATTTGTTTATTTATAAAATGTTCTGATACATGTGCTAATCCTATAATTCTCTTTAATTTAATTTATTAATTCATTATATTTAAGAACCCGTTTTAATGTGAGCAATTTGCTTACAACTAATGCTCAAATTATTAAAAAGCTCACTTATTTATTTACATTTATCACCTCTACAATTATCATTAGTTAAGTATCTTATTTTTATGTATGAGTTTGTTTTATTTATTTATTTATTTTTTTTTATTTTTTAGTAATATAATTTTTTATTTTATCAGTTTTCGAAATTAATTTCCAATTTTTATCAAATAAGTTATTATTGTATTAGGGAGCCAACAAGCTGTTTTTAGTTGTTTTTCATGTCTGAATGGTTAATTTTTGTTGTGTGTGAATGAATTGCTCATGTTGCCGCGGTGGTCCGTCCCGCCGCCCGCCTGCCGCCGCCTGGATGTCGGGACCTGACCCTTCCTCACCCGGCGAGGGCGCTTTTCCCCTGCCACAGTTCATTAATCGGATAACATCGCCTTATCATGGTCTGCTCAAGATTGCACATGTCAATTCACAATCACTTCTATGTCACATTCATGAGTTTAGAGACATATTCAGCCCTTGTTCTTTTGATTTAATCTTAGTTTGTGAAACGTGGCTGAAACCAAATATCACTGATGCAACAGTTGGTCTTCCTAGCTACACATTATTTAGGAATGACAGGGTCCATAAGGTTGGCGGTGGTGTTGCTATATACTCTAAATCAAACCTTAATTCATTCGTTGTATTTCGCTCTGATACTTCCCGACCTGGCCGACCAGAGTTTATGTTTCTTGATGTTTGTATTGGTGTAACACATGTCCTTGTCAGTGTGTGTTATAGGGCACCTCATCTTGGGTATCTGGCAGAATATGAACTCGCACTGCTAGACCTATTGCCTCGCTACAGTCATGTCATTGTCATGGGTGACTTCAATACTGATTTACTGGGAACACTTACTTACGACAAAACTTTTTTAACAAATATGTTTCGATCATTTAGTATGACTATACTGCCACTAAAAGCTACTTATCACACTTCTACAGCCGACACTTGGCTTGACGTTATGGCGGTTTGTGACCCTGACCTAGTCGCATATCACAGTCAAGTTCCAGCTCCTGGACTTTCAAAACATGACCTTATTTTCTGTGTTTACAACCTTCATCCTCAAAAGCAGAGTGCCAAATTCGTCCAATACAGAGATTATAAAAGCATTAATCCTGATTCACTTATCTTTGATGTCCCTTCCATGGAATGATATTCTTCAACCCACCAATATTGACACAATGGTCAATAAGTTCAACATATTTATGAACTATCTTCTTGATCTACATGCTCCACTTATAAAAAAAAGGATTACAAAAAAGCCTGCACCCTGGATCACAGATCAAAAACGTAGAATGCAAAAGCAACGAGATGCATGCTTCCGCAAGGCAAAAAGATCTAAATGTGCCCATGATTGGGATGCGTATAAGAGATTAAGAAACCAAACCCAGCAACAGATCCGTAACTCTAAAATTAGACACTATTACCGATCATTATCTGACAAGAAAAAGTCTACTAAATCACTCTGGACAAAAGTTAAGGAGCTGGGGATTGGGAAGTCAAACCCTACTGTTTCCATCAACATCGACCTTGATGTTATTAATGATTATTTCACTAATATTCGTATTGATTTATCAAAAGCCAAAATTTATAATATTATGAACCTAACTGGTGAGTGGTTGTCTGAAATAATATTTAAACTGATTCTTCTTTCAGTAAATATGTAAAGACAGCACAATCGCAAACATATCGACACTGAGGAACCGGAGTGTATATTACAAGAAGTTATAGAGAGTTTTGCACACCGTCAAACAGCTTAGTACTTAGTATGTATGAGTCATAAGCTCAGGAACCTCACGTAAAGCAGACATCTGCTAAGTGGTCATTAAATCATTAATACGTTCATAGTGTCTGAATTGAGTGGTAAGAAATTATTGGGCCCCGAGAAAAATCTGACTTTTAAACTTATCAACACATTAAACAAAATTGTACATACACAATCTTTACAAATTTCATGAAAAATGCAAGTTTCAACTGTCAAGTGATTTTCAATAATAAATGACTCCTTCTGATACCTTGATTTTACAGCTCAAGTAATATTTTATATTCACCTTAAATAATATAGGTTTAATACTCGATCCTCTAATACCACCATGGTGTCCACTCAATGGTTACTATCAGCATGGACACTACTAGGGAAGTCTGGGATGTCCATGTCAGGTGGCAGTCAGTATCCGGATGTAGTGTAGGGGAGAGAACTGAGTACCAGGCTTGTCAATTAGCTGACAATCAGACCCATTCTACGTGGTTCGGATTCCATGTAGGCTATTAATAAATAGTCCTTTCTGAGGAACAGACAAAATCAGTTAGTAACCAGACTACACTCATATTAACATTTATATTCTCCTTAAAATATGGACAATGTTGTGTCGCCGTCTCATATTTAAGAATGTAAGAATATTATTCTTCAGAAATAAAACAAACCAATATCAGGCTCAAGCTCTTTCAATGCATAAGCTCAGCTAAAAAAATCCCAGACTCACACATTTTAAATATATGTCAATGTACTGTAGATTGATACACCACACGTTCTTGCCATATACAATCATGACACACTTACAAATCATTTCCTTGGTTCAACATCATAGTGCTCTCTTGAACAAAATTCATTTTTATATCTACTGTTGACTTATAACTAATGAGGCCATTAAAACTTATTTTAATGCATTTACCACTTTTTGCATAAATCCCACAATGCAATAAAGTAGATATTGAGAGACCAATTTCAGAAAGAAATTGTTGAAGATATTAGTAACAAGGTGAAATATCCATCAGTCATTAGTACCCATGTAATGGTACAATTAAACAAAAGTTCCATAATTTCCCCAAAAGTCACTAGCCCCTCTTGCAAGCGTTTACAATATCAATCATATCTTCATTACTATAGGTTGCATTCGTTGGATTCTCTTTTATTTTCGTTCCTCACAATAAGTTATATATTATTTTTGGCTAATACAGACAATTTATTAACTATTTTTACAAATTTTAGTTTGCTTTCAAACATTTTATTTAATTAAAACTTTGTCTTCTGCAATTCGTTACAATAGTTTAAATGTCAATGGGAACATTTGAAAAAGTACTAAACAAGAGCGTGCACATCACATACTGATTAACTGGTTGACACAGCGACATTGAGATTATGCCTAGTTTAGTTTAGTTTGTTAAGTGAAAGGAGAGCTCTGAAGCCATTCCTAGATTGCTCGTCAACCTTATGTTAATTGTGATCCCCTGTTACCTACTAATTCTGAGCTGCTTAGCCAGTTCTAAAAATGTTTTTCTCCTGTCTAGCTGCCATTCTTTCCTCCGAGAGCTCAACCCTAAAAATTCTTCCAAAGCTCCAGAGCTTCTCACTCACTTATCAGCTGTTTCGCAAACATAACCACAAAGCCAGCAACTAGTGTCTTCTCTTTAGATAACAATCTTTGCCAGATGTTTCATGAAGTGGCTGTGTCAAGTAATATAAGCTACCTCCATCCCGATGTCATTCCGATTAATGGTGGTGAGTGTTTGGTCAGTGTATTGTTGAATCCTCATTACATGCATTCCTTCATTGTATTCCATATCTGTTTACAATATAAGCCTTACTTAAGTTTTCTTTGCATTTTATTCATGGCCTGTAAGATTATGAACAGTTAATTGGTTCCAGTTGTAATTGTTAAGTTCTTGCAGTATTATCTACACTTATTTACATCACGTCATGTATAAATTGTTATTTAATAATCAATTGTTAATTGAACTGTTCTCCATCAAGGAAATCTTCAGGTTTGTCATCATCAAATAAAGTTGCTTTATCATTACAAGATAGCTTACTGCAGTGTTTACACATAAAATAACTATTCAAACCGGCCTTGACAATCACATTAGTTTCCACAACCTGATTTTCAGGTACATGACACAATATATAACAAATCAATTGGCGCTAAAGGCTTTGTTGTAGTGGTTGGCTGCAGAACTCTCCTTTCCCTTCTGTTTTCTAATTAGTTCAAACTTCTAACTCCACTCATTTGCTGACAAATTACTTCCAAGCCGTCTCTGCACTTGTTGGTACACCCTGAGTAGGTGTTGCTCACACACTTCTGTTATTGGAGGTAATTTTCCAAGGTCAAAGTTTGATCTAAAGTCTGATTGTTTTGTCATCTGTAGAAATTAAAAATACTGTGCTTTATTTAGACTGTTATACTTACTTATTCCATACAATCTTTTAATAAAGCCCTCTCCGCCTGCCCCTAGTTCTGACTCAAGGCTTAAATACAAGAGGTTGCTCAGACTAGTGTGCATCCATAGCATGTAGCAGCATTTTGTCATAGGCCGACCTCAGATGTGATTTTTCTACGTTCACTGCTATAAACAAAACTAACCCTAACAATTAAAATCATCTGACATTCATACTCCTGATGGCACTGCAGATGGCCCAGCCTAACCGTACTCGCAGACTCAAATATACTAACTGTTCTCATGACTTAGAACTATTTCATTTTTGCGTCCAAAGAGTAATAAATATTTTACACATTCCTAAACAAATGTTTAAGTTTAATTTATTATTCAATATTTTGTTATGATCACTCAGATGTTACAAAAAGGGTTCTTTACCAGGATTCTTATTTTTAAAATGTCGAAACCATGTTATTTGTTTATGCAATTAAGATTATTGATGTAAATAATATACATAATAAATTAGCACTATTTAATGTTACTATCAGTAACAGTCATTAATATTTATTAGAAATGTCTTCTAGGACTAATAACCATAATAACTTGCCAAACAGATGATTCAGAAATTGTAATAATTAGTTGTAATGAATTAAAAATACAGGTAATATTTCCAAATAGACTTAATGAAAAATGATTAGTTATCGGTGAATTTCAATGATATTCCTGGTAACTAACTTTTCAAACATATGATAATTATTTTTTTAGAAAAGTACCACATCCTACTATCCTCTCCTCAAGGTCACGCACACTTTGGGCTGGGCTAACTGTTCAGTCTGCATTGTTTAATTGTGAATATGATTTTGTAAAAACATTGACATTATTTTATTTGGTGTGAGTCACTGATTTTAATATTATTTACTAGTTACTAAATAATTCTTACTCCACAACACATGAAAGATATTAACCACTTAAAATAAAATTAAAGTACCAGAAATTTAATTCATTCTAAAAAAAACTATTGAAAACATTACAGTAATGATGTATATAGACCATATGAGAGCGAGGCAACCTCTTATTTATTGTAGGAATCTTGGTTCTGATTGTGATTTATTAATTTTGTAATAAAGCCTGATCAACCACCCCTTCTGATGTTTAAAAATAACATTCACTTCTTCCACTTTACCTAAACCGTATAAACAGGATGTTGTATCTTGTAACTGCAAAAATAAGAGCCCTTTCCTGATCAATTAATTGATTTAGTTGCAAACACTTTGGTCTGGTGGTCCTTCCTTCCTTTTTGTAAACAGAAGTACACTTTCTTATTTTGAGAAGCAATAGCACTAACAGGATCCATATCAGAAACAATAACGATTGTAGGGCTCTCTTCTATTTTTTAACATAAATCGTTAATATCTCTGTCAGCATTATCTTCTGCTGTAAATGTAAACAAGCATCATCAATTCATCTCTCATGTGACTGCTTTAAGTAAGTTTATTCAGGGTTTTCTGTTTCCTAAAATGTTTTCCTTTGGAGAAAAACATTTTGTGTTTGCATCAAAATTTAATGTCAGAAGATGTTTTTTCCGCTGCTATACAGACTATACACACATTTTGTTAATAGTTAAATGTTATATAGTCACAAGAGTTATTTACTATCTCACCTTATGTTGCATTATTTGTTCAACTTGCTGAATAAATAAGGTGGCCACCATCAATCACTTGTGTTTCTTTTGAGATATCATGATCTTGATCCAAACCACATAAAAAACCTTTCATCAATGAAGATTTTGAGCCTTTTCATAATGAGAAGGCAACACTGTTAAAAAGAGATGAAGAGCCTAGAAGCCAACTCAAATGCAAAATATTCCTTTATTTTATTAGGACTATCACAAACCCATAATATTCTATTGAACATTTGTTGATGATTAAAAGTAACTTTTTCGACCTAAATATTACTTTTTTGAACGGCTTTCAGTCTCAACCATGTATTTTCTGTGCAGTTTCAAGTTTCCAAAATTCTGATTTTTTCATAGCTTTTATGTCAACTCCATAAGCAATGTAACAATTTATTGAATCCTCAGAAATATAATCAGTTATTAATGATATTATGAATTCTTCAATGACATAATTGAACGTTGGTGTTCGTTTAGCCACAATGAGAACTTTTCAAGGCTTAACTGATCTTTCTTTTTTCTGGCTTTTAATAATTCTATGTGCCTCTCAGAAAAGATGATCAATGTACCTTCCACAGCTTACTGAATTTTCAAAATAAGCTGTGGAAATCAGGGTTCCATCTATCCATTTATAAAAGGTACTTTCAGTTACACCCCTAGGTGGTTCATGGGGCGTGCAAGACACAGCTCAATGCACATGTCTCACTACGACCCAGACCACAATTTACTTGTTTTTCTTTTTAAAAACACTCCCCAAAATATGCCTGACATTTAATGAGCATAACCTGGTTCACTTTTGATAAAGAGGGAAAACAGTTATAGTACAGTGGTGCCGCTATAGCTATGTCGACCAGTGAAACATTATGTGTTAAGCGCGTTTAAGTATCAAGTATCTTTCCATATGTTCAAAATAGAGCATCCTACGACAATTAGCCTTTGATGCCTTTTATGGCCATTTAAAAATGGCAGACAGCATACTTCATTTTAGAATAGAAAAGATCTGTAATGCAATTTGTTCAGTCATGTATTTTATAATTGCTAACAATTTTACCAAATTAGAACAAAATCAAATCATTCATTATAATTTTTTTAATGATTCGTGTATAGTGAATGATTTGTAATACATTTTGATAGGGATCAGCTGATAACCACCAGCTGTTCATCTGTCATTGGGCTATTAATTAATGACACTTTCTAAGGAATTGTAACAATGACTATATTCACTCATCTACACTCATTCAAAATCCATATTCGCCCATATCTTGACGATCTGCGTCTTATGAATAATAGTTTTTTAATTAGCATAATACGTGTTGGTACATATACAGTAGAAGTAAACGTCACACAACACAAATGTATTACAATACAAGTATAAAATGCACAAATATTATGGTGATCGATTCCGGTGAACCACGCTCACCATAACATTTGTGCATTTTATACTTGTATTGTAATATATTTGTACATTTTGTGCTTATATTGTAATACATTTGTGTTGTGTGACGTTTACTTGTACTGTATATGAATAAATAATAAAAAAAATAAATAAAATTCATTAAATGTTTAAAGATAAATGACAGAATTACACAACATATGAAAAACAAATAATGTAAGGGTTTAAAAATTTATAAGTTAAAGTAAACATCTAATAAATAATAACAATAAAACCAGCTTTAGTCGGAATGTTATTTATTTGAAACACGAAAATACAATGTGATAAGGTAAAGAACTTAACGAAGACATTAACCAAATGGTATTGTAAGATATAATAATCAACAAAAATATACTAAAAAGACCTTTATATTTAATGTTGGTAGACCTGCGATATGTTCAACTACTTTTGTACATTTGTCAATAATGTAAACAGCTTAAAACAATAATATACAAACAAGATGTTGTGAGTCTGACAGACCAACGATAAAATATCTAGAGCTTCAGAGTTTCTTATATTTTAGAGTTGCAGAAAGGTGCCAATGTAACCTTGCCTATTACTATTTTAATAATTCATTACTATTTTATTCCTGAATTGAGAATATTTTTGTAGTTTTCACTTTCAAAAAGTCACTTCTAAAACAATCAAGTAAATAATAGTTGAAACAAATTAAAAATATTGTAAAATCAAAACAATAATTAAGAATAAGAATAACCAATACAAAGTTTTAAGTGAATGCATTTTGTTTAATTCAATATTTTCATCTATGAATTGATGAGAAACTAAACAAGAGGATTAATTAACTATAACCCTTAACACATATTACAAGATCTTGTAGTGTCAAAATTCACTAAAACAAGAGTCACGCTAAATCTCACAAATTGTGCTTAGGTTTGATTATCCCATTTGAGTAAACACCCAAAAGAATGCACAAAACTATTGATGGGATAAATATAAAACTTCAAGTAAAAAATGTGTTTTGTACAGCTGACCTTCAAACACCATCATCATAACTACAGTCGTCACTGTGTCCAGATAAGCAGTCATTCCGAGGAACCATCTTACAATGTATTGTTTTAGAGACACTTGTTGAAACATTATTACAATTCTAGTATTGTTTACCAGTCTAGGCCAATCACTATTTTTAAATGTATTATGTCATTTTGCAATTATCTAGTTTTAATAAGTTTTGATAGCTTTGGTTTTGAACGAGACAGAGAATGGGGAAGAATCCTAACAGGAGATATGAAGTTTTTTAGAAGTATTGTTGGATTAGATTGAGATATAAATGTGGGTATTAGAAAAGGGGTAGGAATTGAATTTTTCAAAACAGACTACATAATAACCAGATGAGATTATTTGGACATGTTAAAAGAATGAGAGACAAGAATTCCTGTGAAATTATTAGAGACACAAGAAGAATAGGGTTGAAAGGAAGACCACGAAATATATGGATACACAAATTAAAAGAAAATATTAATAACAAAGTACTTAACTGGAAATATGTATTCAGAAAACAACTATAAAATGACAGAAGAAGGTGGAAAGACTCAGTCAACAAACCTAGATCCACACAATAATGGGTCAGAAACTATTATTGTATAGTTTAACAAAATTCAGAATTTATTAAGAATAATTAAAAAAAAAATAACTTAAGAAATTGCAATATTTAAAATTACACTTCAAACGAGCTTGAGATTTTTCTAAATTTAAATGTTCAGGCCTAATAATACATTAAATTCAACATATGCCAGCCTAACAACACAATTTATATACTAAGGGTTGAATGTGCTAAGGGTTGAAATATATTACTTTCTGTAAAGTAAATTATTTTTTAATGCATTTGTAAATAATACGAAAAGGCCAACTAAACTAATTTATAAGGATAGTTACTACAATTTAGATTGAATTAACATATTCATTAGTTAACATACAATTTTAACAGGACTTAAGCGCTACAAAGAATATTATGTGGGTAAGCAACATTGATCTATATCACTAATTTATTATGGTATATTCATTTACATAATATTTTACATTTTTGTTGGTGACTTTGAACAAAAACAATATTTTAGTTGTTTATAAAATGTATTCAATTAATATAAAACTAGACAGATGTATTTCCTTTGTAGTAATTCTTTGATATTTACAGTTCTTGCCTGTTTTTCCAAATAATATTTTACGTTAGGGAACAACAGGGAATCTTATTACAAGAAAATTACAAAAGAAGGGAATATCTAACTATTATCAATATTTATTCAAATATATTCACATTATTACCCAAAAAAGTTAATGTTTCTTACTTTTTCAGAAAACTTCTTAACTCTTACATTTTCAGCAAAATAAGAATTACTAACACACAGTATTATGTTGCAAATGATAACTCAAATTAAGAGTTAAAAAGTTTATTATTTAAGTATATACTATTTATTGATAAATTAATATAAAAGCAGGCAAGATAGCCTTAAATTTTGTTGAAATGAAAATAAGGTTAAAAGGAAACTTTATTATTTAACAGTGAGTTAGTAATTACATCTATGCTGATTTTTAGAATCAAGTAAATGAAGTTTCCAAAAGCTATGTTAAAAGACATTCATGAAAAATGTTATTTAAAAAACCATAAATACACAAGTTACACATTTTTTTATAAATAGTCCTTGACAAATGTTTCACACTAACATTGTTTATCTAGCCCAAACCTATGTTCAAATTACAACATTAGGTTAGTTTAAAGGGCACTAGGCCAGGAATTAGTATATTGGACAGATAGGACATTAGCAAACTTACCTTAGAAGACAAGTTCACTAACACCAGAGTAGTAGTAACATACACTGATGTCCTATCTCTACAAATTACAACATTGTCATTGCAATATTTACAGTTAGGTCATTGTAAATTAAGAAAATATGCATTTTACCTAATAATATTTGATCCTTTACATTATGAAAAGTGAAAATTAATTTAAATTTTGGTAGTAATATTTTATTCCAAAAAGTATTAAAGTCTAAAGAGTTGTCAAACATTATTATGTATCAGTTTGAATAACTGAAAACCAAAAAATGGAACAAGGTGTAAAATTAAAATGTCTTCTACATTCCTTTGTTTAGGTCGAGAAGTAGTTATGAAGTTACTCTTAATTTAATTTTAAGAACAACGCTTGATTTTCCTTTCCATAGCTTCCATAAGAAACTTTCATCATCTGAACAAGTTTGGTATGATTGGTATTATTAATAGAGTGTTATTTACCCACCTACCCGTACACGTACAGTGGTATTGACCCACCCGTACATGTACAGTGGTATTGACCCACCCGTACACATACAGTGGTATTGAGAACTTGTTTGTTTAAATCAATGCAAGTGATTAAACAAAAATAAAATGATCCTCAAAAAATACAGCTAAAGGGAATATTTTTTATACAACACACTTTTACATACTAAAGGGGGCTTGATAACTCTTTCACAATGTATACTCCTCACCCAAAAACTGGAAATAAATACCGTCGCTTCCCGTCATCAAACTGATGGTGTGTAATTACGAAGGACTGGTTATGCACCCGTTTCATCGAATTGTTTTTGTTACAAAATTAACTCATAATAGCATCATCATATTGCTTACAATTCTGTACAATAGTCGATTTCATCGTATCAACTTATTATAATTGTAAATTCAAATGATGAAACTGTCTTCATCATTCTGATTTTTCTGTTATTGACGAATACTACAGTTATATCACTGACAATTTAAACGAGAAGAATGTCCACATATATGAGTCCCTTGAAACTAATTTTCCTGTTCTGTGAAATTAGTTCTTGTTCGGTTTTCACAAGTAGCGCCTGTAAATAACACTGTAAATTTACTGATTTTTGCAATGAATACAAGACATTACCGGCTTTGTCCAATATTTAATAATACTTGCTATCGACACAAAACCTGCATTTGTAGCGCATACAGTACTATTGTGTAAGATCTCCCTCTCTGTCTCTCTCCAGTACACCCTGAAGCAACTAATTGTACTCCAATCAGTAGTCCCAGAGCCTTTCATTGTTAGATGCAGCACAGGCATGAGTTTACAGTAAATGCATTGCCTTGCTCTGTCTGTTTCTATAGTCAATAGTATATCTAAAATGATGAATCATTATTAAAACAAATTAAAAAAAAAAGGTTAAGATTGCCAACGGCTTAAGGTGACTTCTGAGCCACCACCAGTGACCGGGCATGCGGGTTGCATGCAAGGACGGCATTGTTCAGACGGTCACCCATCCAAGGGACAGCCACTCTCGATGTTGCTTGACTCTGTTATCTTGCAACAACGTCAGAACCCTCTGATCAAGTGTTTAAATCAATGCAAGTGTTTAAACAAATTTAAAATGATCCTCAAAAAATACAGCTAAAGGGAATATTTTTCATACTACTTACTTTTACAAACTCAAGGGGGCTTGAGTAACTCTTTCACAATATATAATCCTCAACCAAAAACTGGAAATAAATACCATTGCTTCCCGTCATCAAACTGATGGTGTGTAGTTATGAAGGACTGGTTATGCACCCATGACAAATCTCCTCAGTTTGTGGAGAATATTTTAAATAAAAGTGATGAAATCAAAGAAAACAAAATTGTTTATAGTGTCGAAAGTAGAAAAACAGTGATGACGTTGACAATCAGTGCGTCAATTTGGAATGGGCTTACACATTTGTACATACAAACTATGTAAGAATGTAAATATTGTAAATACAAATTTAATAGAGTAAATACACTTGTTAGAAGGTGGACAAGGAGCATAGGGCCAGTTACTATAAGAGGTTTCATTTATGTGTTATTCAGTACCAGAGGCCAGTTTCAGGCTGATCCTTTTCAGTAACCAATGGGGTGATTAAAGCAGCTGAACTAATACATTTCAGAAAAGAATATTCTTTCAATCATTTGTATTTTGATTACTATGAGCAGTATAGTTATCATTTATGCATTTGTTGTCTCTAATCCTAATATATTTGGTGTGAATACTGCAGAGAATGGATTTAAATGAACAAGGTGAAATTGAGACGAATAATACTTCAGTGATGTAAAGGAATTTGTTATAAGAATAGATACAAGAAGCTGTCTCTAGATAGGAAAGTTACATACTTTTTTTGTAATCACAAAATTGCATAGTTATCATACAGTTTTAAAATGCATTTATGAGTTAAACATTACAAATAATATGACCATAACGTATTCAATGAAAATAATTATTTTAATATATTTTTCAAAGAATTAGACTAGTTTATTTGCTGCAAGACAAGTAAACAATACATAACAAATAAAATAACTTATTCTTCTCTAACTAATATCATCATTCCAAGACTGGATTAAAGAACTAATAATAGTTTCTGAGAACAAACCAGTTTACATATTAAGTCAATAACATGCTAATTATATGATGATGTTACTTGTAAGAAAATATGAACACTAACCTACTTATATATACTGGGAAAATAATTAGGTCTATATTATGCTTGAGATGCAATAAAAATAAATTGGCATGAAAGCCTAAAAGGTCAGTGAATCATCCATAAACAGTGATTGTTTGTCAGTTATTATTTAAATAAATACTAATACAGTACAACCTTGATTATCCGGCCTCGCTTTATCCGGCAGTTCGTGTTATCCGGTTCAGCAAGTAGATAACAATACAAATTATTTACAAGATAAAATTACAATTAATCGGAAGCACCTTTCAGTTTTGAAACGCAAATGTCATACACAAGTGTTTCGGATTTGCATTTCGCAAATTGCAGGCGTTGTATTGACTTGTCACCCTCTCTGCGTGATAATTTAATAATACGCCTAAGATCTGAGCTGGCAATGTTGTTTCCTTTTATTCAGTGTGGCTGGCTGGAAGAGTCCATTTCGCGAGTAGGGGAAGTGAAACAGTTAATTTTACATACATACCGTCGGCATTGTCAGTCTATTGTTTATATAGTGGAGTGAATACATATTTTCCTTTTTTAAGCAGTGGTTTATTATAAGTGAGAAAATTTAGGATAGTGAGTGGCCGATTACTCTAAGACTTCAGGACCTCGTACGTGTTTTTCAGCCAATATTAGTGAAATAAAAAGGAAAAAGCTGTTGTAAAAAACACAGTTGTATTTTTAAATATCTTTGGTATTGTATTGTAAAGCAGTGTCAAAGTTGGCGATCGTGATAAACATTGTTCATTTCATTACAATTGCTGCAGAGCGCATTGCGTCAAATGCAATTGTAGCCGTCCCGCTTGCGTGTGCCGTCTGTTATCATTTACTTAATGTGTTTCTCCAATAAAACAAAGTTATTTATGACTTATGTTTTATCCGTCATTTATGGTATCTGGCTTGACCTTAGCCACTAGGCTGCTTAATCGAGGTTGTCCTGTACTATATAAAATAAGATGAATACATTATAAAGATGGAAAAAATCATCAATCCACCATCCATTATTAATATTACATTTTAAGTCCTCTGTAATATAGAAGTTACATTGTTGAATAATTACATTGTGACGTTCTTTAAAGAAATTTGGTACACTCTATTGTCAAACAAAAGAAATTAAACCTGGACAAAACCTATTATTTCTGACAACTGGCAGCTACCATCTTAGAAATCTACCAAATATTTATTGGATGGCTGGTACCAAAGAGTAATTTTATTTGAAGTATGATCAACATGTATAATTGTTTCTATACAATGAAATGCTAGGCTACCAAACAGCTTGTACACCAAGCCTTAAACAAAGTAAAAACAGATTTACGAGGGCTAGGGGAGTGAGACAAATATCTAATAATGTATGAGGGTAGAACTTCAACAAATCTGGTAAGTGGATGCAATAACCGACTAAGTGGATGGTAAGCAACTAAAAACACAGTAAAACCTTTCATATCCAGCCCTGAGATATCAGGAACCTCTGACAACCGGCTCGGTAATGAAGACAAAGGAATTCTAACTCTCCAGTACATAGGCTAAGAAGTACAAGAGGGGTGGAGTATATTGGAGATTTTCTATTCCCATTATTGGGGATACAGGCGTTGCTTGTACTACTTTACAAAACAATAACCTTGGCAACATTTTGAGTTCATTAGTACAAGTTGGTATATAACGTATACATCTTTATAAACTTATTACAAATGTTTCATTAACAAAAATTCCACCTCAGTATTAAAGGATTAGTTGTATAGTGCCTTACAAAAAGTAACCACAATATCTGCAATGTATTTGCTATCGTAAAATCATGTCTTTTGTAGAATAACTCTATGTCCGGCTATTGATTTATCCTGCCTAACCTGGCACCATATTAGGCTGGATATTGCAGGTTTTACTGTAAGACTAAAACGGCTTATACGGTTTGCTATTAATAGAAGTAACTGCGTGTGAAAAATGTATTTTGCTTCCGCACTTATACTACATCTGAGGATAAACTTTGCAAAAAACTACAGTCCTATTATGTACTGCTCTACTTCAAGTGCAGGTTCAACACTCACTGAACAATATCTATCTGACATAAGTAGAGGCACCAACCTAAATTAAATATGACATAATTAACTAATATATTATGACGCCTTTTAATACAAGAGTGGTACAACTTTAAACTAGAAAAATTAATTAAGGAATGCAGCATACCTGGTAAACTGGTACACTGTACATAGAGACACAATCACAACACAAAGAATTGGATGTGTTATGAATTGGATGAATTGGGGCCACTGGCCAATATTTCACTGTCCAATTCTTTGTGTTGTGATTGTGTCTCCATCTACAGTGTACTAGTTTACCAGGTGTGCTGATTTCCTTTCATTTCATTACTACTGAAATCCTGGGCCTAGTGCCCCAAATTTAACCTGAAACTTTAAAAAAAACTCTTTTACACTTTTTTAATATCCTACTAAATAAACAACAAAAATCTAAAAGATTTGAAAACATAACAAGTAATTAACATTATAATTACTGCTGACAGCAATTCGGCAACTCTAGAATACACTTGCAACGAACACATGAAAACATATCATAAAATAATTCACAGTATATTACATATTTTATGTTAAAGGTATAATATATTATACTTAATAATATGGAACAAAATGCAAGATAAGTTAGAATAATAGTTCAACAATACATTTACCTAACACTTTTATATATCTAAGAGCACTGTAAACAGCTTTGCCTACAGATAAATTACAGTTATATAAAAGATCACACATTCAGTTGTTACTTCAACAACGTATATTTATATAAATCCACGATAACAGATGTTTATTTTTACATAACCCTTGGCCCATAGTATATACAGTGCACATCCAAGCGGGGTCAGGAGACTTACTATAGGAAGTGCGGGAAGCAGAACCAAAGTTAACGGTTGCGATTACAAAACAATTTGGCTGGTCATTGAGTTTTGAATGAGGGAGACCTGCTTCCCTTCCTGCAACAATATAAATATGTGTTACAATTTAAAAAATCCAAACATATTTATTTAAAATTATAAATTGTGCCATATAACTATAATAGGAAAACTTAGGGAATATAACAAAGAATGCATTGCGATTTTCATCTGCTTCCAGATAGCTTATAATAGCATAAATAGATTAAAACTGAAGTGTAAATTGGAAGGGTTGGAAATTCAACAAATATTTATAATCATAGCAAGATTCTTGGTGGGTGAATGAGTTGTCTACCACTTTCAATGTAAAAACAGGAAAGTGTCAGGCAATCCCCAATTCTATTTAAAAATTTCCACAGTCAATGCTCAAGAAGAAGTTACAGATATGGACATAGGTAGGAAAATAGGGACTAAAATAAAGGTATTGGCTTTTGTTGATATGGAGTTTTATTGGCAAAGAACGTAGCAGACTTAAAAGTTCACTTAGGAAATGAGAAGATCTTTATTACAATTTCTTCTTATTACTTTTATTGTAAAAATTACAAAAATACCAATAAAGTCAAGCATTTCTCCAGTGCACATATTCTTGACGAATTTAAAATGGTCTTGATGTTAGCCAGTCATTCAGCAGTGTCTTCAGTTTTTGTCCGGAGAAGTTTTTTAATTCTACTAGTTGTGCAGTTTCTTATTATCATATAGCTTGAGATGGTGTGTTGGTAGTTAGTAGTCTGCAGCATGCAGGGTGATTAGCAGCTCGTGGAAGGTTCTGTAGACATATATAACTCTCAGATGAAAAGTGAAACTACCATTTTAACCCTCTGAGTCCCAACATACGACTTTAAGCTCTTCTGAAAAAAGTGCAACAAAATCCAAAGGCAAACTACAAGCTCACGAAAAATGTGCGAGAATAGCAAACGTACGACTAGAAAGCCTTCTCAAACTTTTTTTTTTTACTATAAAAAATTATTTAATTTTTTAAAGCTTATAATTTTTGTTAATAGAAAGGATTGTTCTTACCAGAAAAACCTTGATATAGTACAAATATAACTTATTAGTTGGAGAAACGATACAAAAACAGTGTGTGATTTGGTAGGCCGTGCACATCTCTAGCGCTATCAGTGCACATCAGCTGTTTTTGTTTGTTATTCAGTTCTAAATTCGTCTGGAACGTTGTTTATAGCTTGTACCGGTTTTTATTATATAAAAAATGAAACGTTCATTATCTCCAGTAAGTAAAAATACTGTTCTAAGAGTATTAGAAAAGGAAAGTTTGAGTGGTGAAAGTTCAGTTGGACTTCATTTCTAGTGTTTGCCTTTTCATAAATGTAATTTTTTTTTATTTATGAGAAAATTTTAAAATATAGCCTAGTGGTGTTTTAAAAACTTAAATTTTGTATGCTAAAAACAATTTTCCCTCCCCTTTAAGGGAACCGAGCCTCAGATAAAGGGCGGGTCACAGGTGGCGGATAGTGAATGTTCCACCAGATATGGTGGACAGCTGCGAATAAGGGGTAACCCGAATAAGCAGTCCCGGACCGAGGCGGCAGCACCGGAGGGCGTGGGAGGGTGATCTGTGGCGGGGTCACACTCAGCAAGTCCACATGAGCCCGATGATAGTGCTGTGTCATGGCGAGGAAGTGCCGCCATCAAATAAGCACTGCCCGTACTGCCTTGTACGATAGGGTTTGGCTACCCGAAGGCTAGGAGAAGGTCACTCTGATGTAACACCGAGGCCAGGCCAACGTCTTGAAGCTGCAGTGAAAGCAATTGGCCTAGGAGAAGAAGACTCTGATCACAAACTCCTGGTCCTCCAGGTTGGGGGTTGAGCGTTGGGCTGACAACCCGCCTCGTAAAAACTAGCTCGTTACGTATCACCAACAAAATGCTTTGAAACAGGACTAGAACTTAAGGAATAAGACCTGGCTTTGCATAAAGGAATTGAGATTTGGAACATGGAACGTTCGAAGTTTAGCCATACCAGGTGCAATAGACATTCTGTCAAAGGAGCTAGAAGAAAGAAACATGGATATTGTAGCACTTCAAGAGACAAGATGGCCTTTGGCAGGAAGAGTTAATACCAAAGAGTATGTGATATATTATAGTGGCTGTGATTATAATAGATACGGAGGTACCGGTTTTGCGGTTAAAAGAAAGTGGAGCAAAGCAGTTTTATCTTTTAATCCTTGTAATGAAAGACTATGTACAATAAGAATTAGAGGAAGGTTTTCAAACATATCGCTGGTGAGCATTTATGCTCCCACAGAGGATGCTGAAGAAGATGATAAAGACAGATTTTATGAAAATCTGGAAGAAGTTACCGATGACCTTCCTCAGTATGACCTAAGGATGATAATAGGAGATGCAAACGCCAAAATAGGGAAAGAGAAAATATGGACTGCCGTTGCCAGCAAGGAAAGTCTCCACGAAACATCCAACGATAATGGAATCAGACTGTTAAGTTTCAGTGAAGCAAGCAACTTCAAAATAATGAGTACAATGTTCCCCCACAAAAGAATACATATAGAAACTTGGGCATCACCGAATGGACTCGTAAAGAACCAGATTGACCACGTATTAATAGATCAAAGGCATAAAACAAGCATCCTTGATGTACACAGTCTAAGGAGCGCAGAGTGTGGCTCGGACCATAATCTTGTCTTCATAAAAGTTTTTCAAAGAATAGCAGTAGAGAAGAAAAAGGGACAAAGACAAACTGATATTTATGAAATAGATAAATTAAAGATAAAAGAAGTGGCGGATAAATTTAAACTAACTCTTAAGAATAGGTTCCAAGTGCTTACTGACCTAGAAGCTGAAACTGAAACAAGTATAGAAGATAGATGGATTAGTCTGAAAAGTGCTATACAAGAAACAACTATGGAGATATGTGGAAAAAGGAGAAGGAAAAAGAGAAATGTCTGGTTCGACGAAGAATGTGAGAAGAAACTGGAAGAGAGAAAAGATCTAAGGAAAAAATGGCTACAAGAACAATCAGAGGAATCAAATCAGAGGTACAGAAGGTTTCAAAACGAAACAAATAAACTGTTGAGAAAGAAGACAAGGCAGTATATAAATAGTATGATAGGCAAAGCAGAATCTATGCATAGTGAAAATACTAAAATATTTTATAAGACAGTAAAAATGTTTAAGAAAGGATTGCAACCGAACTCCTTTGAGATTAAGCTTGAAGAAAAAGTCATTGTAGAAAAACCTAAAGTCCTAGAAATATGGAGAAAATATTTTGACAATCTATTAAATGTAGAAAACGATTTTACAAACAATAATAGTGACTGTGCATTCCTAAATGTACAACCAAAAGTAGAAGAACCAAGTATGGAGGAAGTAAAAAGGGTAATAAAAGAGATGAAAAGTAGCAAAGCACCTGGCGCAGATGGTATCAGTGCCGAAATGATAAAGGCAGGAGGTAAATATTTCATTACGCAAATCCATAAGCTGTTATTACAAATCTGGAAAGAAGAATACGTACCGAAGGAATGGGAAGAAGCAATAATAATACCACTTCATAAGAAAGGCGACAAACAGAACCCAGAAAACTACAGAGGAATATCTCTTTTAAACACTACCTACAAAATCTTCTCCAAAATTGTACTTAGAAGACTAGAAACCTACACCAATGAAATTATAGAAGAACACCAAGCTGGATTCATAAAAAGCAGATCGACCGCAGACCAAATTTTCATTCTTAAACAAGCCATTTCAAAATACTGGGAGTTTAACAAACTTTTTTTGGAATTTTTATCGATTTCAGCAAAGCCCATGACAGTTTGTGTAGAGAAAAGATATGGGAAAAAATGGAAGGTTTCGGAATACCAAGGAAAATCATAAATTTGGCAAGGCTTAGTGTAAATAACAGCAGATGTAGAGTAAAAGTGGAAAACGACTACACCACAACCTTTAAGTTAAGACAGGAGTGAGACAAGGTGATGG
This sequence comes from Stictocephala bisonia, assembly GCA_035578905.1. Classification (NCBI taxonomy): domain Eukaryota; kingdom Metazoa; phylum Arthropoda; class Insecta; order Hemiptera; family Membracidae; genus Stictocephala; species Stictocephala bisonia. The sequence goes on from JAQJVL010000817.1 coordinate 64,168, forward strand.
CTTGTCCCCTATTCTTTTTAATATCGCATTGGAAGGAGCATTAAAAGAAGTAAAGAAAACTAATATAGGGATAGAAATAGGGGATAAAATATCAGCTCTGGCCTTTGCAGATGACGTAGTTTTGTTGGCAGAAAGCAAAGAAGATCTGAAAATTATAACTGAAATTTTAATTAAAGAAACCCAAGAAGTTGGACTTAAAGTTAGCAATGAAAAAACTAAATTTATATATTTTGGCCGAAATCCTGACAACACACAACATTTTACAGTAGAAGGAAACAATTTTGAAAGAGTAGATGAATTCAAATACCTTGGTACAATAATTAGCTCTAACAACAGTAAACACACAGAAATTCAAAGTAGAATAAACTCAGCTAACAGAAGCATGTTTGCTCTAAATAAACTTATGTCATCAAAACTTTTGTCTTACCATACAAAAATTAAAATTTACAAAACAATAATCAGACCAGTAATTCTCTACGGAGCTGAGTCATGGATTATTGACAAAAACACAGAAAAAAAGCTGATCACTTTTGAGAACAAAGTACTCAGAAAAATCTTTGGACCCACAATAGAAAACGGAGTATGGAGGCTGAAGCACAACAGAGAAATTAGAGATCTAATCAAAGAACCAGACATTATAGCAGAAGCCAAGTGCCGACGTTTGCGGTGGGCGGGGCACGTAATGAGAAGAAATAATAATACTATGATAAAACAAGTGTGGAAAGAAAACCCTGACGGTAGAAGGCCCCCTGGACGTCCTAAGAAAAGATGGAAGGATCAAGTGGTCATCGACATGAATAAATTAAGGGTCAATGAAGAAGATGCAGAGGATCGTGAGAAGTGGAGGCAAATTGTTGGTGAGGCCAAATACCACCTTGGGTATCAGTGGCCATGGGAGTAAGAGTAAGAGTAAAAAAAATTTTATTTTTAATTACGACTATCATTTTTAAATTTAATTTTAGTTTAGTTTTAACATGTGTAAATATTTGAAATATTTAACATTGTTGAAAAATGACAATAAAAACTTGATTTTTCAAGATAGGTGTCTGATTTATTTTGTGCGTGTACAAAAATATATTGCTTATTGAAAGAATACTATGATTTATGTGAGGTATTTTTTACCTAGTGATTTTGAATCAAAATAGAAAATTTACAACATTTTTATTTGGTAAGTACAATATTTGTATTAATACAAAATAATTCATGATTAATATTTTTAGATAAGTATTGTTTTCATGGAAAAGGTCTAACTACCAACAAAACAAAAAAAGTATGTGTTTTTGTTGTTTGAAAGTTATTTATTAGCATTGGATTGTTCATGATAGGTAGATAATATTTTGAAATTCCCAATGTTTTGAGTGTTTAAGAAACAAACACAACGTTTCGACAGGTATAACAAACTCCCGCCATCTTCAGGTGTACTTACTAACTTAGCCTACATCTAAAACAATTTTTCCCCCCTTTTATTTTATTTATTTAATTCCTGTATTCCCTTGGGGGACGTAGGGCTGCAACAAATGCCTTCCATCGCACCCGATCCTGTGCCAGCTGCTTTACTTCTTCCCAACTCTTGCCTTCCTCTCCAATCTCCCTCTCGACTGACCTCCTCCAAGTTATCTTCGGTCTTCCTCTCTTTCTACTTCCTTGGGGATTCCAATCTAGGGCTTGTCGGCTGATGTTGTTAATGGGCCTTCTTAGTGTATGGCCTATCCACCCAAACTTCCTCTTCTTAATGGTATCACCAATAGGATTTTCATTTGCTCTTCGCATCAATTCCTCGTTTGAAATTCTATCTGGCCAGTATATGTTAAAGATTCTTCGGAGACACTTATTTATGAAGACTTGCAGTTTACTTGTTACTGTTTTAGTGACTTTCCATGTCTGGCAGCCATATAGAAGGATCGACTTTACATTGGTTTCAAAAATCCTTAATTTTGTCTTTCTTCTTATTTGACTTGATCGCCAAACTGGTGCAAGTTGGGCAAATGCTCCTTTGGCCTTCCTAATCCTACTGGTTACATCTTCATCAGTTCCACCCGTCTTAGAAACAATGCTTCCCAGGTATTGGAATTGTTCCACTTGCTCAATAAGTTTGTTATTCACCACCAGCGGCTGGTTATTTCTATTATTTATCCTCATTTCTTTTGTTTTTTCAAAATTTATTTTTAGGCCAACTTTTTCTCCTTTGTTATGAAGGTCTTCAAGCTTTCCTTTCATGTCATTCAGTGTTTGAGACATTATGCATAGATCGTCCGCAAAATCTATGTCCTCCAGTCTATCCATCAGTCCCCACTGTATACCCCTGGGTCTACTTACAACTTGTTTCATTATGCTATCTAAAACCATAAGAAATAGTATTGGTGAAAGCAAACAGCCTTGCCTTACTCCATTTTTTTTTCCAAATTTTTCCCCCCTTAACCCATACTAAATCAGAAAAGACTTAATACTACATGCTAATTGGTCGGTAGCGTAGTTGGTTCAATCCCGGCTTCATGTGCTAAAGGTTCTCAGTTCGATCCCGATCAGAGTCGATACATTTTGAGAAGGATCAGCTGATAATAATCACCGGCTGTTCATTTGTCATTGGGCTATTAATTAATGACACTTTCTAAGGAATAGTCGGCCTTAGTTTGTAACAATGACTACATTCGCTCATCTACACTCATCACGCTCATTCAAAATCCATATTCGCCCATATCTTGACGATCGGCGTCTTATGAATAAATAAAAATAAAAATAAAATAAAAGATACTAAAGATTACTGTTGAAAGTCAAAAGTTCTTAAAAAACTACCACACATAACATAATTATACAAAATATAATACACAATATGAAATAAAAAAGAAATGCAAAATATGAAAAAAATCAACAGAGCATAGATCAGGTTATTAAACAGACAAAATATTCATCAAGACACAAAATAAATGCAAAAATATGACAAAATTCAACAAAACATAGAGCAGGTTATTAAAGAGACAAAATATTCAACTTATCCAACCAGCTTCCAATTCCACTGAGGCGGGGGAAGGAGTCCTCGCACCACTACACTCACAAGATCAACTCACCACGACCGTCAAAGACGAACTGAATCCTTGCGGTAAGCCTATCCAAGACGGAGTGGTGGGGGGATAGCCCCCTCCAAGAAATGTCTAGGTGAACTGTGCAAGGTGATTGGGAGGAGGGGGTGTTGTGTTTTTGTTGATAAATAACAAAAATATGATAGTTACAAAAAAAATCAAACTGCTAATTTTGGCCCGGCTCTTCTAGCACTACCATATGATCAATTGCCTGGCTATTCTTGCACACGTGACTAGAAAAATTTCTGAGATTCAAAGGGTTAAGCTCCTTGAAAAGGTTCTCTGCTGGCGTCTATTGGACTTAGGCAGTATAGAACCCTGATTGTTTTTTCTTAAGTCGCAGAAGTCACTATGGACTCTCTTGCCTTGTTCCTCCCTAGACAGCTATGCTGTACTGATGTGGCATTCAAATACTGCAAAATATATTATTTTACTATTAATGTGTTACTGATGGCTTTTCTTCACTTTAGGATGTAAATATTGGTGTTTATTTTCTTGTACAGTCTGTAAATATGCAGTGTTCATGACATGTTATCAATGTTTACTCCCAGAAATGTTGCAACTGGTTTCCTTTCAATATCTGGTAAAGATGGCACCTGATCCCACCTTCTGTCAAATGCCAGTTGGTTCGTCTTGGTTATACTAACCACAAAATCATTTGAATGGAATTAATAATAGGATATATTAAGTGAAGTTAACAGCCACAGACAGCTGGTCACTGTAGTTTCTTGAAAAAAGAAGGGTGGTGAATCAACTGTGCATATAAGCGTATAATAGTCATTCAAGGTACATACAATTCCTAAAATAGGATGAACATTACAGGGCCAAGAACAGATCCTTGAGGTACACCTCTGTTTATAAGGAGTGGCTCCGAGCTTTCAGTAAGGATCTGTTCTCTTTCCGAACTGTTTGACTACAACCGGTTGGCTGAATTGTTCTAGGTAATTCCTAAACCAGTTGAGAATTCCTAACATCAAATCAGCATGGCATCAGGAATGATTCACTATTACCGCTATAATTGAGCTAACTGACTTTATAATTCACTATCTTGAGATCGGAAAGCTAGTGACAGGCACCATGCTTGATTTTGCAAAAGCATTGACTGTCTTGAACCATATAAAATAAACTTGACAATCTGGGATTAAATGGATATTATACCAGACGTGTGATTTGGCAGTTTATAGTTTGTACTGCCAACATTGTTGGTTGAATGTTATTTGCAGTTGACTAACATTCAAGTTAACTAATTCAGTCAGTTTTCCCTAGCTTCATCCTTGTTGTTTTACCTATTAATAATAATATTAATAAGTATTATATGAAGGTCAAATTATGTGAATATCAGTCAATGGTTAAAATTTAATGAGTTACAGTTAATGTGAGAAGTGCAGTTGTTGCCGACTACTTCACAATGGTAAACAATTACAAATCAATTTAAAATTACAGTATTTACTTAAGTATAAAAAAGGTAATCTATCATATCTATTGATTTCATAAAGAATAAAATATAAAGAAACAATTAATTTTACAATCACTTAAGTTAAATTCTGACATTTATAAAACTTTTAGAAAGTATTACTATCAACGATGTTTTTAAGTATAAACAAAATATAACTGCAGGTTTTGAGAAATAAAAATATAAAGTTGATGCGCAGTGAAAAATACGGTACTTGTTTTGTTCAAAGTGATATAAAATATTAAAAACTTTAATATGTACATGTCATAACATCAAATTAACGAGAAAAACAATGGTTTGACTGGACTTCCTAAGTCTATAAAGACAAAGACGAACAAGTTTCTTAGTAAACAACCTTCAAAATTGGTTATACAAATAATTTTTATGTCAGAGCATGAGTGTGGAAACGATAAAAACCAGCCATTAGCATTTTTTGTTAAACTACTGCAATTAACTAAAAAAAAACATGCTGAGTATCATAAGACTAACCTAACAGTTGCAGTTCTTGTTAGGCTGCTGGTCATTCACCAATGATGTGGTGCCAGATTTAGGCTTGTGTTGCACTCCTGACTCCGCAGCATTCAGATCAAGTCTATTTTTAATAAAAAAAAACAACAATTAATATTTTTTAGAATTTTTGTAGTGTGTATTGTAATTGTACATGTAATTTTCATAGTTTAACCAAGTTGCAAATTAATATTTTTTAATATACAACATGGTAAAAGAGTTCAGTCTTGCTTATTCCAATTAAATGAAAAGAAAATAATTTGGAAAGACGACAATTTAATAAAAATCACAGCTAAATATAAATTTCAAACAATTGAAATATTACACAAGTTTAAAACACTTAAAATACGAAAAAGTACAAATATTATGGCGATTAATTTCACAGTAAACCATGTTTATTATCCTCAGACCAGAGGGATTCACACATGGTTTACCAAAATCATCATTATATTTGTACTGTTTTGAACTTTAATAAACAAATATTCTGCATAGTATCTTATACCTTCTTCTTTATCAGATACCAGAGAAGCCTGGATAGATTTCAAATTGTACAATGGAGAGGGTGTGCTTAGTCAAAATAAGAATAGCCAAAACAAAACAACTGATAGTAGTTGTTCAGAAAATGAGTACTACAAGGGCACATTAGCTGTTCAAGCAAGTAATTAAAATATATACGAATATGCAAACAATCTGCAACAATATTACTCGTATTCTATACATAATGTGGTAGGAATATTAACTTACTTTCCATCCTTAATATTCTTAAAAATATTTCTAGCTGTTTCCAGGAAAGCTTCTTCAACTTTTTCTCCACTGAAAAAAACATAAAAATGGTTTTAATAAATCTTTGGAAATATAAAATTTTTCTTCATTACACTACTATTTTAATATGTTAAAAGCCAAATTTCTTTTTGACAAATATTAATACAATTTCAAACGTTTAAACAATAAAATAAGTAAGGGTATGCAAGTAGCTCGAATTTCAAGTTTTTTTTTTAGCTTTTTAAAAACTCGAGAAAAAATCAAGTCGAGTTTTGCCACATTAATCTCTGAGTGTAAAACGGTATAATCAAGAAAAATATCCCATTTTAAAAATAGATTATAAAGATAAATATTTTATGTAGGCTACTGTATTTAAAATAAATCCATAATATTGTAACCATAATGATGTTCTCGCGATGTATTCGTGATTAATGCAAATCATTCTTGATTATGGCGAAAAGTAGTCTCGTTATTTATAAAGTAGGCACGTCCAAATAAGATGTTCCAAATAATCGTCACTAGTTATTGATACATAACATGATAACTGATAACGGTAACAAAGAATCAGTAATTGAACTGTATCAGAACTTCGTTACATAACCTTGCCAACATTTGAATAAACAAGGAGCAGAAATAACAAAACAGAATTGATGGCAAATGGTGACTGGTTAATTTAAATACAAAGCCAAACCCAGGAAGAAGCAAACTGGTTTGGAAGGGATGATACCTGTGAGTAATGAGCTGGATGGATGGAGAATAAAATAGAAATGAAACAGTCGAATAACTGAGCAAAGGGGGAGAGGAAATAACCGATTTAGCCACATGTTCTATGAATGAAAGAAATCTCAGAACTCTCTTCCGGCTCTCGCCTATTACACCATAATAGTTAGTTACTGCCACTGACAGATGTCACTATCACCTCTTGCAGTCTACTCTTCAACTTAAGACTTGTATCTCATTCGTCTCACCTACTGGACCACTCACTTACTCTTTGCCCATTACTAGTCTACTGGCCTTCTCTGGCACTCAACAAGTTTCCTCTTACAAATTAAACACACCTCTATTCTAAGAAATCAGCTTGCATAACATTAAGTTCCTAATCATGTTGGGTGGTTTAATTTCGTGTTAATGAATTGTAGTTACTCTAAATAATCTGCTGTTCCGGCATTATACTTAAAAAGGTTTGTTAAATGTCTGAATTAGATAATTATGACAATTAAGTTAATATTTATGTAATTATTATACTTTTTACAAGGAAATAATCATAAATGTTTGAAGCCTGCACATTTCTTTTTCTTATCTTTACCTTAAATTTAGTATTACTTTTCTATCATTGATTTAATCCATATGAATTACTTACAAATTGATTCATCCTTTTATAAATAGCTTTTGGACAGGCCTTGCTTCGCTACAGGTGGTTCTTTAAACATGCTTATGCTTCCCTTCGTGACTTTCTCTAAAAAACCCCTTATTAGTTAAAAAAACCCACATTAGTTAAAAAACCTCAGCCCGCTGCCATTCTCCTAGATAACAAAGTTTTATAGTCTAGAAATCCCTACAAGTGTACTTAAAGGAATGCAAAATAGTGTAATCCTTTCAAAGTTAGTAGAAACAACTTAATATTTCACAATGAAAACCGAATTAGCCAAGATTTTAATATATACATTATTATGATTTTAATTTATGTATTATGAAATATTTATAAATATTTTTGGATAGTTTATTAATTTTGTTGTGTTTCTGTAACATACGTATATGATTTTAACTGACTTAAGATAAGGAGTAAAGTGATCATCTTTGAACATTTCTCTCTGTAAATTATATACAAAATAAATAAATTATATCTCTAACAAAATCAATAAGTTAATTTTGTTGATTAATTGCTCGACTCTTACGTTTTGGCACTTGCTTCGACAAACTCTAGTCCATTCTCTTCTGCAAATTGTTTAGCTTCCTCGTACGTTACATCTCGTTGACCATCCAGGTCCCGTTTGTTGCCGATAAGGAATATTACCTACAAACAACAAAAGAATTTATATACACTGCTTGTAGTATCTACTGTAATTTGACAAAAGAACATCAAACATTTTTAATTTATTAAGATTTTTATTAAGATTTAACCATATGTGAGAAGCCAATTGTCATAGACTACTAATGATTGGCTTTTCTGAATTTGATACAAATGTTGATCAATTTATATATAAACTATTTTAAACAACGGCGATATATTTATCTTTGCTAAAGAAAACATTAAGTACTTCCATATTGAAATTTATTTTGTAATGAATTTAATATACAAATATAAGTAATAAATATAGATACGTTTCCAAAAAAAAGTTTAATTTTTAGAGTTTAAAATAGATCTCTGAGCAGAAATAGTACTATTAATTTTACATTACTAATTCTTTTCCAGCATGCTGTTTTTGGAAGTCATATTAAAAGAAAAAATTTTCAATTTGTTACCACTTATGTAAGATAAATAAATAAATAAATTGTTCCACAGAGTTTTGGATGTTTAGGTCTAACTAAATGTAGATGCATGTAATCTTTTAAGTTATTTATGATATTATTTGCAATTATTCTTAGAAATTAGAGGTTTTGCCTACAATTCTATTGAACTTGGAAAAACCTAATCGGCTAGTATATTTTTTTGCAAATAAACAACATTTTTTTTTTTACACTCTTAAATTTGATCAAATTCAATTTTCTTCAATATTTTCACCATTATAGAACCAAAATATATCAATTACCATGTTTTAAACAGCAATTTAAAATGACTATGCCTGAGTCACAGTAATGAAATCCACATCAAATGAAAAAGAACCAATACAATTTGAGTTAACCATACATCTGGTATGTACATATGACTGACTGCACTTAAACCAGTGGGCCGGAGACACACACACGGCATTTTTTCTTACGATTATTTAACGACGCCGAGCACAGAAGACTAGCACTTGCACACACAGCATTAAAATTTTCGATGCCGACCAAGTGCTGTCATCAAGAAAAAGCTGTTTTTATATTCAGCTGATTCAAGTGTGTTCATCTGATTAACACACTATAGTGCATTGTATTTACTTGATTTATTGAGTTTGAAATGAACATAAATCTCTTTGGTTATACAAAAAGAACGTACATTAATCAATCAAAGAGGAGATGGATTCGGCACCTAGTTTAACCTAACCAAATGTTGTTTACATGTAAAATCCTGTCGGAAATTACCAATTCATTCTTTTTAATGTCCCCTAATTCGCCAAAATAATTTTGTATTGAAAACACACTTAATGCCATGCATTCCTGGTTGCGTTTCTGTTTTGAATAAGCAATTTGTTGTCAATCACAATATTATCTGCTATATAAAATTAACTATACAAATTAATTTATGCCACAGAAGTTGCAGATGGTGAATAAACACAACAACAAACAGCTGACGACAATAGAAATAACACCCAATGTAGTGGTAATGGTCGTCCGTACAGCTACTGACAGCACTAAATAAAACGATTGTTAATTTTGCCGTTCAGTGTGTAACTTCCAGTACACTCCATCACTGCTTTGACAGAATCATCGTTAAATGAGCCAATTGATAAAAAACACTGTGTGTGTCTCCAGCCTAAGGGAAAGAAGAAACTCACATTTTTGGTTATTAATTTTGTTTACTCATTATAGACAAAGAGCCAATAAATGTTATTGAAAGTAGTATGAATCAAGTGATGAACACTCAGCAGTAGCTTGTCTGTCTTGATTTTTGTTATCAAGTAAAACATTGAATAGCCAATAGCCATAATATGATTTCATTTAAACTCGATAATAATTGAAGATCAACAAATAACCCCAACAAAACTGTCTGTAATAAATTGTTTAAATGGCTCCTAAAGCATCCTTTTCTTCAATTAATGAATATTTTTAGAATTATAATTAATTATTTTGAACTGTAATCTATGTGCTTATTTTTTATTTTATGAGATTTATCTATAGTACAAGTAAATGTCACACAACACAAATTTATTACAATATAAACACAAAATGCACAAATATATTACAATACAAGTACAAAATGCACAATTATGGTGATCGATTTCGGTGAACCACGCCCACCTTCCTCAGACAAGAGGGATTCACAAAAGAATGGAAAATGGTGTTCAACAACTCAATTTATAGGCCTATGATTACATGACCCCATTGACTTGAATCGTCAGAATGTTCAGAATCAAAATTAACCTGTTCATTCATTAGTTTATCACGATCCTTACATTTTTCTTTAAAAATAAATAACTCTTCCCAAGCATTCATAATCCGACCCTTCTTGCAAACTTTTAGAATATCTAAATTTTCATCTATTTTATTCAAACTGTGGGTACGATTCAGAAGGTGTTTAGCTACATTAGATCTTTCAGGCTTCCTATTTTTAAAAGCAGAGACATGATTCTATATCTTTTGTTAAAATTCAGTCTGCCCTAAGTAAAACATATTACAGTTAATCCTATATATTCCTGAATTATTGGATTTATCTTCACTTTCAATATTTGGGTGTAAAATGTTGGACATAGTATTACAAGTATTAAAAGCTACTGATAAATTTGAATTCTTAAATCTATCAATATATCTGTCAACTAACTTTAAAATTACCTAGAGAATTTGTTTGATTAAGCATAGATGTGCTTGAATTCTGGCACTTAAGTACAATGTAGATTTGAGGCAATAAATAGAATTTGATTAGATATTAATAAATATTTTTACCCGCAACCAGAAATAACTGAGTCACTTAGTACCCCACCTCTCCATGTTCACAACGTTTCAACACTAGAATGCGTATAATAAACTCTTGTTCTGCATGCTCCATGACTTTGTTTTAGTAAGTGAACTGACTCCATTTGAGTAACTTTAACATGCTGGACGATTACAGTTAAGTTGCCGTATTAAAATATTATTTATGAGTATTATATTATGTACACTAGTGCTAGTTAATTCTACTCAAAACTATACAAAAAATGGCATCCAACTGTATTTAAAAGTGAATAATGAATTAATGAATTTATTTCTCATAATAATACAAAATATATAAAAAATTTTAAAAGGAGAAATTTATTAGCCATTTTACCCAGTAGTGGGTACAGGAGTAAACTATATAAACAGAAAATATACAACTAAATCTGAGTCCAGTCTTGACAAATTACAAGTAATAATTGAGCCTTCTCAGCGCTTCAATTAAATTGACATTAATACTTAATAACATTTATTAAAGGATAGTGTATGTCTACATACATTAAATTATAATACATTATTTATACAGTATAAGTAGTACGTCTTAGTGTATAGTAAATTAATTAGTTGGCTATTTCAAATTGAAAATAAAAACTTGATAAAACAATTAATATAAAAAAATATTTTGAAACATATTTAATTACTTACTTTATTGAAAAAATGTTTATTTGTATTGAGTTTCAGTTTAATATGCTGTTCAAAATAGAAATGTCTTCGTAGAAAAATATCCATTTAATGATTTGTTTACAAAACGTTTTTAAAGTACCTAAAACAATGTTATACTTCTTCTGGAAGGTGGTTATAGTTTTTAGGTCCAAGGTATTCCACTGATCTATAAATTGATTTTTTAACTTTAGGAATTCTTAAAATACTGTATTTAAAAGTAGCGTATTTAGTTGGTGCGTTTTTTCTCAAAAAAACTATTGTTTGAAAACTTTTACTACATAAATAGAAAAAACTAGCAATTAATTATTTATTTTAAATTGATGAAAAGAACATTAGAAGAGGATTTCGGACAAGTAAATATAATTTTTTATCTTTGCGAGTTTTAATCTATGGTTTTTTTTTCAAACAGTACAAAAAATGGTGAGTATTTTTCACATGGCTACTGATTTTAGGGCCAGCACTAATGTTAATAAACCCAAGCTAAGGACTAATTGGCCCAAGGCATTAAATATTAACTAGTAAATAATTAAGAGTGAAACATACCGTGCTGGGATTGGTTAAATTTCTCGTGTCCGTCAGCCAACTACTCAGGTGATTGTATGTTGATCGACGTGTAATGTCATAAACCATCAAGGCCCCTGCTGCACCCCTGTAGTATGACCTGTTGATATCATTATATTAGCAGATTTGACAATGTCTTAAGTATTTATGACTTTGTATGTCTTAAGTCATAGAATTGTATACTGTTAAATATTGATTTACAATGTAGATATTACGTTACAAAATATTACAGAACAAAATTGTGTACACAGATCCCAAATCATGGTACAACTTGTGCACAGTGCTGGATGACACTTAATGGTCATTTTAAAATCATCAACAACTCTAAAACAGATTATAATTCATTTGAAGAGCGTAATTAGAGATAAAAAGTTGGGGAGTAGGTCGCCACTTTTTTTTCAAGAAGTCATATGAAAACTTCAAAGAAAAATTTAATTCAAAATTGTATGTTGATACATCTAATGTTATTTTGTAATGGCACACTTGTAATAAATGGTCTATTTTATTCATTGTCATACAAGAAACATTTTCTAGATTAAATGATAGGGATGTACGGCGCATTGGAAAAAATCAATGTGATTCGATGCAAGTCAACATATTGATGCATGAAAAGTATCACGATACATCGTTAATACCATGATGCAACAGCAATAACAATGTTTCAGACTTATTCCGATGTGCCAAAATTACAAATTATTAAGAAAAACATGCCTTTTTAATCAATAATATTTATTGGTGCGTCTTGATTTAGAACTAGTAATTTGATGTTTTAATAATGTATTTTACTATGAAACCGTTGTAAAATGATTATTACTCAAGTTTGTTTTCATTCCGTATGGTCGGTCCGAGTGGACAGGAATAAGTGCAATTGGCTGTACATTAAAAAAAAAACGTACATACCTGATTATATCGTCATAACAAATACAGAGTTCAACCAGGAGATATAATTCATACTGATATGAACATAATAAAGTTTATCAAGCAATGTGTATGGGAATCGTATTTTACTTGTGTGCAGCGTACGATGAATCAGTGGATTTTACTACTTCTAAAATGTAAATTAAAACCTGAATTCTGTGTTTGAGCACTGAATCGAAAAAACATTTGCTGTATCACACACCCCAATAAAATAAAGAGATTAGGGTCTCATTAGCCACTGATTTTACTTTTTCACATAAAAATAGAAAAAAAGAAGGTTTATTAAAAAGCCTTGGAGACTGTTACTGTAAAAAAAAAGTATGTTTGGTTTTATTGCTTTCTATTTGGGGCTAAAAATGAGTGTTTATTTGTTTATGTGCAGCATTTACAAACACCTTATTCAAAAGGAACACTAGTTGTCATCCTACATATACTGTCACTTAATATTTAAGTTAACAATGCATATATTAAAATAATACTAAACACTAAAAACGCTAGAATAATACTAAAACTGACTGCATTCCTGTGACATAAGCAGATCATCAATGTGGTAAAAACATTGCTGCACAAGTCAATTTTGTAGCTGTTTTTTAAAGGACTTATTTTGTACTTCCTCCTTCCAGTAGAGGAAGTTTATTACCAATATACTAGGGCTCAGATTCTTTAATCTATGACTTTCAGCAAAATTAATTTTCTTTATATTATGACTATGGTTATTTTCAATATCAATTTTATTATAAAGCTTGCAGTACATTATATACACTAGAATATAAATTCATGACATGTATTAATTTGAAGAAATTGCTGACGATTTTTCAAGTAATGTTGAATTCATTTTAAACAATGTTCTTGTATACCAATATTAAAGTTTCTCAAATAATATTGAATTGGACAAGGTCAAAAGCCTTGCTAAGATCTATAAAACAGCTAGTTATAAATTTTTTTGAGTGTAAGTAATCTAATACTGTGATTCCTTAAATGTTACAAGTGACTGTTAAGTGGATTTATTTCACCGAAATCCCAAATTATGAGGAATTTAGTTTATTGTTTTTTTCTAGATAATTTATTAATTGATTATGTACTACTTGCTCAAGTATTTTAGAAAAACTAGATAAATTTGATACTGGCTTTTAGTTCTTTTTTTTCACTGCCAGTTTTGTGAACTGGGTTGACCTTAGAAATTTTCAGAGGGCTTGGAAAAATGTTTTCTAACTTGAAAGGATGAATTAATTATATTTGTCATAAGTTTTGCATTATGGTTAGCACAGTATTTTACTACTGACAATGGAATGTTGCATAACCAAAAATGATTTATTGTACTTTAATTTAATAAGTGTATCCTGTATCTACACTTCACTAAAAGAAGATAACATTTCAGGACTACTATTTGCATAATCTTACTTACTTACTCCCAGGGCCATCTATATCGCAGGTGATATTTAGCCACACCAACAAAGCCTCTCCAGATTGACCTGTCCTCTGCATTTTCTTCCATGGCTCCAACTCGCTGTATATCTAACCTAACCTGGTCCCACCATCTTTGTTTTGGCCTCCCACGAGGTCGCCTTCCCTCAGGGTTATTTTTGCTAACTTTCTTTAGTTGGGACTCTTCTCTCCTTCTCAACACATGCCCAGCCCACCTTAGTCTTCTACTTTTGACCTCACTCACAATGTCTGCGTCGTTATACAGGTCTCTAATCTCCCTGTTATGTTTCCTTCTCCATTCCCCTTGGTCATATGTGGGCCCATATATCTTTCTCAAGACTTTGTTTTCGAAGACAATTAGTTTTTTTTCTTCTTTCTTATTTAGTATCCACGTTTCAGAACCATAGAGCAAAACTGGGATGACTATTGATTTGTACAACCTAATTTTTGTTTTGTGTGACAATGACTTGGAAGATAGTAATCTATTGCATGCATAAATGCATCTGTTGGCTGAATTTATTCTTTGCTGTATCTCAATTTCTTCTGCGTTTTTATTTGAAATTGTGACTCTGAGGTATTTGAATTCCGGTACTTGTTCGAATTCATGACCATCAACTCGTAGGGGGTCTTGGGTGTAATTTTGGTCTCTTGTAAAGTGCATGAATTTGGTTTTTGGATCGTTTGTCTTCAGCCCTATTTTTTCATAGAGTGATTTGCATAATCACTGGATGCAAAATATGCTGCAGTCTTGTCAAATTTGTTTTTTCTAAAGCTTGTACATTTATAAAGTAATCTTTAAGTTGGCACCAACAAAACTAAACAGTAGTGAAAGAGGTTTCTATTTGATGAACTTACAGATAATTTTGTTGATTTCTTAACCTTCTATAAAACTGAATAAGGAAGGACCACACATGAAGCTAGTGCTCCCTAGCTCAAGCATAATACCAACACAGAGAATAGGAGCTGGCAGAGATTTTGGTCAGTACATGTTAGTAGTAGGTTGATTTACTTTACGACTGATTCTTTAACTTGAAAAATACAATCAAATAAATACATCTACAAACAAAAACCTGACCCATAAATGTTCACCTAAATCTACTTTGAACTTAAAGTATTATAGTAACGAATATAAACTAATTTCTGGGCAAGATATACAATTATTTGTCTAGAGTTCTAGAAAAAAGATCAAACTATTTACCTTGTAACAGCCCTAAATCTTTCCTGACCAGCCGTATCCCAGATTTGAAGTTTAATTTTCTCATTATAGACATCTATTATCCGTGTCCCAAATTCAACACCAATTGTATGAGGACAGTCAGCCATGACTAAAAATAACAGAAATATCAAACAAACAATTTTTTTTTAACTAATCACTTACTTCTTCAAAATAAGACAAAACTTTGAAAATGACCATATGAGCAGTAGGTACATAATTAGTAGGGGTGTGTGAGTAGTGATTTTTGAGTTCGAGCCGAGTCGAGTCATTGGCATTTTTTTCGAATAACGAGTATTTTCGAGCGAGTATTTACAGAAGGATTTCTTGTTCACCCAAGACAACTGTAAAAGGCAGACACCATCCTAAGCCTATGTTATGTTTTCCCAGATTCGTAAATATATACATCGAAACTGAACACAATAATTTTGTTTCGTTCGTTGTTTGTAATTGTAACATTTGATGAATAAAACTTTGTACTTCCTGCATTCTGATATTTTTAGGTGGCATTGTTTTGTTTAACCTTTTTCTTTTTTTCATAGCTAATAAATGTAAGAAACTAAGAAAGTATATTATTCATTGAAACAACGTGGTTTATAAAGATTTAATCTGTTCACTCATATCACAGATCAGATTTTCTATGTAAGCCGGCCGGATTTTCTATTCTTTTTAACAGCCGGCCGATATGTTTATCTGATGGTTCAGTTCAAAGTGTACCACGAAAACATAGCGAAGCTTGTTGGCAAAAGCTGCATCCAATCAAACTGATGCTAAAATTCAGACGTTATCATCAAATGTAGTCATTTGCTTTCATAATTGCCTCCTCTCAACAAAACATTGATTGTGTACATGCCAAGAAGGTCTATTCTTAATGTACACCCACCCGCCCACCTATACCCGTACAGTGGTGATTACCCACCCGCCCACCTCTACACGTACAGTGGTGATTACCCACCCGCCCACCCATACACGTATAGTGGTGATGACCCACCCGCCCAACCATACACGTACAGTGGTGATGTCCCGCCCGCCCACCATACACGTACAGTGGTGATTACCCACCCGCCAACCATACACGTACAGTGGTGATTACCCACCCGCCCACCTCTACACGTACAGTGGTGATTACCCACCCGCCCACCCATACCCGTACAGTGGTGATTACCCACCCGCCCACCTCTACACGTACAGTGGTGATTACCCACCCGCCCACCCATACCCGTACAGTGGTGATTACCCACCCGCCCACCTCTACACATACAGTGGTGATTAAGGGTTGAAAAGGCTGAATCAGCTATTTACCTCTCCCTTTTTTTGGCATGATTTAGGGAGAATTAGTCCAAAATGACCTTAATTGTATAGTGTTAATCATAATATAATATGTATGTTATATTTTACACACACACACACACACACACACACACACACACACACACACACACACACACACACACACACACACACACACACACACAGTGGTATTGACCCATCCACCCACCCATACACGTACAGTGTTATTGACCCACCCGCTCACCCATACACGTAGAGTGGTATTGACACACCCTCCCACCCATACACGTACAGCGGTATTGACCCACCCGCTCACCCATACACATACAGTGGTATTGACCCACCCGCTCACCCATACACGTACAGTGGTATTGACCCACCCGCCCACTCATACACATACAGTGGTAATGACCCCCTCGCCCACCCATACATGTACAGTGGTAATGACCCACCCTCCCACCATACACATACAATGGTATTTACCCACCCATACACATACAGTGGTAATGATCTGTATTCTGTAGGTATTTAATTCAATAATAACAAGGTTACAACAACTGGAAATAAGCTGTGAATTATATATTCAAATTTTAAAATCTGGATGACAAAGACTTTAGTTCAATCGATTGATAATAATAACTAAGCAGGTTTATTAAAAATAAATTTTAAAGTCGCTTAGGATGAATTGGTTTTCAAATTATGATCGGTAAATGTGTGCAACTAGAAACTACTTCGATACATGAGGCTACACTGAACAACAGATAAATAATTATTTCATAATGAGAAATTGATGAAAACCTGGTGTAATCGAATGAAAACCATAGACGTAGTCAGCTAATATAATAGGTCTAGCCGATATTGGCGACGAGATGCAGTTTGAAATATCAGCTAAGTGCCAACTAGTTATAGAGTGTAGATTGTGGGCAGCTAAATTATAAACTTATGAATAAAAACGAGGCGTGTGATAAGGCTTCGGTTCAATAAAAATTATTTTCCGAGTCTCTAAATTCGTCGTTTTTTGTTTAGAAAAGGTCTTCCAACATGTTTTTCCCTTACTTGGTTTGATTAGTGATTGTTTTACAGTTTACATCAACCTCAATGTGAGCAGGGAACCGTTTAGTGATTTTACGAATCTAAATTATCGTATTTTACCACTTTTTACACTCAACTGTGTTATTGTCTAACCTAGTCAGAAAACTGTTCAACAATTGTAAAGGAAAAAATATTGTATGTGCAAATGTTACAAAGAGGTTTGGTGATCTAAGATGTTTTACGGAATAATAATTAATAGACGCTCGCCACGGATATATATATTTTTATTTGACGAAAATAAATCAATAATGTTGTGTCACACGCTGCTAGAACGTCATTACCATATTTTATATGATACGATACCATATATGTTATGATACAATTTTCTTACGTTAAATCATTGGACGATTTCCTGCTCAGATTAATAAACAAAATAGACCTCAATCAACTCGCAAAAAATATACGATAATTTTAGTTCCGAAAAGGAGCTGAGAGGTTCTCAGCACGTATGTATACCAAAAGCGAGGAGCCTAGAAAAGATGGGAAGTTTGATTCTTGGGATGTAAAGTGACCCATTCTCGGGACTCTTTTGATTGAGCAATATTATTGATATGAACGAAAATATTCATAATTCCTACGGCATACAGACCATTAGATTTGTATCGGTAACAGGTCTTTTTGAGCATCTTGAACTGGATCTCTCGTCCCCTTTCTTGGGTCATAAAGACACTAACCAGCACTTCTGTTTTATTCACGCTATTTTAGGTTAGATTTAAAACTAGTGACTAGTAGACTCGGACAACCATCATGTTTGATCGCTACTACGGTTAACTATTTGGCATGATCGCTACCTTCCCAGCTCTCTGATCACTTTGAATTGAACTAGTTCAAATCATAATGAACGAACCCGTTCACTACGTCGTCTAGTTCATTTGACTGTCGTTGTGTACTACCTATTCTTAGGCGTATTGTTTAGTTCATAATTACGTGTACAAAACTGATAACGTATGATTAAGAGTAAAATAAAACACAAGAAAGTGCACTTTTTTATTGATAACTTATAAAACTGTTTACTCTTAAAACTAAATTAATTTGTAAATCTGATATTTCTGAAATACAACTACTCGAACTTCCAAGTAGTTTCGGAAACTTCGAGCCGAGTTCGAGTAGTAAAATACTCGATCAAATACTCAAAGTTTCGAATACTCGCACACCCCTAATCATTGGTTATAAAAACTACACATTTAGAGATGACAGTGACTAGGAATTGTAAATTTTATCCCTTGCAAGGATATGTAATTTCATTATTTCTTTATGGTATTCAACTAAACAGTTTATATTAAAGTTAATTCTTACAAGGCCTGGTTATAAATTAAGTACTGATTTGAAATCCTGCTGTTGTAGTGCTGCAGTCGTCGTTTGTCCTCTATCTGTTCACAAGTCAGAGCCGTCATTAGGGATCCTTTCAACAGCAATTAAGGTTGCTTATGAGTGTTTTAAATGACTTCTTCAATTAAAAATGTAGCTGACTATGAAGTAAACACTGTTATAAGTTTTCTTATCGCTATAGGCATGAAAGCAGCTGACATTCACTGAGATCTGTGAAGTTTATGGAGAAAACAGAATGAGTGATATGGTACAGAAATGGGTGAGAGCTTTTGTAGTGGAATGATAGAAAGATGGCTGTACGAGTGTGTATGATGAGGAATGAAGTGGACAACTTTACTCATTACTGATGATTTTGAGCAAAAAGTTTATAAAAAAGTCAGAGAGAACAAACACTTTACAATTGTATCGTTATGTGGTGAGTTTTCTCAAGTGTCAAGAAGTGTGATTTATGAAATTGTGACAGAACGTTTTAAGTAGCGAAAGTTAATTCTCATGCTGGGTTAAGTAAATACTGACGGAGAATCACAAAAACAAATGTTTAACCAGTTCTATTACAATCCAAATTGTCACAATGACAGATCTCACAGTGAAT
This sequence comes from Stictocephala bisonia, assembly GCA_035578905.1. Taxonomy (NCBI): domain Eukaryota; kingdom Metazoa; phylum Arthropoda; class Insecta; order Hemiptera; family Membracidae; genus Stictocephala; species Stictocephala bisonia. The sequence goes on from JAQJVL010000817.1 coordinate 83,820, forward strand.
GTCAGCTATTTTCATGCCTTTTGCTTTAAGAAAACTTATTACAGAGTGTACTTTACAGTAGGCAGCATTTTAAACACTGTGCCTAAATGTATGGTCGAATGGATTTGTAATGGCGGCTTATCAGTGGTACACAGCATGTACATGTACCGAATGCCAACCATAGAGCTACAACAGCAGATTTCTAAAACTGTACTTAATTTTAAAAAATGCCTCATATGTTGAACTAATACAATGAAGAATCAGTTGAACATACAAATTTTGTCTGACAACTATTAACAAAACACTGAAGCAAGGTCTACTGTCTACTGAACCACTAATACATTCATTAGACTTAAATGTACTTTACATGCAGTCACAAAATAATTACTAAAACATGTATTTCGCATAGTTAATATCAATTTTTTTAATCAGTAATTTATATATCTAGGGCCTATATAAATAAAATAATTTAATTTGTACATTATATAATATATTATGATATCTTGCATCAGAGAATCCAAAAAGAGCATTATCAATTTCACTGTCTGTAACTCCCTTTGTTCCCTTTTCAAGGACAACGAGAGTACTATAGAAACTTTATATCATGATTCTATACAGGCCTAAAGTTTTAGGCTATTTGGATAAGTCACTATGTTATTGTTATAAGCAATTTGTTGCTTGAGTTATTGTTTTAACTTATAATACTGAGCTGAACATTTTTATTCAAATTTTTGACAGCTGTTTATACTTGACCATTTTAGAATGTAACATCAATTACCTAAGCACAGCACATTACCAAGTAGGCCTATAGTTTATCTTATAGAAAAAGTACAGGGTAAAAAGTTAGCGATAATTTATGGTACAGCTGTGTTACAACAATACTTACATTTTTTATCTGTAAATTGGTGTAGGAGACAAGACTTCCCCACACCCATATCTCCGATAATAATGTATTTAAATATGTATGAATAACCATATGGTCCTGAGCCCGACATGATTTCCTTCCTGAAACAAGACATAATTACCTAATTGGTGTGTTACAGTATTCCTGAGAAAAATCATATATTTAATAACCTATAGATATAATCAATCTGAACTACGAAGAGTGTGTTTAAAGTAGGTGCCGTTTTGGAATCCCACCGCTGTAGCCCTGCGATCGGCGACCAGCGCATGCGTGTTAGATACTACTATCTTTTGGCAATCCACAACCGCCATTACGGACCCATTTGACTGTATTTAAGATCGCTTATGACTGTTTAAAATTCCTCCTTTGATAAAAAATGCTGCCAACTGTAAAGTACATGTGTGATAAGTTTTCATAACAATAAAGACATGAAAACAGCTGACATTCATCGAGAGATCTGTGAAGTTTATTGAGAAAACAGAATGAGTAATGGGATAGTATGGAAATGGGTGAGGAGCTTTTAAGGTTGTGCGAATGTGCATGATGATGAACGAAGTCAGAAACCTTCACTCATTACTGATGACTTGGTGCAAAATGTTGATGAAAAAAGTGAGAGAAAACAGACGCTTTACATTTGCATCATTATGTAGTGTGTCTTCAAATGTCAAGAACTGCGATTATTGAAATTGTGACACTGTTTGTACCGAAAATTATGCTTTCGGTAGGTTCCCAAAATGCTGACGGAGAATTAAAAAAAAAACAAAAAACGTTTGACATTAATCACACAAAAAATGTTTAACCAGTTCTCTCACATTCCTAGAACATTAGAATCATGATGGTTACAATTTTTTAAACCAAATGTCACTGTGACAACTCACGATGAGTGTCAGCTGCTTCCTTACCCTTAGCGTTATGAAAACGTACACAGCGCATAATTCACAGTTGGCAGCATTTTTAACCGTAGGAGGAATTTTAAACAGTCATAAATGACCTTAAATACATAAGTAATGCAACCAATTATAAAAGAAATATACTATATCAGTAGGAGAACTGAGTTTAAAACAAATGTAGTTAACATATTGTTTAGGGGTTCAAGTTCAGTCACATCCGTTACAGCCCAAAACTATTCATAGAGTAGTAAGTATTGATACAGTGAAACTTGGATAATTCGAACCTCAAGGGACCAATAAAAAAATTCGAATTATCCAAAAATTCGAATTGAAAAAGTTTTGAATAAAAGGCTTTCAAGTAGGTGGAAAGCGTGTTTGGAGGAATTCCAAAGTCCTGGGCAATCGCGGATTTTTTTCTTTCTTCCCTTCTCTACTTCTTTAATCGCCGCTATTTTCTCTTCCAAAGTTAATGTCTTGTATGTTTGCTTTGGAGCCGACGACATTTTCCAGAACACACACGATGACACAGACAGGCACAAAAATAGGGGAAGAAATTCGTCAATAAACAACTTCCAAAACTGTTCTCACACTACAGCCTTGGCTACGATATGAGCGACGGGCAATGCGCGGCGGGCGATAAGCGACACACAAGCGGCACGGCGAGGGTGGCTACCACACAGATGTCAGCGTTAGAATAGGCCGTGACGGACTGGTGGAATCAGTTTGCAAAATAAAGGGTTTAAAGAAAAAGTGTGAGTGTGCATTGACCCCTTAGCGGCGCCGGACTGGGGCGGGTGAGGGAGGGTTGAGGGCAGGTATGGCCGGCCGGCGATGCGTAACAGCCGGCCAGGGTCATTGTCACTGTACAATGGCTTTGGCACGAGCGCGTTTCCTGTTTTCCCGTCTAAAACTGACATCGGCTCCGCATTTTACCTCGAACAAAATTCGAATTATCCAAAATATAATTTGAATTAACCACGATTTTTTAACATTACTAGTATAGAAAATGCTAGGGACCATGATAAATATTCGAATTAAAGAGGATTTCGAATTAGAAAAGTTCGAATTATCCAGGTTTCACTGTAATAGAGTTGAAACTATGCAAGTTTGTAAATTAATATAAACGCATATACTCGTATGTTGTATACCGTAGTAAAAATAAAATATATGTTATTAATTTTAATTTGTTTCATATAAAATGATGTGTACTTGTCACATCCATTACAAAAGGAATGCCTGTCCTAATTTTCTTTCCTCAAAGGATTCTTGGACATCAAGTCAGATGTTAGGCTATAAAGTTCTGCTATAGCTATGTAGTTTTGGGGGTGCAATGCTGTATCCCAGCTACTTGGGGACAAAGAGTTGTGGAGATTGTAGGCGATAGCTTCTATATTCAGTCCTCTTCTATATTCATCTACATGGCATCTGCACAGTGGTTGCTTCTCTACTTGTGCGCAGACTTCTCTAATTGTGCCCACACCAATAGTAACCATTGAGCGGACATCAATGTTGGTATTAAGAGGACCTATCATAGAACCTATGATCTACAATCTACACAACATTTGGTATTGATTAAAGTATTATCCAATTGGTTGGTTTTTCTAGTTATATTTGGTACATTACTACCTTAAATAATTTTAAATAAATCAATTAGGTGTACATAAAGATAATGCAGTGTTATTTATAGCTAAATTGTAACAATTTAACCTCATAGCATTGTTTAGAAAATTATTACTATTGCATTTTAAATACATTTTTTATTGACACAAAAACAAACAAAAAAACGAAAATGTACATTATTGTAACGTCTAAAGTACAACATAATGGCTACACTTTGATAGTGTGTTAAAAACATATATATTGACATTAGTGGCACAGTGTTGTAACCCAGCTACTTGGGGAAAAGTGTTGTGGAGATTGTACGCTATACGTCCTATTAATACTGTCATGGCATCCGCTTAATGGTTGTCATCGACTTGGGACACTAATAGAGAAGTCTGAGGTGTCCATGTTGGGTGGTAGTCAGTGTCTGAATGTTGAGTAGGGGAGAGCACTGAGTATCAGGCTTGTCAATTAGCTGAAATCATACAAATACTACATGGTTCAGATCAACATAAAGCTGTAGGTCCCTCACTTGCCCTGGCAATTAATAAATGGCTCTTTTTGAGGAACAGTCGAACTCAGTTAGTAACCAACCAACCTACACTCAAATAATCATTAATTTTTGCCTTAAAATACACACGTTATGTCGTCGTCTCATATGTAAGAATGTTAATAACACCAAGATCAGATTTTAGGCCTATATGAATTATATGGGTGTTAATCATTACATTTTCTGGAGATATATAAGTGCAGCAGGAGTCTATAATAATACATGGTTAAAGAAACTTAAGACTATTTTGTAGACATTGAGACTATGCCTAAAACAAATGTTTTGATATATCGTATGATACTAACATTATTTAAAAGCAGCCAGTGCTTCTTTGCTAACATTGCTCAACGCTCAACTGTAATTAGTTTTGAAATTACAAACATAACAATCTCATTTTAAGCTACATAAATACTTGACAAGACTTGAGTGCAGCATCATCAAAATCAGGATATAATTATTTAATAACATAACATAATTATTTTACTGTTACCATCACATTAATTACATTGCTTCCTAAACTGAGTCAATAATTGAGGTCTTTGTAAAAATCAAGCTATCATGACGTAATAAAACAAAAATTTCTACTTAACACAATAAGTGAAAATGTAACAACAATATCAATATTATTACGGAAGATACTAACTTACCTTTAAGTTTATTTTTCTATGAATAAGTCAACCGTTAAATACGTCGAAATAGGACCGTACTGACAATCAAATCTGGGTCATAACAAGTAAGAACAATTTTACAAATTTTTCAATTCTTACACTGAACTGACACAACACGTAAATAATGGCTGACTGAATCTCGAACAGAACCTCAATCTGTGAATCATCTAACATCTAACCGTGCAATCATCTGGTTATTAAATATTTTGTCAAAGAGTAAAATAGAAAATTCTAAATTCCACAGAATAACTATTCATTAGATATGTCATTTATGTTCTGATAGAATGTTTTAAACTATGAATATATGTTCAAATAGGTACGGAAATCGTTATGGATATGTCCACAGTTTTTAATTTTTTTTTCATTCTATCGATGCCAGTGACATTTTTAGTTCGTATATACTTTGTTATGGGACAACGGTCCAAACCCATCAAGCAAATTTCTAAGTGGACTTCCCGGGATTTGAACGCGTGAACTCTGCATATGAAGCAGACGTCACCCAACCGTTAGATAGCTTGATGGAATACCTCCAAGATCGCCAGACTTGACTGTTTTCGAGTTTCTCCTACTGGGCTTGTTGAAGGAAAACGTTTACTTTCACAATATTACAACATATGATGAATTAATGAGGTTGATTGAAGAGCAACTGTTGTTGATACCTCGACATAAAAAAAAAAAAAAAAAATGCTTATGGCTCATTTTTGTTTCGTGCTACTAGTGCATACTATAAAATAATAAAAAATAAATATAATTTAAATATAATTTTATTGTCATTAAACTTTACAGCAATAGACAACGTCAGGTTACAAATATTTACAAATGTACAACAAATATCTGTACAAACAGCAATGTTTCAAATTCCTACACTAAGCAATCATCTTACACTAAGCAATGAAAATTATATTCTACAAATTACATTTAAGAATCCACTAACACTGCAGTAAGTTATAAAAAATCAGGTTACAAACATCTGTATAGTACGCGCGCTGAAGGTCCGGCCTCCTGGCTGGCCTACTAGTCATATAAAAACATCGACTCTGAGCGAGGCGTTCACTGACAGATCATAAAGGGTGATTCTCAACATATTTACGGAGTATTTGTATTTTGCTATTTCTTATAATTAGACCGGTATTTAAAATATAAACATCAATTAGGTTAAGAGTTTGAAAGTTAACAAATTAAAACGTATATCAATAACAACAATTAATTAAATATGTCATAACAAATTATAAATCAGTTAATAACTCTAATTGAAATTAACTAAGAAATATATACTTCTTAGTGTTACTAAGAAAAATATTTCTGTGATTTCCCGTACCGTTTAAATACATATAATGTATATTTAAATTGGTTTAAAAGAAGTAATCTTTTTGTGTTTGGCATTTTTTTAAAACAAATTTTAATAGCAAAATGTATGTGACAACTATTATTAAATTCGCTGAATTATTAAGTGATGCTTATTTATTATCAACGTCGACTATAATTACTTAAATAATTTCTAATAATGATTTAACGGACACAAGCTAATTAGAATTGATTCCATATTTTTTAAATTTTATTGTGAATCTTATAAGCTTTATACTACAGACTACTTGAAATAAATATCTTTTAACTAACCTGGTTTGGCTATAATGGAGTTCCCAATGGTGAGTCACGTCCACCCTCATTGTCCGTTTCTGAATCTCCACCGCTCTCACCCTCAAGGTCACTGTCACCGGATGCGTCGCTGTCATCATTTGATTCGCCCAGTCTAATTATAAACCTCTCCGTTGTGTCGTCTATTTAATGTTCTTTTTCATAATACTCGTTTTCTATTTTAATGATTTTCTTACAAACATTTCCCCAGTCTTCTTTGGTAATAGAGCTAATTTTTTCTTTACAAATGGCTATAGTGTTTTTAATTCTATTTACAACATTTTTTTGGGCCACGTAGTTTTTAATTATTCCCCAAATATTTTCTATTGGGTTTAGGTCCGGATGGTACGGGGGGAGGCGAAGAACACTGTGTCCGTGAGTTTTCAGTTCTTCATGAAAGGCGAACCTTTTAAAATTCTCCTTATAACGTTTAATTAAATCGTACAATTCAGGCTTGAGTGATGCTGGATTGAACTGCACTCCTTTGTCTTTTAACCACTCTATCATTTCTGATTTTCTTGAATTTGAATTCGGTGCCTTGTCGATTTGTACGTTATGATAGGCGGCATTGTCAATCACTATCAATGACTTCGAAGGTAGATTAGGAATGAGCTGAGTCCTCGTCCAAGTCATGAAGTTAGTGTGATTCATCTGGTCGTGGTAGTCTCCTTCACTGGTCCCTCCTTTCCAGATTAAACAAGCGTCAGGAATAAATCCCATTTCACCACCTGCATGAAAAAGTATTGCCCTGTCACCTTTGCTAATTTTTTTTTTATACCCCTCGACGCTTTCGTCACTCCATCCCTTTTCAGTGACATGAGAAGATAATATATATGATTCGTCTATATATACAATAGGGACATTCTCTGCTCTAGCTTGTTTGATACTCTTTAAATAGTTTATTCTTTTCATCCTTATATCACTCGTTTCAATCAAAATCTTTCGGTTATTTTCTATTTTCTTCCACCGAAATCCTAAGGAAGCTAATATTTTCCTTAAACTTGTTAAACCTCCTTGGTAGTTAATTTTTTCACGTAGTTTGTTTTTTAACGTCTTAAGAGTTGGAAGTGACTCGTCAGTTTTATAAAACTCATGGACGGTTCTTCTAACGACACATTTATCGAAATCGTCTAGTTCTGTCGCTGTTCTTTTTCTCTTATATTTTTTGGGAGTTGTGAACGAACACTCTCCTTCCGCTGAAGTGTCCAATAAACACTTTTCACGACGAATTTCCTTTATGAGAGTTTTTGAAACGCCACATGCAACTGCAGTTCGTTCTAACGATTTTTTTACGGGGATTCGTTGTTCATCTCTTAATTTGGCCTCATTCGCCATGAACTCACTAACTCTCCAAATAATTTCCCTAGCCTGACTTCTAGTAGTCTTTCCTTGGGCTACTTTAGGAATAAAGCGAGCCATAGTTGAGGCAGGAACCACTAAAGGAATAAACTATTTAGGATCTACGTTCACTAAGTTTACAACCTTAAGAGTCTGCAGAGGCTGTCGGCCATGTTGGTTTTAATCTCATTAGAACGATGTTTTTCGAACCGGACAAATGATCACGCGTATCCAAATTTAACAGTTATTTTTAAACGGTCTTTTCCAAACAAATTAATTATATTTGATCAAGAGTGAAATTACTCGTTGAACTGCTTTGTGGATTCATAATTAGTGACGTAGAACCAACTAGAATAAATATAAAAATTACCGTATTTAGTTTTAAGTTTTTATTTTCACCTATTTTTCAAACCTAGGCTTGTGTATTCATAATATCAAAAGCAAACCTAATGCGCAATATGACAGCATTTTAAATGACACCTCATACACAACTTTTGGTAAATAAGTAATGGTAAAAATATGGATTCAAAATAACGTTGTTTTCATGATAATAAAACCAGTATGGCCGACAGACTATGCAAACTCTTAACACACTTAAGGGGAAAAAAAAACTTATTACACTACAGTAGTTAGATAAAAACAAACATATAACCAACTAAATAATTGTTTATCGTACACTTGAGTAAAAATTCTTAACACGCTAAACCACAAGCAAATATATCGCACGCAGGCTGGAAACGTACTGAATGTGCATCCGTCGGTAACAATTAACGTAACTTATTTTAGAATCAAGCATGGGAAAGACTCCTAGCGTGGGAAAGTCTGGCAGTAGCGAATGTTTCCAGGACTGCAGGCATATTGGGCCCTCCACCCGTCTCCACCCTATCACCGCTCGGCGAGCTCGAGGCCGGACCTTCGCCGCGCGGTCTATACATGTTTATAACGAAAAAGACATACATAGGCTACAACTGAGTCAAATTTCTAAACAAAGTAATCATTTCAAATAACCCAATTCTGAATTACTGTATATATATTACAATTTACATTCGAAAAATTTATTGATACTGTAAAAAGGTGTCACTACGAGCCAATTATATAATTGTTGCTTAAATATTTTCAACGGAGCTACTCTCCATTTAAGGGGCAATTTATTAAACATTTTCATACCTACTATTTCATGACTGTTTAATGATTTAGATAGCCTACAGAAAGGTATATTGATGCATTTATTATTCCTTGTACTATAAGGGTGTATATCCTGCCTACGTTGGTGGGCTGATAAGTTATTCTTTGTATATAAGATAACAGTATAGATGTACAAGTTAACTAAAGTTAATATTCTTAAATTAATAAACAAAGGTTTACAGTGGGCAAATTTTTCTGAGTTTGTAATCATCCTAACTACTTTCTTTTGTAGAACTAAAATATCCTGAGCATGTGAGCTATTACCCCAAAATAAGAGCCCATAAGATATAACACTTTGAAAAAAAGCAAAATAGGCTGATCTTACATATGAAAATGGTACATGATTCTTCAAATTTCTTAACAAGTATGTAACTCTAGACAGCTTAGCACTAATGTGTTTAATGTGAGGTTCCCATGACAATTTACTATCAATAACAACACCTAAAAACTTAACACTGCCTAAACTATTCTCTATTGGTACATCCCTTAAACTAAATAACATTTGTTGAGTTTTACTCTCATTTAGTAAAAAACCATTAGCTCGAAACCAGATTGACACTTGAGATAGTGTGTTTTTTGTCATAGTTTGAAGAGTATTAAAATTTGAACTAGTGTTGAAAAAGGTTGTGTCATCAGCATAGAGAATTGAATGAATATTCAAATAGGATGGTAGATCATTAATCATTAGGATGAACAACAGAGGTCCCAAAACTGAGCCTTGTGGCACTCCACATTTAATGTCAGCAATTTGAGATTGTTTCTTTCCAATGCAAACTATTTGTTTGCGGTTATTTAAAAATGATTCAAAAATGTTATTAGTTTTGTCATTGACAATGCCATAATGAACCAATTTCTCCAAAAGTGAGTCATGCTCAACACAGTCAAAGGCTCTGCTCAGGTCACAAAAAGTGGCCTGAGCAAAGTCTCCATCCTCATAAGAATTGAGCACTTTAGCGCTATGTTTTTAGTGCCTACGACATAGGTCTAAATTGGTTCACCTACTTATGTCATTCTACAAACGAACGGATCTAATCCTCTGAACGACGAAAGATTCATGAAATTAACACAGATGTCATAGACTACTAGTGATCTCTCACCATCCTACTTGTTAGTAAAATACTTGTTTAAGATCCTTTCGATACTTCTGATCGTTCATTTATTTGTTGAACTTTAGACCTTACAGTATTCTACTCTCTTACACGCTCTGTTTTCTGTAGAAGCAGTATGTGTAGGCTTTTTGCAGAGACTCCATGTCCAGTCATACTGTGTCACAAGTGATTTACTATCGCTTTAGTCTCCTGTGATGCTCAAATTTCTACAGCGAGGCCGTGCCCTTTCGGTATAAGAATACCGTGCTCAGTGATCGGTATCGGACACTTCAGTGTTGTGAGAATCTTTAATTCTTTTGTTTTATAACTTTTTAAAAATGCTTAAAACTTTTTACCCTGTTAACTTTTAAAAATTTATGAACAGGGACCATTTTAATATACAATATATAACTCAAAAAATTTATAATACACTTGGCACATAAAGGGCAATATTGTAACTAAATCTTAAAATGTCAGTGGTTTTTTAAAATAACATGCTTTTTTACACACTAAATGCTTACTTATCTTAAGACCATACTTTACTGGACATGCAATTTTGGACCTCTTGCTAAAATTTCTTATTAGTTTGACTTTGCTTCACTTTGATCCGGTAGTCTTAGTTTTTACTTAAAAAACTTGTTTATAGGCGGGTGCAAGGCTATGCTGATATAGTATCCAAAGTTCTTCATGCGACAAGTTGAACAGACGTAGCCGAGTGGCCTGTGTCCTTGAACGGTAAGTGAGGCTTTGTAGTCTTGTCATTCGCTTTGTTTTGCCTGTTGGAAATATGCATCTTAGCAACTTATATTGTCCAGAAACATATGAAATTAATTTAATAGGTTGGAATTCTAGAAACACAATAAGCAAAAGGCTTCATTCCATTACCGACATACGAAGAATTTTGGGGCCTTCACATTGCTGTTGAATTCTTAAGTTCAATGTTAAATTTCAGTCAATAAAATGTTTTTATGAAATATTGGTCTGTACTCACACCACGGGTACTTTGCAATGGTGTCGAAAACATTGCCTTACTCCTACCACATCCTCACTTCTTAGTAGCTACCCATTGTCTAAAATATTCCTTCATTGATTAATTTAACTTTACTTTGCTGTCAACTGCACTAGTGAAAAATGAAAAACAGTACTTTTCCTTCGTCATCTATTCAATAGTGTTACAGTTTTATTATTATCAACTTAGAGCTGTTATCCTGATGGATTTATTGGCATTAAATCCTGATGAATAGAATTCCTGTTGTTTTTCAGTTAGATGGTTTATACCCATTCAAATATATGGTAAAAGTGCAAATTATACATGTATTTTTTATTTCAGGTAATATACAAACCCTAATACTATATTACACCTTGTTGACAGATATCTTGGGATGTTGCTTGCTTTATACATTTACATTGGTCAATTGTTTCACTTATATACATTTCTTACTACCTTATAATGCTTATTAAACTTTTAATGTATCTTATTTATACCATACTAGCCAACACCCCTTGCTTCACTACGGGGTGGTTCTCAACGCTTGCTTACCCTTCCCTCTGTTGTTCTCTCTGAACCGCCACAGCAATATAAAAACTCAGTTACTGCCATATCCTAGATAACAAAGTTATATAGTCTAGAAAACCCCATAAGTCTACTTTAGAAACTGTGCTACAGATTCTCAGTTCGATCCCAATCAGAGTCATAATACACTTTGAGAAGGATCAGCTGATAACCCCGGGCTGTTCATTTGTCATTGGGCTATTAATTAATGACACTTTCTAAGGAATAGTCTGTCTTAGTTTGTAACAATGACTACATTCGCTCATCTACACTCATTCGAAATCCATATTCGCCCATATCTTGACGATCAGCATCTTATAAATAAATAAAAAAATATGGGGTGCAAATTAGTGATATCATTTCACAGTACGTAGAAATTACCTTAAACATTTCATAATGAAAACTAAATTATCCAAGCTTATGTGTTTTGAATCAGCTGTTTGAAATAAATAAATTCAATTAATGCCAATGTTACTCTTATTGAAAAAATTGAGGGGCTCCTAAATGTGTTTACCCCTTAAGGGGATTCCCTACTGAAAATGCTAAATTTGTTAATATTTTTCTTTTTGGTTCTGAATAAGGTTTTTCTAGTTTGTACTTGTTACAAAAAGAAACTTTTGTGGTCAAAATTTTTAATTTTCAGTTTTAGGTATTTTTTAGGTATAATATACCTAAAAATAACGGTTATATAAAAATTGATATATCTCAGGTTCTATTGGCTAGAACTTCATGGTCCAAGTGTCATTTTGTAGGGTTTTTAGTCTTTTAAAAAGTTAGGTAAAATTAGATTTGTATCTATTTATAAAAAAAAGTTATAAGGAAAAAATAAAAAAAAATATTTTTTTAATATTGTTTATTAAAAAGAAATTTTTTTATTCAATTCCTAGTAGTGTTACAGGCATAATTTTACCTAACTTTTTAGATATAATAATAAGGAATATTGGGTAAAAATGTCAACCTTTTACTACAAGTACTTTATGAGATATATCAATTTTAGTGATGAAAAACATGGAAAACCCAAACTTGCGGGAATCGCGCATTGAAAGTAAGCATGTTTTTTGTTGCTATGGATACTAGTTTCATTTAATGTAACTAAAGTAATAAGCCTAAATCATAACTTATTTATATCATTATATAAAACAGGACTTACCAACAAAATATTAGGCAGCTGTAGCTGGATTTTGATGCATAATGGTCCACAATAATTATTGATAACATAAATTACAACACGCGCAAAAAGTATTTGATTATATTGAAAAACTGAGAAAAAATCACTAGCCTACTGTACAACAAAGAAATAAATGTCCTAAAATCTTCCAGCACCATAAGTTAGTCCTTCTTTCTGCTTTTTTCTTTCTTCCTCCATCATTTGAGCCTGTCTGAGTTTTTTTCTATACTCCAAAAACTTTAAATGTTTACGGACTTTTGCAAGCCGAAGTCGCTTTCTGTCGAATCTTTTGGCTACTTTCAATGTTGAACAGCCAGGACTTACTCCACTTGAGATCTGAAAGCTGCTTACTGATTTGTGTACACCAGTATTGTACTGGCAAATAGCTTCACTTACACATATCTCAAGTCTTTGCCTCGTTGCGTAGGTCACTTTAGGGCATTTTGACCAAATTACGCCTAATAATATAATTATTTTTTCATATATAAAACCACTTATACCTTGTTATGTATGGTTTTTCAGAAAGAGGACATACCATAGAACAATAATATGTAAAAAAAAATTTTTTTGTAATTAATGAAATTTTTGTCATTTTCAGTAGGGAATCCCCTTAAGAATGGAATTTCGAGAAACCCTTTCTTAGTGGGTCTCTGTGATACAAAATCTAACTTCCCAACAAATATCATGAAAAACTATTTGAAAAACTATTTATTGGTCCAGAGATTTCGTTATGAGTGAGTACATTGTTTTTGGATTAGTATTTGTTAAGATTTACTAAAAGAGTTAAGCCATTACAAAAGATTAAATATATATATATATATATATATATATATATATATATATATATATATATATTCTCCTATTCCTCTATAGTAAAAAGATGCAAAAACAGGTGTTTTTTATGCACTTGATTTTAGTAACATTATTAATAGCAAACATTGATTCTGCCAACGTCTACCACCCAAACCAGACTCTGTTTATTTAAGGTGGGTGCTACCCCACTAAGCCACAGACTATAAAGTTCCACAGAAAAAGTACTAGCCGCAGTTGCATACAATCCTCAACGTTTCACCTGGCCATTGTATAACGCCTTGGACCACTTGTCTGTTTTTTCATCAACAGGATGGCGTATTCGTTCACTAATTTTCAACTCCCTGAGCTATACTCAAAGTGTTAAAAATCATTATAAATATATTTATATAAGGTTTCATAAATTAATTGTTGTGTATTTTTTTGTTCAGAAACAAAAAAATTCTTCTCTGAAAAAAGTTATATGAGTGATAATAATAATTAATACTTTATTCATTAAAAAAACTGAAATGAAAATACCTAAAATAAAAAGTATGTAAAAAAGGAGAAATGTGCTATTTGAAATACTATACTTTGAACGTAGTATTTATGATATAGCCATTAAATTCAAAATTTTACCTAGTTTATGAAAATATATGCTTTGTTTATATCACTTGTAAGTAAAATAAAAGTAAAAACAAATTTTCAAGAGAATATATTTTTTTAATGTTTCATATTTATTAGGCCAATAAATAGTTTGTGTTATAATTGAAGTAAATACTGATTCTATCAGTAACTACTACAAAGATATACAACATAATATCTGGTACTGCAATATCAGAACATTTCACAAACCTATATTTCGTACTAAATAATGTATCAACAGGTAAACCATTGATTATAAATTACGTTCAATAGATAGATAAAAGTTCTCAATTCAATCCTAACTGGCTGTTCATAAGTCATTGGGCTATTAATTCTAAGGAATAGTCAGCCTTAGTTTGTAACAATGTCTCCATTTACTCATCTACACTCATCCATATCCGCCCATATCTTTATGTTCGGCGTCTTATGAATAGACAAATAAAAATCTCATGTAATAGGTATATTTGTGCCAGAAATTAGATTAATTAGTGAGGTCTGTTTCTACTGTTGGTCTGAACTGCATTATATTTATGTGCAGTCATGTTGTTCCATCATGCAATTGGATGTACTATTGATTGATGGAAAATTTTATCATTTGTATCTGGCATTTTATCATTTTTAGATATTGAATTGGGCACATTAAAAACATGTATCTAATGGCAAATAAACAATTTGAATTTACATGCGACTAAAATAGTGTCCCGGTATTGGACCTCACAGTAGCTGATAATTATTAGAGAAATAAAATTTAACCCTGAATGAGAAATGTTTGCAAATAAAAATTAAATACTTAAAACAAATACTAAAAAATTAAAAATTAAATACAAAAAAAAGAGCATATCTCAGTATTTTGTAACACAAAATATATTTTAACACTGATAATATGTAGAAAAAAAATTTTTATAAGAACACAAACTTACACAATTAAATAATAATTACAATTTGTTGCATATATTATTTGGTATATTAAGATCTGGCAAGCTCTTACCTTTGCAGAGGTACCTGCTTGCTGTATGTTAGGTTAGCAGTAAAATATTACTGAGTGCCAACCTAGGCATAACGCCTGGCAGATAAAATCACAACTTGCCACCTTTAGAGTTAAATAATGGGTAAAATTTAATGAAAAATGTCTTTATTTGTATGGCAAAGTTAAGACCACTTAACAACAAATGGGTGGGGCAAAGTCAGTTAATCAACTTTGCTGTGACTTGTATTTTAAATACTTATAACAGAATTATTCTTATTTACCTGTTAGAGACACTACTATTAAGTATGAATACGCCACCTTCATTTTCTATATATTTTATTTAACTTTTCACCGTTGATTCACACATTTTGTTGCAAAATATGGTGTAAATATGTCATTTAAATTTCCAGTTACCAACTCTTTTAAATGCTCTAAACTCTGAGGTTTCACCGAAAACACCTTATCTTTTAACAATCCCCACATAAAAAATCAAACAGAGTTAAGTCAGAACACAGCAGGCCACTCAATAGTTCCTCTTCCTCCTATCCATTCTGTGAAGTTAGCATTTAAAATAAGCTCGAACATTTATACTTCACTTTAGATTAGATCAGAAGCGTTACTAAACATAACACTTAGAGATCAAAATGTTGCTCTCTAAGTGTTATGTTTAGTAAATAGCCTGCAGCACTTAACTGACTTTTGACGCACCCACCAGTGAAATGAATAAAAGTAGTGTTTACCCTAGTAGTCACTACTAGGTAGTTTTAGCATCAACTCAAATCGAGGTGAATAAGCAGAAGCTAAAACTAGTTAGATACAACTATCTTGGAAGTGAAATTATTGAGATACAACTACCTCTAGTTGCAACTCAGGGGGTAGCGGTAACTCACTTATGAGTCATACCACACCAGGCGCATTCCATTTTGCGTGGCCACCCCAAAAGCATGTTTTTATTTTATTTTAATAAACTTTTGTGGAGGAGTTTTTTATTGGTTACTGTTATTAAATCTTGTCTTACAGTAAATCATCGGACAATGAATTAGATAAGAAGAGAAGTTGTGAAAGAAGTTTGCTTGTGAAACTACTTTTGGAACATCCCGTGTTGTTTGAAAAATCAAGAGTGACGAATGTTGTTGCCGAAATAAGTCTTTTTGGGATAAATTAGTTATTGATTACAGTCTTGCTACAGGAGTGAATGTTACGCAATCACAAATAAATAAAACCCTTTAAAATATGAAGACTCGTATCAAAACAAAAACTGATACCAAGGCAATGGGGAATAAACAAATTAAACTGAAAGAGTGGGAGAAGCAGTTGCTATCAATGATGGGAGATGAAGTAAATCCTGTTTTTACCACAGTTCACAAGGTAGTATTGTTTTAGGAATACATAAAGAGAACCAACACCAAATTAACCAAGATCTTCATCAAAATAGCTCGGAAAGGAATGTCACAGCATCCCCGTCAACTTCACTTGACATGAAAATGAAAACCAGCACTCCTCAAAGCTATGTAAGACCAGGCATGAAGGTAGTAGCTACCTATGAGAGTGATGACACTAAGGACATGTCAACATCTTGGCTTCAATGAGTTGTGCTTTTGCAGCAATTAAAACTACAACAATTACAAATTGAAAGGGAACAAAAACAGCTAGACATGCCCAACAAAACTCACTGCTATAAATAAGTGCAAACAGACGATGTTGTTACTATTGAAATTTTGAAATAAATAATAATTGTATCTTTCCTGTCCTTGTATTCCCTGTTTTGAAATAGATAGTTAAAAAAAAAAAAACATAAATACATATAACTTAATTCACCAAGGCCCCAGTATGTATGTATATTGGAGCCCTGGAGTTCCTTGTGGGAGGCAGGCAGTGAAGCGACATCAAAGGGCCAATCTGCCTAGATCCAGACCGTGTGGAATAGGCCTTCCGTTCGATGTCGCCGCACTGCCAATGCCCACCCTGCAAACCATTGTACAGTATTTGTTTTTTTTTCTATTTATTTAAAAACAGGAAATACAAGGATAGTAAGGTTACAATTATTATCATACACATAAAAAAATACAAAAGTATATAACTAAGCCAAACAACATTGAAAATTAAATAAAATGTAACATGTCCTGCCGCTTCCGTTCATCTTGTAGCTTCGTTGCAGAACTCTCTTTCACTCCCTGCCCAACTTCGTCTTCGTCATTTTCCCATATTTCAGACTCATTGACTTCGAACTCGTCATTCAGACGTTTAGCCACATTATAAAGCACAGCACAGCTTGCTGTAACTTTAGGAACTCGATGTATAGGAGGGACTCTTATACAGTTACCCAATATAGGGAATCTTTGTCCGAAAACTCTTTCTATAATTACTCTCTCACTGGCATGTGTCCTATTGAATCTACAATCGATAATGTTTACTGCTCGCTTGAAGGGAGCAATTAACCTGGGAGATATGCCGTAACAAGAGTCTCCTAGCAAGCAAGCTGAACCGTCATATCGTGATAAGACATCCCTAATATCAACTTCGCCTCCGTATTCTCGCATCGTGTACAGAGCAGGGCCACTCAGCACATAACACTAGTGAACCTTCCTCTTGCATCGCAGGTGGCCTGTACATTGATACTTGGATAACCCTTCCAGTTAATATATTTATCACCAAGTACTCCCAGTTTTTTAATATCAACGTGCTTACAGTCCAATGCACCAATGACGGTCGGTAAGGTATAACGAGTTTGCCACAATAACTTAACATTGTTAATTTCTCTTACCGAATTGGGAAACCAAATCCAGTTGTTAGCCTTTTGAAGTACAAGATCCATGACTGTATTGTATGTTTTACTAACTGTTGTTCGATCAATACCAAAGTCCTCTGAAATCCCGGATCAGCAACGTAACACAGAAATATTTCCATCCTCATTCTCGGACTTGGTGATTTTTCTCTTATTCCATCGCTTTCAGGCAAAAATTCATTGGTTAGATAATTTATACTTTCATTTTCAAAACGCATAAGCTGTTTGTACTTATCTATATCTAGCTCTCGTCTATCACAATAAGTTTTTCTGTCCCTTACATGCATAAACATAATCATAGCTAAGACAAACTGCTAAATGATTAAAAACTGAGTGTGGTTTCCCACACACTCAGAAAAATTGAGTTGTAACTAGGCTAAAAAGGTCGAATAAGCTTTTTACTCACAGGCTAGCACTCAGAAAACTGAAATTATGAGTTACAACTAGATGTATAGTTGTATTTACTTTTTATTCACCCAGAATCGAGTTACAACTAAAAAATAATATAGTTTGGGTTGTAACTACTCCACTCTTAAAACATATGAAGCAATTTCAGAACAAATCTTGTTTCAATGGGAAGGTTTTCAAATAAAGACAACACTTGAATAATATAAAAACCGAAAACACTTTATTTACAATACGGTTTGTTAAAAGTAAACGATAATAGGAAGGTAAATATACAGAAATTACTTAAATTTTACTTCTAATATAAAAAAATGCCATAAACCATTTTAGAGTTTGTTCTCAATTTGAAAGAACAATACAGACCGTGCCTTGAATTGAACATTACTTGCTCACTTTCAGACTGTTACTTGCAAAACATATATTCAGGGACATTCTTCAATTATTAATGTGAGCCCTAGCCAATATTGGCTAATACTGCACTGTTATCTCAGAAGCACAACATAAGACTACTGTTTTGAATTTTCAACATTCATCTTAGACATTATATTTAATTTTTATTTCAATTTCTTCTTCTTCAAACAATACGATTGTAAAATTTACACCATTTGAGAAAACTAGTCATTTTTTTGAAATTTCTTTTCTTATGCCAAACTCACAGCTTGTGTCAATCCAAACATAATTCATAGAGAAAAATATTGAGTGAGGAAATAGTTGAAAAATTATAAATTTGGATATTTGGATCATCTTCTACTAAATATACAGCGCACATGGTTTGTTGTCAGCTACCATTTATTAATTTAAAAAATATAAAATCTGTGATATGGAAAGAACCCAAAAGTCATGAGATATTCATAAAATTATAAAATGATCCACTGGCTCAAAGCTAAATCAGTTCCATTGAGCTATTTAAGACCTGATTTACATATAAGCAGTATTAATATACTTGATTTTATGTACAAAAAAAGAGTAGGTTATTACAACCCTTATTGATGCCTACTACCTTGAACTAGTGCATACTCTAAGCGTTCTTCATGTCAAACCTCCACTGTTCAAAGTATTACTAAGGGTTCTTGTCATATTTAAGGGTCTTGTGGTATTTTGTTGACCCTAGACTTTGACAATACAATCAATGGTTATATGTACTGTACTATATACATTTAGCTATTTTAAATTTGTGATGGATTTTGCCTATGAAAAGATTTCCGCAGTAGGAGTGGGTGTGGCAAGCTTTTACTGCCAAGCTTTTTACCACTTTTGTCTGGTTCTTTGAACAAATACAATATTAGCCACACTATTATTTCTAAATGTCTTATTTTTTTGTTAATGACTGAGTTTTTTTTACAATGTTGCTGAGTTTTGTAGTAGGAACAAATTGTGTAAAGAAATGGAAAGCACAAGAAAAGAGAAGAGTAACAAAGATGGATACAGAGGAAGGGAGGCTGCCCTGCCTGGTGCCAACAAATATAAACTAAATTTTAACAAACCTCGAATATGGTGATATTCCTTGAACTGGAATTAAACATCTGGTGTGTATCAATAATCCATGGTCCACTATATAGTATATGAACGTAAATTTATGTTGACATATGCAAATAGTTCCCTTGACAGCATTTTATACAACAGTTTTACAATGTCCTTTGAACTCTATGCCGCTTACTCCATGTAATACATTGAGCTTCTCTATGAACTTTTCACAAGAATTTGAAACAATAAATTTGTTGTGCATACAACTAGTTCTTTACACGTGCTTTGCTTATAAAGATAAGCATATAAACAGTAAGGTTTCACTTATTTTTATTTAACATCTGATGATACATTAAATAAATAAAATAACTTCATTAAATTACCATTGCAACTTCAAAGGCCAGTGAGGCAGAGCCCTACAGTTGAGTTTGAATAAAATCATGATTAAAATAATCATTCCTGGTATAAAGTACACAACTTGCAAAGATTTCATGATGATCGGATGAATGGAGCAGTAATACATAAAGAACAAACGTTCAGACATACATTCATTTTTATATATATACAGGAATTATAGGTTATTTTGGAACATTTAAATAAAATATAAAAGTCAAAACTACATTTAATATAGCTTAACAATGATTAGGATGTTAAAATTTACTAACAGGAGAATGTAATTATTAATAAAAATAATAAAGAACAAATGGGACATCTAGAAAATAATTATGAAAAGCAGCATTGATATACAGTATTTCATTTTATTGACAAACAAGAGAAGGACAACAAGGGAAGTGCTTTCAGTAACGATTTTAATCTCAAACCTCAATAAGCCTTTGCCAACTTAATTTCAAAGGACGTCACTGTAAATATGAATAACTATTCTTTAAAGTACCTTAAAAAGTTTCAAATATACAAAACTACTAAGGTCTACTAAAATAAATTCCTATACAATTTTTTTTAAATCACAGAAAAAATATAACTTTTTAATTTTTTTTAATCAACCACTACAACCTTTCTGGAAATATTTTACTTACTGAGTTGCCAAAACAAGTCTGAAAATGAGAACAAGTAATCATTTTGTATTTTAGAAATGTTTATCGTGTTTTATATCAGTAAAAGGTACCAATTGAGAGAGTTGTATAGAATTTTACTGTAAAACAAAAATAACAAACCAAAGTTGCATTAAGTTAAGTGCAATACAATATACAATTATGTCAATGCTACGATTATACTATGTACAAAAAAATAATAATAAATACTAAATTACATCTTAACAGGTTACGTAAAGGGCATTGGCCAGCTTATGGCCCACATAAATAATTTATCTCGGTCAAATCACAAGCTTGGTGTAAAGCATGTCTCATAAAATTAAAGAATTTTTGTACGAAATATTATGAAATTGTTCAAGTCAAGACGGTCCTAAAATTTAATACACTTGAAGGCCAAACTAAGACAAATAAACGGACGTGGCCAATAAATAATCTGGTATTTATTAATCATGTTCTTAGTGTAACAAGAGAGTAACATGAAACTTGCGCTGTCGACCCAAACTCGTGGAGGCGTGATATTCACAGTTGGACAAATTCTAAAACATCATGAAAGAAAAGTTAAACAACTCATGTTTTACATGAAACTTAAACATTACAAAATTTCACTCACGACACAGATTAGAACTTGTTGTGTTCAGAGTTGGAAGAACTTTGAAATAAAACTAGAACATATCATACAAAACTTTTTCTTTTACAAAGCAAACCATACAAGTTTTTAACCTGAATATTTTAGAATTTACTTTTTTAACACGTTGACTGCAGCTGTCTAATACTATGTACTTTTCCTAGGAGCTGAAGTATAAAAATAATGTTTTCACTTAAAATGTTTACATGGTTTTATATCCATGTAAACATCTAAGATCTGTTCGAGGTTGATTTTATATATATGAGCCACATAAATGTATGTCCCACATGTGGACAATAGCTCTTCTATACCAATCTATATAATGAAGCGGCGCCATGGCCCGCAGGCAGGTCAGAAGCCATGGGCGCACGTTACTGCATAACCCGCGGGCGGGTCATCCACACTGAACGTGTTAAATTGGCCAACAGACCGGCCAACCTGGAGGAAAGGATACTGTTCGTCCCAGAAGAAGCGAGAGACGCCCCAGGGCGAGGAACGGCGGAAGAAGCCCAGGACTCAGTCTGCGAGTACGAAATTGCTGTTGTTAGACGAAGGCGAGTTGGTCGACTGAGTACTGAGGTAACTGGTCCATCAAGTATATTTTGGTTTGTTTAGTGTTAGACATTGGTGGTTGTGGGAGATAAACTGGGAGGGGGTCTCCTTTCCCCCAAACACATTTGATATTGACTTTTTAATTAATTTAATGCTCAAGGAAAGTCAGCATTGCTAACAAAAATAATAATAAACAAAATAAATTGGTCGGTAGCGTAGTTGGTTTAATCCCAGCTTCATGTGCTTAGGTTCTCAGTTTGATCCCAATCAGAGTCAATACATTTTGAGAAGGATCAGCTGATAATTGCCGGCTGTTCATTTGTCATTGGGCTATTAATTAATGACACTTTCTAAGGAGTAGTCGGCCTTAGTTTGTAACAATGACTACATTCGCTCATCTACACTCATCACACTCATTCGAAATCCATATTCGCCTATATCTTGACGATCAACGTCTTATGAATAAATAAATAAATAATTGAGTCTGCTATACCTGACACCATATTGGATTTGATTCTCCATCAGGCTAATGTTAAATTCAAACAAATTAGGATTAGAATTTTATTTATGGATGTTAAATTTTAAACTTAGCCTTTTTCTTAAAGAGAACAGAATTGTCTAAAACTTCTTCAGATCAGATTTTAATTTAAGCCCCAGATTAAAAAAAATAACTACTGCTCTAAATCAATATACAGGGTGTTACGAAAAGGAGGGGCTGTCTATGTATTTTCAGATTGTATGTGTGATTCTAAGCTCAAAATGAAGAATAATATTTTTTCAGTTTCCGCTTTGTTTAGCAGCTAGACACCATTTTGTTTTTTTCATAAAACATTTATATCTTTGTTGTTATCTTTACGATTGTTACAAAATGACTGCACCCCTGTTGAATAAACTTAGTTCAGACTTGATTGAAATAAATTGTTTAGACCAGATACTTTTTATCATTTGGTTCACTGACAATGGGTTCAAACATTAGCATCATTTGTAGATCTTTCAACTTATGATACAGTCAGGAGAAATGGCTTGTTACAATTTTACAACTTAATTTTGTGTTCTCAACTATTACGCCACCTTCAGTAACAGGTTAATTATGGTTTGCTGGGTCGCAGAGACAGTTCTTTTGGGCACCTAAATGACATACAGCCCCCCAGCTTTATTCTTGATCCGCTCTTATTCAATATATACACCGTCAACATTACAGCCACACAGTTCAGAAAGTTCAGATATGCAGATGATATTGCTCTCGCAACTATGAGGACACATCAAAAACGTAGAAAACACTTATTCTTGATCAAGTATATTAGAGAGATAGGACATCAGCAAACTTACTTTAAAAGACAAGTTCACTAACATCAGAGTAGTAGTTACAAACACAAAATAGACATATTCTCACAAATTTTCAACACCACAGGCATTTTCTTCAGGTGAGTACAGGGAGAGAGAGAGAGAGAGAGAGAGAGAGAGAGACCTTGATCAAGTCATCCTCAATAATTATTTTAAAACCTGGAAGCTAAAGCCCAATCCAACAAAAACAGATGTAAGCTTCTTTCATCTAATAGACTAGCTAATTAAAAATATAAGTTCACTAACATCAGAGTAGTAGTCACAAACACAAAATACACAAAATCTCACAAATTTTCAACACCACAGGCATTTTCTTCAGGTGAGTAGAGGGAGAGAGAGAGAGAGACACTCAAATATACTAATTCCTATTATTAAATATATAATTTAATAATGGTATATTAGAGATCTCTCTAATATACTAATTCCTGGCCTAGTGCCCTTTAACCTAACCTATAATTAAAAATATAACATCTTTTTCAATGACGTTAGGTTGAAACAAAATGAGCATCCACAATACTTAAAAGTAAGTTTAGATTGATCACCCTAATTTAAAAATGACCTACAACAGCTAAAGTGAGAACCAGAACCAACATTGTACAGCAACTTGCTGGATCAACGTGGGGAGCCAACACACAAGTTCTGAATACTACGGCTTTGTTCCTCTTTTACTCTACTGCTGAATATTGTGCTCCTGTGTGGCTTAACAGGATACATGTACAAGAGGTTGATGTCGAACAAACAGGGCAATAAGAGCTATCAGTGGTTCCCTAAAAGCAACCCCTCTATCATGGCTTCCAGTGATGCTCACATCCAAAAAGATCTATCTACTACAAATCTCCCTATTTTGCATATCCCACACAACATGCTGGGTTAAGTATAGAAAACCACGCCTTCCACTAGCATCCTAGTTAATTTCAAACAAATTTTTCCCAAAAACTAACTAAGCTATAACTTGTCATATGTTTGATGGTCGAAACAGGTTTTTGGCACTCCATAACTACCATTGGTGGAATGACCCTTCCTTGGGAGGATTGCACTGTTTTAAGTCACTTTTGCATGGGTAAGGGGAGATGCAACTACTGGAAATATAAATGAGGAACTATGGATGACATAGTTAATGATTACCCTTTACTTTTCGGGGAGGATTGGCTGGTTTTCATTCAATCAGAGAAGCAGGTGTTAAATGGTTGCTAAACCCGGAACGTATCTCTGTCCAGGTATATAAAGGGACAGACCCACCCAATACCACTGTACATGTATGGGTGGGAGGGTGGGTCAATACCACTTTACGTGTATGAATTAAACGATTTGAATTAAAATGCAAATCACAACACTGAATATCACAACTATATATGTTAATGAGCCTCCAGCTCTGAAGTTATCTATTCCCCTCAAACTATGGCAGAAACTAAAATCCCTTCCATCGCTTTATGGACACAGGTCTTGATGAAAAGACATAAATCTTAGTCCAACCTTTGAACAATTCTTTTAGCTAATGAACATTTTCAAACTAGAGTTCTGTGAAAGGAGTATATGGTTGCTACCAGTAATGAATATGCAAACAATGAGTAAAAGTTATTTAAGTAAATAAAATATACCAAACCTCAATACCACTGTACATATAGAGTTTGAGTGGGTGGGTCAATACCACTGTATGTGCGAGGGTGAGCGGGTGAGCCAATACCACTGTACGTGTGGGATGGGTTGGTGGGTCAATATCACTGTACCTGTAGGAGTGGGCAGGTCACCAAAGCCAGCACTGCACTTTAGTGTAGTGCAATTGTTCAACTTCAAAATGCAGGCATCAGCTACTGATTTTCTGCCTAGTGGAAAATGGAGAAGAGAGTAAACTGCCTTAGTTGTTCAGCTCACACAATGGTTTAGGGATGGAAGGACAGAACAGCCAGTCTACTAGTCCATCTACTTGGTCAACGGAGCTACAAGTCAACACCAGGTGGAGGGGAGGAGGCTCAACTGCGATAAAATTATTGACAAGAGAAAACTGTTAATACTAACAACTTTGAGCGATCAATTCCTTATTAGTAAATTATTCAAACTTTGAAGTTCATCAATTTTAGATAAACTTGGAGAAAATTTTCCTTTAAAAATTAACTATGCTCTACAGTTCTAGAAAAATAAATACATTACCTCTTTAAAAGCCATCCATTTCAAGCGACATACGTGTACACTTTCCTGCAATACAAAGAATATCTTTAGAAACAAAACATAGTTGAATTATGAAGGCCAATAAGAGCTTATATATTAATGTTAAAATAAAAATAGGGTAAACAAATTTAATTTATAACAGCCTATTTTGTAATTAGCTTTTACCAATAAGATAACTTGTTAATGCAACCTTTTACTTTAAAATCACATTGAATTTATCTGTTTTAAGTTTTTTTTGATAAAAAAAATATTAAAGGGTGGTAATTTAATTGTGTGGTAGCTCTACTTGTACGCGTTGTAACGCTTTGATAGTATCTAAAGGCCTGGTTTCCAGCTGCCGAATTATGCTGTGATTTAACGCTGCAGTTTTCAGCACTGATTGAATTCACACAAGTGTAATTCGGCACTGATTGAATTACATTCGGCACTGATTGAAAAATGCCGACTGTAATTAGGTACAGTCGTTTTTCTAGCTGCCAAGCTCGGTAGGGTACAGATGTACGTTGCGTTTGCGAGACAGGCAACTGCTCCAGGAGCAGTCAACCCCGCACCCTACAGAGATATAGACATAGTTTGTGAATTGGGGCTGGTCTTTTTCAGTAACATTGTGTTTTAAATAGTGATTATTTTTTAACCAGCTCTTTCAATTTAACCACTATGTCAAATTTGTCATCATCCGAGGACGAGCAGTTGATTGAACTGATTGCAGGGCGTAAAACATTGCGGAACACTCTTGATTTAAATATGAAGAATTCCTTGAAGAGAAACATGATATGGAACAGCAAAATTTACGTTCTAAGACGAAATCAGTTTCCTCGTCAAAGTCTTCGATAATTGGTCTTCAAAACAACAACAAAATTTATTTTCTTGAACGTCATAAGTGCAGGTGACTAGAACCATCAAGACTTGAAGCTAATAAACGCTACATGTAATGAACTTGAATATAACAATCCTAGGAAACATTCTTGCTGAAAAACGCAGGTACTGAGATTTTGGTGCGACCTGCAATCAAACTCGGCAGCATTATTCTGCAGCTAGAAAACCGGGCCTTAATGAGTAGGGAATGGCCACAGTAGGGGAGTGCTGGGTGCTGAGTGGGGGGGGATATCTTGTATTTGCATAACAATACAGTAAAACTTATATCTTGGCTAATATGGCCCCAGGGTAGGACGGCTAAATTAAAAGCTGGATTTGGAATTATCGTAAAAGACGTGATTTTATATTAGAAAATGCATGCAGGCACTTGGTAATTAATAAATTGTATAATATTGAGTAGGAATTTTTTGTTATGAAATATTCTGTAATAAGTCTATAAAATGGCATACTTATAGTCCAACTAGAGATCTATTTAACGTAACACCATAAATAATTGCGTTCTTTATTGGTAACATAAGAACTGTGGAACTGGTTATCGACAACTCCCCATTCTTTTAGTAACTGAATAGACTAGCCACAGCCAGTAACTAAACCCTAGACCGTGAAGTTGAGCATATCATATGTTGTATCAAACGCCCATGCCATCATGAAGAAGAGCATATCATATGCTCCTGTGTTAAACTCAATATAACATACGATAATCACGACAAACTTGGTACCAATTGACACAGAATGTCTGTTTCTATACATTTCAGATTTTTAATTATTTTTTACGCAATTTTGTAAATGTAGTAAAATGTTATAAATAAGCTCACTTCCCGCCTGACCTGGAGGCAGGAAAATGACTGATCTTTGTCGAATGACTGCACAAGAACCAATGGTCGGTATCAGGCGTACTTAATACCAGTCTGCAGAGAATAAAATGCTCTATCCGACAAAAGAAATCGCCATGTTGTAAGTGCTTTCGGTATTTTACCAAAAATGTTTTTGTATACCCTTGTTTACAGTTTTTTTTTTCAAAAGTGAGGTAGAGCATATGATATGCTCTTTTTTAAACTTAATAAACATATACAAACGATCAAGCAATCACAACAAATGTGGTACCAATCAACGCAGAATGTTCTGTTCTAAATATTTCAGTTTTAATAATTTTTTAATGCAATTTTATAAACGTAGAAAATAAATGAAAACGTGAAACTTCCACTCGATTCCCGCCTGGCGGAGGTCAGGAGCAGGAAAAATGGCCGATATTTGTCGCATGACTGAAGAATAACCAAAAGACAAAATAAGGCGTAGTAAATGTCAGCCTACAGAGATGAAATATTCTATCATCCTATACAAATTGCTGCATTAGGTAATTTTTTTCTTTTTTTCGTGTTTTCCAAAAGCTAGGAAAGGCATAATATCAGGTTAAGTGGAAGAAAGGACTGATAAGTCCTAACTTCGCCTGAAAATAAAGACGTTTTTCATTTCATTTCATTTATGCTGTTGATAAAAGTTGTTGCTAAAACTTTATTTTTGGCTGTAATCTACTAATTATTGTAAATTTCTATTCAGAAATATGTCATCTATCAAGTTATCGTTATAAGAAAAATCATAAATTATTTTCAAGTGAGGTTTACACAACTTGAACACACTGACTTATGGTGTTATAAGTTTTATACTTTTAGGAATATTTTCATATATTTTACATTTTCTTGTAGCTAAAAGATTGAACTAATAAAGTACATGTAGCAAAAATTATACATACCCCTTATTTTAGAATTGTTATGTAATTTTTCACTGTAATGTTTTGTTTCTCAATAAACAAAAAATACAAAAATATGTTTTAGGATATAATATGTCAATTTTTCCTGAACAACTTTTTCTTGTCTATTCAATGCTGATTTTTTGGAATTTTTACATGTACTATTTGATTACTTATAATGATCATACTGTAACTTTGCAAATTTTGTCATTTTTGTGTTTTATGAAAACAAAAGTCCCAAAAAATAAAAATTGTAGTATATCTAAAATACAAAAACATATTATTATAGTCCACTAAATTCTAAACAGTTTGGCTATCTTGAAATTATTTACAAAAATGTTTTAGTATTCCTAATTAGGATTCAAAGTTATAATTTCCGTTCAATATTTATAAGTTTTTCCATTTTTTTCATGATAATAATTATTTACTAAACTGGTATGTGAGTTTTGATAGTAGTATGTGAATGTACAGTTCTTGAGAAGAAAAACAATATGCTAAAATGTACATTTGAAGCATATTTAGTAAATTTTATGATTTTTACAAAAAAAGGATTGCAAAGCGCCAAAAACGGCAGTGGTATTTTGGGATTTTAGCATTGCTCACTATCTAGGGTTAATAACTACTGTAAGTGCCATTGCATCGATACTGATACACAACTCGAATGGCAGACTGTTAACGCCAGTATATTTGTAGGTTCTCAGAAGAACTGTTTGAGTAGAACGTTACTACGTTCTAGGCCAATGAATGGATTATTAGTAACTGAAATGACAATAGGCAAAGAGGTTCTTGTAGTGACATGAATCATTCTGTTTATACTGTCCTCCTATGTGGTCTTTTGATGCTGCTCTTGTTCTTTATTTATTTTATTTGTAAATTAGTTCTATTTATTTTATTTGTCTTTTCTTGTTATTTTTTAATTACATGTTTATTGTGAGTGTAATTAAATAAAGATAAATTGAGGCCTAAGATAATAATATTCACACCATTACAACATTTCTTAATGCAACTGTTTTAAAATAATTAATAAACTTATTTTTTACGAATAGTTTGATTTTTACTAAAATTGATTTCTTTCTCTAAATGAATATACTACACTACATTTATTCTAGTGTTAAAAAATATAAAAGAAAATAGATAATACTAAAGTAGATAATAACGCTATTCTCGATAACTTAACTGAATTAAATTAATAATAGAGAACTAGAACTACGGCAAACTGGTAGAGTTCATTTCGTAACGTTATTACAAAAGCGACAGTCAAGTAACCAAAAGTTCCCAAAAGAACCTATTCCTGGAACGGGTTATCAAAAGTCCGGAGAACGCAAGTAACAGGTTATCGGAAAAGAACTGGAATTTCCATCTCTAATACCAACTCGTACTAATGCACTCAAAATGATAAAATAATAGCAACTAAGTCAAAAACACCCCAAGGACATTGTTTCAAAAATAGTGAAGGCAACGTGCGTTGAACGGAAAAGCCTCATTACATTCCTCCTCCCTACTCCACACAAATAGTCTGTATTGTATTTTACTGCACACAGTAGAGCATAATCCACTTAATATAACCATCGACTCAGTTGAAGCAGCAGTCAATGACTGCAAGGAGTAAGGAAGGGGGACAGCCTCAACCACCAAACCACTAAAGAGCAGTGGCATGGCACTCATTGCAAAGACAACAAGTGTAGACTGATTTCTCCATTCTCCCACCCTCTCCATATTTTCACTGGTCTGGCGATATTTATTTGATTATTACTACTATTTTCTGATAGGCTCAAAACCTCAAATTGGCCAAAACCTCTATGAACTTAAGTATACTATGCTCAGCTTTAGCTCTGATCAAGCTTCAAGTACTCACACATCTCTAGACATTAAGTTTCACAATATTAGAAGTAGGAATCATAAACAGGTACTTCATGTTACAACTAATTAAGCTTTGCTTTTAAGTTCAGTTCTTTCCAAATGGAGCACAAATTAAATTAAACAAAAAATCGTTGTACTCACTGATTACTTATTCAGAATTACTTGTAACATTAATATGTCACACTGTTTATAAATCAAGTTTAAAAGTTTATTCTTAAGAACTGACACTATTCAATGTATCTATGTGCATTTTCATGAATAAAGAAATTTGGACTTTGAGTTTTATTAATGTTATAAACTGTTTGAATTGAGATATTACACTGCAATTAACTGTAAAAAATGTGTACAATAATTTTTCAATTAACAGGAATCATTCTGTTCTTTTTCTAAGTACATGTCTAAGTGATTTTTGAAAGGATTAGATGACCAAAATGGAAACTTTTGTTTCCGACTGGTTAATAGGCCATACTAGTTCAAAAGGTCAATTCAATGCTGCTACCCACACTTTTAACTAATTTTCATCATTTAGTCAAATTTTCCTACAATTATATTGTGTTGTGCAGCGGTGCGACAGTGTAGTGTTTTTTTTCTTCCTTTATTTTGGATTTCAACTGTCTTCTAAAGCTAGGCAATTCCCCCCAACCCTTTTTCTACTGTGGTTTATTTTATAGCTAAGATTTTGTTCACTCTAATCTGGCAGTCACTAAGTCTAACTTTTCTAAGCTTATAACTTGTAATTAAAAAAAAAAAAAAAACAACTTTATCTAATCAAATCGTTTATTTGTTTAAAATCATATTCTGAAAACAGAATCGTTAAATTTAGAAAATATTATGAATCTTGGTCTTCTGAAACTTCCAAAGTTTCAGCACTTTGGACCTTTTAAAAAGTTTTATTTTATTTTCATTTGATATTTTAATTACTGATTCATATTTAGATATATAATAAGTAAGGAAGCTATTAAATTTTTTTATCTCCTTTCTATGAAGATCGTTTGAATCTGAATATATTGGAATATAAACAGTTAAAAAGAATTACTTCATTGAATTTACCAACCACTAGTGTCTAACCTTCATTTATATACATGACACTTGTTTAGAGTTGACCTCATAAGAATCCTATTAACTTTTTAATCTGTAAGTTAAAACAAAAAGAAGTACCTAGATGCCTTAAGGTAATGTTATTCTAGGTTACAGATTGTTAATTTTTTATAAACTCGAGTTTTTTCTTAATATTACCAACATATCTAAATTTTCCAGTTGAAACTCTTAACGGCTATTTTTTCATATTGAACTCTCAATAGGTGTTCTTATAAAAAGGGAGGCTTATCTTTTAAACAATATAAGTATTTTCGTATGGAGACTTCCACGGTCGATATTCAAGCTATTTACACAATCGTAATCCGGGTTTATTATCTTGTAATTTATATTATTAGGATGTTTTTTTTAATTTCTATTGCCTCTCTGATTTTTCTTTTAAAATTATCTTGTAATTATTTTAAAAAGAAAAATCAGAGAGGCAATAGAAATTAAAAAACATGCTAATAATATAAATCTTGATGATGGAATTAAAATTCATGATTCTTGGCTGCCCATAATAAACAAATTACCTAAATGTAAGAATAGTTTTAAATCAGTTGGAAAGACAACATATGGCATAACTTCAAGTCACCCGGACACAGAAAATGACCTTTGCGTACCTAAGCCTGTCTCCCGGACATTCCAGACCCACCTGGGCCTTTCTAGAAACATCAAGGACAGGAATGCCCGTGGTTATAATTTGAGGCCTCGACAACATAGAGTTAGCAGCAGAGTCTAATTTTGTATACTCTGTGGATCGAGTAGCAGAGTGTGTCGCCCTGAAGATGAGTGCTGCAATGTGCTCGAAACGTCGGCAATTTGTACCTAGTGTACATAATAACCAGACACGGTCCAACCCGGATTACGATTGTGTAAATAGCTTCAATATAAGTATTTCTTCTCTGTCAAATTATTTTAAATTTGTCTATTCATTAAACTATCACTATTTCAATTCAAATTCATTATTTTCCATTATTTATATTTGTTATATATAATATCACAAGAAACAACATTTGACTTGTGTTTATTGCCTATGATGAGGTAGAAACTCACCCAAGGAAAGTTCCAGTGGCACTGAAAGCTTGTATTATGAGATGTGTATTCATTTGTTTGCTCCAGCAAGAGGTTAGTAAACCTTTTAGGTAATTTTGCCAAAGCACTATCTCTAAAAAAAATTGCCAATATACTAAAAATTCCTGGCCTATACCCATTAACCTAACCTAAAACTTGTTAATTTATTACATTAATTTTTATTCTGGTTGTAAGCTAATATTTAACACTTATATGAGTTACTGATTTTTCAGTTATTTTTCAAAATTGAGTATGGTTCCTAACACATCAGTACTGAGAACGGTGCTGTTTCACGTTTCTTAAATGTTATAGTTGGTAGGAATTACAAACCTGTCTTCAGGTGTCCTGGCTAGATATTCACGTTCTATTAGCCCTTCTATTCTCTTTTTAATTATCACCGGAGAAGGCATAAACCTAACTTTCAGTTGTTCTGTTACTTCTGTTACAAGAATGTTGTGCTGAAAAAAATAACAAAAGATTAGGTTTAACACAATATGATAATGATGATGAAATATTAATATTGTGCAATAGTTTTTTTATATAACAATTAATTCAACAAAGCTGTCAGTTTAGACTTTGCAGTGAGCAACTGCAGATATTCATAAATTTGAAAATGTTTATAGGATACAAATGAAGTATTATTTAAATAAAAATTAGCAAAAAAATAAATAAAAATAAGGTTGTATTGTCTTCTAATAAGTTTAAAAACAAACTCAACATTTTAAAAGTTAAAAAACCTAATTGGGAAATCTTTATACGCTTTTAACGAACTTAAAGAAAATTTAAGAAATTTCTAAGTTTTAGTTGAGGCTGATTGAGCTGGTGATAAGTAACACCATTCACTGTATTGAAGTGCTACTGAATAAAGAATATTTTGAATCTGGAATGTCCAGAAGTTTCAGGACTTTGTGGACAACTTTTCAACAAGGTTATCAATCATACACAATTGATTATATGAGCAAAACTGATACACTGCAGTAAAAAGGAGATGTCCTGCTCTAGAAGATCAGTAACACATTCCTATTTACAGAACATTCAGCGTACTAATTTCAATAATCAAAAATTCATTTCTTCTCTGTACTTCCTGGTTCTATCGTTTCACTACAGAATAAAACCATGAAGGAACACATCACTTGAATGAATACTTGGTTTAACCATTGACTAAAAAAAACATGCAGAACAAGGCAATGCATTTACTGTAGACATGTGGCTCTGCTGCTACCAAATGATGAACGGTCTCAAATAAGCGCTCAGACGACTGTTTGGTAAACTATTAGATCAGCTATTTGTCATTTTAGCGTGTGCTGGAGGGAGACAAAGAGAGGGATGAAAAGAAATACACAAAGGGATACCCACTGGCAGTACCTGTGAAAACAGAACAAGAACCAATTTCATAAAACAGAAACGGCAACTTCACTGGATTGATATGAGCGTACAGTCTCCAGTTCCGTCAGTCATACTGATAAGAGCTCCGCTTTGTTTGCCTATCTCGCTTGTATCTGTCAAGCATTTTCATGTCGTGAATTGTTTCACAGTACTATTTAGAAATATTTGTGCAGTTTTCTTTTATGTTTTATTTTTAAGTAAAATGTCGTCTGCATGTGGTGCTTGCAATCAGCCCTGTGTAAGTGATAAAAGTGACATTGTGATTATGTGTAATGGTTTGTGTATGAGATCCTTCCATGTCTGCTGCTTGAGGCGAAAATAACACGCTCAGGCTGTGATTGGACATGAAAAAACTGTAAGAGTGTTTCTTCTGTGAGTAGTAGTATTGGCTCCACAACAAGCATAAATTTAACCAAGGAATTTTTGGTCCAGATATTAGAGGACCTCAAGATGCAGGTTTCAAGCAATTTAAACACTTTCAGAGGTGAGTTGTCAGAACTGTTGACTTCTGTACAGTTTCTTTCTAATAAATTTGATGCTTGTACCAGTTTAATGCAAAACATCAAGAGTGAAATTGCCTCAATTAAGAAAGAAAATGAGGAACTTCGCAACACGAAGCTTGCCGGCGAAGTGGACGAGATGAGGGACAGGATTCGATGCCTGGAGCAGTATTCAAGAAGAAACAACGTGGAAATCAGCAGCATCCCTGTAACCTCCAACGAGAACATCGCATACATTGTCTGTGATGTAGGAACATCACTTGGTATGAAGATCCAAGAGAGCCAAGTCGCAGCTGCCCATAGGATCCCAAGCTACAATAAGGAGCACACAACGTCCATAGTGTTGCCGGCGTGGTGGCTCAGTGGCTAAGGCTTCGGACTGCGGAGGGCAAGGTCCAAGGTTCGAATCCCCACTGAGCCAACGGTCGGTACTTCACTCGTTGAATAAAGTTGACGCACAGGCCTGTAGGCCCATGTCAACTGGCGAGTGAAGTTTTTAAAAAAAAAATAACAAAAAAAATAGTGGTCAAGTTTGTCAGATGTGCTACCAAGGACAGTCTTATTGGAATGTTCTGTGAAAAGAAGTCATTAGATGCCAAAGAGATGAACCCAGTTTTTTCAAAACAAAATGTGTATGTTAATGAACATTTGTTATTTGTGTATGTTAATAAACAAAGTTTTTCTGGCTAAAATGAAACAAAAATGTAAGGAGATTGGGTTTACATATGCATGGTATCGAAATGGAAATTTGTTTGTAAGAAAAGCTGCTGGGGAAAATAGTTGGCTATGACGACTTAGCCAAGCTAAAATAAAATGGTTTCACTTGGGATAAAATTTACTGATTGTTAAATAAATATCCATTTTATTCATATGAATCAATTAAATTCAGATTCTACAGATAATTCTTCTATTTATGACTTTTTTGTTTCCTTGCAGAATTTTAACGGCTTCAAATTAATTTATACTAATATACGAAGAATGAGAAAGAATTTTGACAGTTTATTAATACAATTAAATAATTTAAATAATAAAGTTAAGATTATTGTATTAAGTGAAATATGAATTGATTCGAGTGAAATATTCCTGGTTTTAAATGTTTGCTAAATGTAACGATAGCTATAGGGCTGCTGGTGTTATTTGTTATATTGATGAGTCAATTTTAGTTAATGAATTGGAAATAAATTTAATAACAACTGATGCTCTCTTACCCAATGTAAAGTTAAACAAATATTATTTTAAGTTATTTTGTTTCTATAGATTGCTTAGTTTTACAGAAGTTATGTTTCTACAAGAGTTTTCACAAATTGTTAGTGATTAAAAAAATTATGTTATATTGGTAGGTAATATTTATATTAATCTTTTGAATAGTAATGAAATAAAACAAAACCATCAAAGCCTTTTAAATAATAATGGATTTTTATCTCTAGTTAATTCTCCAACAAAAATTACACACATCTCAATCTTGTTTGGATCATATTTTTGTAAGAAACAGAAATACTGACCCTTTCATTAGTTCTGTTTTTGATATTGGTGTTTCTCAAAATAGTATTATAGATTATAAAAATAGGTTAAGTGATCTGGACTGGAACACAATTCTCACTATAAATGATGTCAATCAATGTTTTAACAACTGTTTTGAAAAAACTAAATTTCATTATTAATAGTAGTAGTAAAACATTCAATACAAACAATAAATTAATAAAAGCAAAAACTGTAAGTCCCCGGATTTCTCAGCAACTTTTAAATAAAATGAAAAAGAAACTTTATAATACTTTCAAAAGGAGACCATACGATAAAGTCTTTCAAAATTGCTTTACTAAATTCTGTAATGATTTGAAATTAGAAATAATTTCAGTAAAGAATAACTTTTACTCTTTGAAAATTGTAAGTTGTAACGGTGACGTAAAGTAGTGGAAACTGGTGCGATGAAATGTACAACTGTTGAGAAAGTTGAACTTGAGGATGGGACACTGTTATCTGACCCTCAAACAATTGCACAAACAAACTTTATTGGCCAGGTTCTTTTGCCTGACCTTGACATGTCTCCTTTGAATATCTATCTTCATTCCTTTTTTATTTCCCCAACATCAGAGGAAGAAATAAAACTTATTATTACTGAGCAGAG
This sequence comes from Stictocephala bisonia, assembly GCA_035578905.1. Lineage (NCBI taxonomy): Eukaryota > Metazoa > Arthropoda > Insecta > Hemiptera > Membracidae > Stictocephala > Stictocephala bisonia. Next base: position 119,812 of record JAQJVL010000817.1, read on the forward strand.
AAATAATAATTCTTCTGGTTTCGACAATATTAGCGCCAATCTAATCAAATTTATTAAAGATAGTATTGCTCCATTTTTAGATCATTTATTTAATAAATGTTTTTCTACAGGTGTATTTCCAGAAAAACTGAAGCTTAGCACAGTGATTCCCATTTTTAAGAAACAAAACTCTTTCAAACTTAACAACCTAAGACCGACTAGCTTGCTTTCTGTTTTTTCTAAATTTATTGATAAGGCAATGAATAAAAGATTACAATATCTGAATAGTTTCAATTTTTTTAATAGTAATCAATTTGGATTTATTAAAGAGAAGTCAACAGAAGGAGCACTCATTTCTGTTTGTAATAAAATCGATGTAAGTCTAAATGTTAAAAACAAAACTACAGAACTTTTTATTTATTTTTCTAGAGCTTCTGATTCTGTTAATCACAACCTTCTTTTGAATAAATTGGAAGCCGTAGATATGAGAGGTGTTGCCTTAAACTAGTTCAAGAGTTTTCTTAAAGGTAGAAATCAACAAGTAAAAATTGGTAACTTTTTAGTAACTCGTGTGTTGTTGAGGCCGGCGTTCCACAAGAATCAATCAGTCACCTCTACGACTTTATTCCTTATTTTTATTAACGATTTGTTAAATCTTAAACTTAATCGAATAGTTAGTGCTTTTGCAGATGATATAGCTTTTTTTTACACTCATAAAAATATAGTTAACTTAGCAAATATTTTTATTATTTTCTTAATAACTGATGACTTGATTTTATTAAGAAAATGGTGTGTAGTTAATAAAGTAGAGGGAAGTTAATGTAGATAAAACTAAGTATATAAACTTTGATTATTTAGAGTTTGACTTACTTGTTACTTTAAAATACCACTCACTTAATTGCTCCACGATTGATTGTAACTGTCAGTCTATTGAAAAAGTAAAATCCTTTAAATACTTTGGTGTCATTTTAGATGAAAGACTTAGCTAGGAGAAACACATTTCTGACCTTCATTTAAGGTTAAGAGCATCTGTGAGGAAGTTTCACTTTTTGAGAAATGTTTGTAACATATCACTCTTAAAAACTCTATACTTTTCTAGATTACTCTCTAGATAGGAACACTCATTCGTTTTAGATTACAATACGGATTGATTTGTTGGGGTGGCACTTTTAAGTCTTTTGTTGAAAAACTACGAATTACACAACATTTATATTTACGAATAATTCTGAAGAAAAATAAAAGAGAAAGTTCTTTTCCTTTGTATTGACAGTTAAATAATATCTTTGCCGTCCAGCATCTCTTTGTTTTTAAGTCTTAAAAATATTTTACATGATGAGCGGAAACAGAAGAACTATAAATCTATTTTATAATACTCGAAGTCTTAACCGTGGTAATTTTAAATTGCCAAAAGTTAATGAAACTATAACGAAACATTCATTGGAATACCTAGGGCCAAAATTTTTCAACAGACTTCCAGATAGTATAAGGCAACTAAATTCACTCAGAATATTTTGCAAAGAGTTATATAAATGGTTATCAGAAAAATCTGATTTATTTTTCTTAACTGATTGATTTAATTTGTTCATATTATTCTTTACATTCTTTTCGTTATTCTCTTGTCACTTTTTTATTTCCAAACATTTCCCATCATTTTCAGGTTGTCATTACAATTGTTTTTTGTGAGAGCGTATTTTTGTTTGATAAAAAGAATGCTAAGTGAAATATATTTCGAGATTGTGTTGACAATGAAACTGATTTATATTTTGTATTCAAAAATAAAAAATATTGTAAGATGTTTTCATTATATATATATAAAAAGAACTTCACTTAGCAATCTTTTCTTGATTTTTTTTAATGTTTAAAATCGATTTCGGTCTCGAAAGACCATCATCAGTTTAACATTTTATGTTTTTATGTTATTTTAACATTTAATGTTTTCATTGTTTATTAATTTCTAAATATTTTAAATAATCATAATTTTCATTATGTTAAATTTGTTTGTGTGTTTTTTTGTTTGTAAAATGTATAAAATTAAGTTAGTTAAATTGGAATTAAAATGTATACACTACAGGTAGCGAGCAATGTTTAATTGTTGCTAGACTCAAGATGTTTAGTTTTATATTTATTCATATTTTTATTTTAAACTGGTCACACTACTTGTAACAGAGTTCAGTTAATTTCCTAGTTTTTTGTTGTTGTTGTTGTTATTGTTTTTGTTTGTTATTGGGAAAATAAATCATTTATTCATTCACTTTTTCTACAGTCAATGGTTAAACTTTGAAATGGCACAAGTAAGAATGTTGTGTTCCGAAGATGTCTCTAACCACTCAATATAAAAAAGAAGCAGGTGTTCATTGATGTGTAATGCTTTTAATTACTTTTAATACATAGATAATGAACAAACAAAACATAAAATTGTAACAGATAGTAGAGTGGGGGGTGTCAAGTCATGTGGGTAATATGTGGATTATAAAATATTCTTATATAAGTACACATTTTCAACAACAAACACTTATTAGCAAAAACATTACTTACGAAATATAAATTTGTATAAAGAATAACACATTTAATTTGTTTCCTTCTGTTTGGAATTTGATTACGTTACTCTAGGCTGCTCTTCGTGAAGGAAGGTCCATAATTTCTCTTATAGAGATAAATCTATTCCCTTAAAAAACAAAAAATACTTACAGACATTTTCTTTCTTGCTTTCATTATTCTTACAATAGCTGCTTCTATTTCGTGCTTTCGATCATCATCAACTTTATTTCTTGTTTCACGCCTCTCTGGTTCTGATTCTCCCTTTGCTGCGACAGTCTGAATTTTTACCCTAAAGTAAAACATAACAACTAAACATTAAAACAAACAGTTTTTAACATTACAATTAAGTATTAAGTCTCTACTCAGCTGAGGAACGTTCTGCTCAGTGCACAGAACATTTGTGTCATGTAATGTTTCTTTATGTGTTCTCTACTGTAAGGTGTTAGTAGACTGGTCTTCTTAGGTAAGTTTGTTGACGCCTTGTCCCTCCTAATTTACCATTATTTATAAAGAAGTTGTCTACTAGATAATTTTGGCATTTAGAACTAGCACTGATTTCTCCTCTTGTTGTTGGATAAACATACATTTATTCAAATAAAAAATACAAATTGTATTAAAATATTATTTGACACTAAAAATCCATAAAATTTCGACTAGAAAAGTTTAACCCTTTCAAACCCAAATTATGATGTACATGAAAAAATGTGCTGTTGTTATTTTTGTGTTTTAAAGACTTAAAAAAAGCAAAAATTTTGTTTTTGTACAATTTTCCCTCCTAGGTTTAGAAGAGAAAAATTTGTTAAAACATGCAACAGTAAGTACATCAGATGAAAACAAAAAAATTCCTTTGTTGCAAAATTGTAACAGTGGGCTGTTGTATCCTGTTCAATGTCCCGATCATCCTAATATTGATCACCCATAATGTTCAGAACTCTATTAAAAGATATTAATTTAAAAATTCTAAAAGCTGCTCTATATTTAAAGTTTAAATGGCTTTGGAAATTTAAATCTTAAATACCACCGAGATATGGGCTGCTAAATTTATATGTCAAGGCACCCACTGTTGCATTTTTGCAAAATGGATGTTTTTGGTCATAAGTCGGTTGAAAATTGTTTCGAGCACTTTAATGTTTATTCAAAAACTACAGTGATAGTAAAAAAAAAACTATTTTTACCAACTTCACAAATTAACAAATTACTAAAGAAAACATCACTTAAAATTCAACAAAAACTAATTAACCTATAACCTGTGCACCAGTTCTCAAACAAATGTTTACTTTGATGATGTGGAGGACTGAGGTCCAATCTAGTGGCCGATTCGAGAACTAAGGTAGCGTTTTATTACTGCAACAACAGGCTTTTATGGCTATAAGTGATTGTTCAGGAAATAAATAGCCAGATATTTGTGTTGCGAAAGATAATATCTGGCGCTAGATATATAAATCGGGCGTTAAAGAATTAATAGGGTCAATAGCAATGTCTCTATTGACTTTTAACTGAAAAGTCGATCTAGGCTGTACAATTGAAATAAAAGATTACTGTATGAGAAACTCTTAGCATTTGCAAAATATTTTTATCATTTGATACAATGTATTAAAACTAAATTCCTTATGAGAGGGATATCCAAAAGAAATAGAAATGTTGCAGCTGGGGCTATGGGGTTAGTTTTCTTTTCTCTCACTTGGCATGTATAGTGAAATTTGTTACCAGTTTTGCCACCGTGTTGTCAAACTGGCTTGTACTCTTTGCCTTAATTTTTTTTTTCAGAAGGCCTTTGCTTTAATTTTTTTTTTCTTTCTTCTTTTTTTCAAGGTAGGAAAATGCCAACTTCCATTGGTTTGACATATTTTCAGTTTGTACCCATGACACTACACATATTTGCTTAGTCCAACTTTAAGATATTCCTTTTATTATCAACTATTGCTGATGGTCTGAGATTGGTTTTTTAACTAGTTCAGATATGTTATCCATATCTTTGTTTGTTTGGACAGTTTATGGATGCCCTGAGTAAGGCTAATCAACAACTGACAAGTCAACAATTTACAAAACAAAAAAAACCTATCCATATCCGAGTTTTTTTCCATATTTGTGAGCTGGTTTTAAAATCATTTCAGGGTAGTATTACTGAGCAAGAAGCAACCTTTTCAGAGCCATCCAATGTTCACTTAAACTTGCTACAAAAAAAGACAATACTACAGCACCAGTGGAAAAATTTCTAATACCAAACAGATCGAATCAGGCTGATAAAGAAGCAATGAACTAGCAGCAATTTGCACTATACATGCTTAGTGGGAGAAACATATACTATGCAAGCCTTGTCCTTGGCAGCACTAGTATATTTTCATTTGACAAGAATCCTGTTATGTGTTAAATTATCAAAGTTTTTATAATTATCAGCATAGCAAATATTGGCATTAAAGTCTATACAGGCTAAGAGGTTTGGGTCTGAATATAACTAGATATTTAATACTATAACTTATATACCTGTGAAGTTTAGACGCAAATGAATCATTGACATAAAATACATGATTTGGCTCTATTTCTTTGGATTTTGGATTTTTCAAAAGGATTCTCTGAGAGGCTTTGCCTAATGCCAATGATTGTAGAGCTCTTATCAGATCTCGTTCCGGGATGTCAGTCTCATTTTGCAGTTCCTACAACAAATGAACCAAAGTATAAGAATGAAAAAGGTAATCATATTTGAAGTTTGTTAAAATTTAATTGAAAACTGATTAACTGTTGATAATTCAAAGAGTGAGTGCTTATCTATATTTATAAAAGAGGATGTTTGTATATATATATATATATGTTTGAAGTTTATGCGCTGCCAAACCATCCAACTGATCGCCATGAAACTTTAGGATGTTGTCCTATATACTCCCGATATGGTTTCTGTGAAGTTTCATGCAGATCCGTCCACAGGGTCCCGCCCCACGGACTCCTAAAGATCCCAAGTTATTCAAATGGAGAATCTGAATTGTTTACAAAAAACATATGACTGTGTGGTTTAATGTAGTTTCACATGCCATAAGCAGATTTAAGTTCTCACAACAACAGTACTGTATATGTTTTGATTTATTGTAGTTCTACATTTCACCTTGAGAGTGTAGCACACACTACAAAAAACCTTTACATTTATACACCAAATAAAAAGACCAAAAATATTGTTTACCCTCTTGCACTCATTTAATAAATACTGGTTTTTTTCTATAATTCTTTTTATTGCTTTATTTTGGTATGTCAATGAAAAGTGAAATGCGAGACAACGTCCGCCGGGTTCAGCTAGTATATTATATGTAACACCATACGGCAAATAAAATATTATATTCTATTGGAAATGCAAGTTTTTGAAACATGAATACTTGCAACATGTATATAGACTTTGATAATATGCATTTGAAGAATGTAGTAATCCTTAACTCTAGATGGACCAAGCTATTTTTGAAACATGAATACTTGCGACATGTATATAGACTTTGATAATATGCATTTGAAGAATGTAGTAATCCTTAACTCTAGATGGACCAAGCTATTTTTGAAACATGAATACTTGCGACATGTATATAGACTTTGATAATATGCATTTGAAGAATGTAGTAATCCTTAACTCTAGATGGACCAAGCTATTTTTGAAACATGAATACTTGCGACATGTATATAGACTTTGATAATATGCATTTGAAGAATGTAGTAATCCTTAACTCTAGATGGACCAAGCTATTTTTGAAACATGAATACTTGCGACATGTATATAGACTTTGATAATATGCATTTGAAGAATGTAGTAATCCTCAACTCTAGATGGACCAAGCTATTTTTGAAACATGAATACTTGCGACATGTATATAGACTTTTGATAATATGCATGTGAAGAATGTAGTAATCCTCAACTCTAGATGGACCAAGCTATTTTTGAAACATGAATACTTGCAACATGTGTATAGACTTTGATAATATGCATTTGAAGAATGTAGTAATCCTCAACTCTAGATGGACCAAGCTATTTTTGAAACATGAATACTTGCAACATTTATATAGACTTTGATAATATGCATTTGAAGAATGTAGTAATCCTTAACTCTAGATGGACCAAGCTATTTTTGAAACATGAATACTTGCAACATGTATATAGACTTTGATAATATGCATTTGAAGAATGTAGTAATCCTTAACTCTAGATGGACCAAGCTATTTTTGAAACATGAATACTTGCAACATGTATATAGACTTTGATAATATGCATTTGAAGAATGTAGTAATCCTCAACTCTAGATGGACCAAGCTATTTTTGAAACATGAATACTTGCAACATGTATATAGACTTTGATAATATGCATTTGAAGAATGTAGTAATCCTTAACTCTAGATGGACCAAGCTATTTTTGAAACATGAATACTTGCAACATTTATATAGACTTTGATAATATGCATTTGAAGAATGTAGTAATCCTCAACTCTAGATGGACCAAGCTATTTTTGAAACATGAATACTTGCAACATTTATATAGACTTTGATAATATGCATTTGAAGAATGTAGTAATCCTCAACTCTAGATGGACCAAGCTATTTTTGAAACATGAATACTTGCAACATTTATATAGACTTTGATAATATGCATTTGAAGAATGTAGTAATCCTTAACTCTAGATGGACCAAGCTATTTTTGAAACATGAATACTTGCAACATGTATATAGACTTTGATAATATGCATTTGAAGAATGTAGTAATCCTTAACTCTAGATGGACCAAGCTATTTTTGAAACATGAATACTTGCAACATGTATATAGACTTTGATAATATGCATTTGAAGAATGTAGTAATCCTCAACTCTAGATGGACCAAGCTATTTTTGAAACATGAATACTTGCAACATTTATATAGACTTTGATAATATGCATTTGAAGAATGTAGTAATCCTTAACTCTAGATGGACCAAGCTATTTTTGAAACATGAATACTTGCAACATGTATAATTGTATATAGACTTTGATAATATGCATTTGAAGAATGTAGTAATCCTTAACTCTAGATGGACCAAGCTATTTTTGAAACATGAATACTTGCAACATGTATATAGACTTTGATAATATGCATTTGAAGAATGTATTAATCCTTAACTCTAGATGGACCAAGCTATTTTTGAAACATGAATACTTGCAACATGTATATAGACTTTGATAATATGCATTTGAAGAATGTAGTAATCCTTAACTCTAGATGGACCAAGCTATTTTTGAAACATGAATACTTGCAACATGTATATAGACTTTGATAATATGCATTTGAAGAATGTAGTAATCCTCAACTCTAGATGGACCAAGCTATTTTTTATATCTTATAAGCCCAAGGGAGGTTAAAAGATGTCCACGTTTCAAAACCAATGTTACTTTATTTCAATGATTAAAAGAGTAAGAAAACATGTAAACTGTGATTACAAAAGAAATAAATTTAACCTAGAGTGTTTTTGTTTAGTCAAATATAAGAATAATGTACTGGTACATATACGTATGTGAACGTGATTATGTCTAAAGTATGTTTAAGTTATAAACTAACATTAAAATTACTCTGAGTCTTTGGCATTACATTCAAAACATACGTTTGTTTTTATAGAATGTTCTCCACATACAAAATGGCTATGATTGTTATAAAAATTGTTGTTTTTGCCAGTTTGTTTGTTTCCTCTATTTTTATTTTGTCTGACTGCAACAGACGTGGGACCGGCCCTTGCTAATTTCTGTAGTGTCTTGGTTCTTGGTTTTTCCATTCATAGAACCAAAATATTTTCTAAAGCCATCAAAACATGATTATGGAGAAGTGACAAAAAACATTTATGCACTGACATACGTACTATTATATTGACCCACCCACCCGCCCATACACGTACAGTGGTAATGACCCACAAGCCCACCTATACACATACAGTGGTGATGACCCGCCCGCCCGCCCATACATGTACAGTGGTAATTACCAATGATTACTCACCCACCAACCCATACACATACAGTGATATTGACCCACCCACCTACCCATACACGTACAGTGGTATTGACCCACCCACCCACCCATACACGTACAGTGGTATCAATACCACTGTATGTGTAGGGGTGGGTGGGTGGGTCAATACCACTGTATGTGTATGGGTGGGTGAGTGGGTCATTACCACTGTACGTGTATGGGTGGGCGCGTGGGTCAATACCACTGTACATGTATGGGTGGGCGCGTGAGTCAATACTACTGTACGTGTATGGGTGGGCGAGTGGGTCATTACCACTGTACGTGTAGGGGTGGGTGGGTGGGATTTTTATGACATTATAATAATGCTGTGATGATGTGTCATAATAATGCTTGTTGATGATTTATTTTATGTTTTTTGTCACTTCTTCAATATGAGGTTTGATAAGCTGCAGTCCAAGGTCTTATAAAAGCAGCCGCCTTCAGTTTGTTTTTTCTCATTCCAGCTTGGATAGTTTTGAATTAAAATAGAATATGCATTGATGCACGCAATGTCTAATATAGTATAAAACATAGAAATTAGCCATACAAGGATAAGAAAGAAACAAGAAATACGATATAAACAAATATACATTTTTTTCTAAGACAATAAATTAGGCAACAGAAAGGCCCAAGGGAGGGTTAAAAATGTCCACCCTGTATTTAAAGTAAATTATTGGAAAGAATATTAGGTGTACAAGAATAAAACTTAGTACTTAAAATGAGAACATATTTTGTGACAGTTAACATTTTTTTAATAACTTTTAAGAAAAAAACAAGAACTTGTTATCGCAATATGTATATGTGTGGACATTTTTTAAACCCCCCTCCTTGGACTTTCTAGGGTTAATATAGGACAATGTTAAAAACAATGTTACAATGAAGAGATCATAACCTCGTATGTCAGTTTATCCCTGTTGTTAAACAGAGTCAAGACACACATCTGATACGTGGAGACTTGTATGATGTGTTTTCGTGGTGAGGTGGCAGATGAGCGACTGCCTGTAGAAGAGCTGGCGCCATCTCTACCCTCACCCTCTTCTCTTCTCACTCCGTAAAACACCGCATTGAGGTCTGACGAGCCCAGTTGAGGTTGTAAAGACAGCTGCCTTCCACTATGTTTTGCCAAATAGAACCTATAACACAACCCATAACCTATATTCATATTATGTTAAGCTTATAAATATACAAGACATTCTTTTTAGTTAAACTTCTTTTTAATTATGTAATATTTAACACTCAAAAATGTCATGAGGGAATTCCATGTCTCATAAAGTTGTATTCAGGCCACTTTGTAGAATGATTTCACTTGTCTTCTATGATGATATCAGATATTAAGCATAGATAGATGATCAGTATTGAAAGAAGAAATACATTTTTTTGCTTTGTTCATTGTTTATGAATTCCAGACATCCAGTGCGAAATATCCTTATGGACAGCTGATATTGGATTTGATACATTAAACCATTTTCATACTTGAATTTAATGGCCACATTTTTGTTAAATTTTGTAACTGAAATATAGAAATCCCACCTACCCATCTACGTACAGTGGTGATGATCCACCCATACAGTAATGATGGCCCCCCGCACATCAACGTATACAAAAAAAGATTAAAATTAACTTAAAAGATTCATAAACTTAAAAGATTTACATTTTAAGTAATTATTAATTATTTTCATTTAATTTATTTTTTTAGAATCATTTTAGTTTATAATGATTTTTTAATGTCCATGGAATCTTTAAACATAAAAAATAATTCAAAAGAATTCAAATTCTTTAAGTAATAAAAAGTCAAATAAATTTGGTTTGTTATCTTCTTTCACCATATAACTTAGTAAACATATTTGATATGAATTACATCAATAATTTCTTTAATAATTTTTTAATATGTTAATAAAAATAATTTTATTATATGCCTAGTATAAAAATAATTGGGTGTGGAAAGGTTTAAAGAGTTCTTACGCCAGGAATAATTTTAATACAAATAATGTTAGGTTAAGGGGCACTAGGACTGGAATTAGTACATTATGAGAGATAGGACGTCAGCAAACTTATCTTAGCAGACAAGTCCACTATCACCATAGTAGTACAGTAGAGTCACATGTGCACAACATTTGAGTCTCACTCTCAACTCACCTGAACAAAGTGCCAGTGGCACAGACAATTTGTATATATGTGACTACTGTATTTGTTTATTACTAATATTGTGTTGTAGACTTGTCTTCTAAGGTAAGTTTGCTGATGTCCTATCTCTCCTAATGTATTAATTTAATACAAAAAATAAAATTTACCCATTTCCTCCACCACAAGTTTCTTAATACATGGTGGCTTAATGCCTGGATGTGTCATAATAATGCTTGTTGATGATTACAAACCAAAACAATTAAATTCTTACATTCTTACATATAAGACGCCGACTTAACGTTGTTGGTATTTTAAGGTGAATATGAATGGTTATATGAGTGTAGGATGAGTGTAGTCTGGTTACTAACTGAGTTCAACTGTTCCTCAGAAAGGGCAATTTATTAATAGCCCAACAGCCAGGGCAACTAAGGGACCAACAGCTTTACGTGGAATCCGAACCACGTAGTGCTGGTCTGATTTTCAGCTAATTGACTAGCCTAATACTCAGTTATCTCTCCCTCACAACATCGGCACAATGATTACCATCCAACATGGACACCCCAGACTTCTCTAGTATTGTCCACCCTGATAGCAACCATCAAGCGGATGCAATATCGGTATTAAGAGAACTGAGCCATTGGGGACTTATGTATTCACACACACAACGTGTAGGTTAGTCGGAAGGTAAACTGCTTAACGTTGAATGGAGATCAATGAGTGTCTAGGGTAGAGTGGGGAATGAATCACCGAATGTCTTGTATTGGATGTGTCTAAGTAAGTGGGTAAGTCTTGTGGGGATAGACGGACAACAAATGTCATGTGAAGGGTTAGGCGTTGGGTCACAAACTGTTGTCATTAGTGGAAAGTAAGTAGCTAAATCTTAAGACATAGGTTTATTTACATTCATTTTGATTAATGGAATGTAGTGTGGTGGATTCACTATTTGTGGATCCACCACACTAAATTCTATCACCTATCACCTCTATCACCTACAATCTCCCAAACATTTTGTCCCCATGTAGCTGGGTTACAGCACTGCGCCACCAGTGCCGACCCAATTAATAGACTTGGGAGAAAAATCGTACCTTCTGAAGGCTTCAAAGGCATTACGTGGTGCTGAGGGAATGCTGCACTTTGGTGTGGATGTTTGAGTCGGCCAGAAGCCTGCTGTCAGCACTCGCACACTGAGATCCACTCCATGCAGGTTGGCCTGAAATAAATTCCTTCTAGGTAATTTTCATATCTAAAAGGGTCAAGAAACATGGTAATAAAGCTACTTCATATCAATTTGTTGATAAAATTTTAATTTTGCAACTGAATGATTTTACAAACTATCACGCTTAAATCACAAACTTGTTGATACCTACTACTAATAAATATTAAAGTTAAATAATTATTTAGTTATTATGTATAAGCATAGAGAAGAGAGAGATGATGGTAGTTGAAAGAAATGTAAATTTGGACAAAGAGATGAAGATAGAGGGAAGAGAACTTAAATTGATAGACCAGTTCACGTACTTGGGGAGCAATAATGATGGGAGATAGTAGATTTGATCAGGAGATTCTTATTGGGTTGTGGAAAGGAGCTATAGATTTCGTCAAAGTGTGAGGGATTAATGAGTGCTCAGGAAAGCTAAATTAATAATAATGTATAAGACTTATTGTGCTCCTGCTGTTACATATTCAGCTGAAACTTGGAAGATGATGGTAATAAATTGGAGCACAGGCAGAGGATTTTTTTTTTTTTTTTGAGCAATCGAGGTTAAGACAACAAGGGATACAATTTGAAATGTAGAAATAAGAAGATAACTGGTGGAGGAATGATAGAAAAAAGTATTAAAATGTCAAGAGGTATGGACAAGTTAAGACAGTGGGACAGGACAGATGTGAGGTGAAGTGGAACAGGAGTGGTGTGCGCTAAGATGTGTGAGGGGGAGGTGTGGTATAGGCTAGTGAATACCCAAACCCAGAAATGTACTGGATAAGAGCGGATATGGACGTATTTATTTAGTTAGTTACTTCCCTCATTCGCAAGCTATAGTATATGATAAAAAACACTTATATACACAATATAAACATTAGTGAAACTTTAAAGTACAGTAAATGCATGTCATATTTGGGCCACTAGGAGGAGTGTTTATTCAGCTCAAGTTTTTTATCAATTCTTACTTTTCATTAATATGTCATTCTTTATACTGTAATCATTTTATACTGTAGTTTACCGTATTTATTAAAGATGTGTAGATAGTGAATTTTGTTTTAGATCACAGTAAATTTTTAGTAGCACAATAAAGCAAGCTAAATTTGAATTTTACAAAAATAAAATTAACGAAGTCTCCAATGATGCAAAGCAATTCTAGTTAGTTGTGAACGAGGTGGCTGGCAGGCCTACTGATAAGGATTAGTTTCCTATCGGTCAGTAACTCTATCAATAACTACTTTGCCTCTGTGGGATCGCAATTCGCTGGTGAACTTTGTCCCACTGGTCACTGTAAGATTAGCGACTCTGATTACTCAGTGGAGTCTGTATTTAAACTGCGGCCAGTGACTCAGCAAAATATTTTCAAGCTGGTGAATAGTAAGTCTGCTCCAGCCTGTGATTGTATTTCAGCCAAATTAATAAAAGACAACATGAAAAGTCTTCATGTGCCGCTTATGCACATTATTAATGAAAGTATACGTTTGGGATAGGTCCCTGATGCTTTCAAAGTTGCTAAGGTGATCCCAATCTTCAAGTCTGTTCTAAAAAATATATTTTCCAACTTCAGACTAATCTCTCTGTTAGTTCCCGTCTCTAAAATTATCGAGAAGTGGGTTAACATGGAGCTTACAAATTATTTATAGACATTAATTTAATTTCTTAAAGTCAAAACTGTTTTAGGTAAAATAAAAGCACTTTAGATGCACTATTCAATATCACAAAATAGGTAAGGAGTCAAATCACTTATAAAAGGCACGTACTAATTACTTTTTTAGACATTGCCAAAGCTTTCGATACAGTTGACAGAGTAAAATTAATTTCAAAACTTGAAAACATTGGCAAAAAATATCGAGCTTCCTTGGTTCAAAGGTTATTTTTCTGACCGTCTCCAGTCAGTTTCATTGAATAGTGTAGGCAGTGATTTAGCAAATGTTGACTACGGAGGAGTCATTCAAGGAAGTAACCTTGGAGCCTTGCTCTTACTAATCTTTATTAATAATGTTACAAAAATTAATCTTAAGAGTGAACTGTTTTTGTTTGCTGATGATGCTGCCGTGGTTTTCACTGGTGCCAAGTGGGATGAAATGTACAGTGTTGCGCAGGGTGATCTATAAAAATAAAAAACTGGTTTGAACATAACAGTTTAACCCTAGAGCTAAGCTAGAACTCAGTCGGGTCCAGATGGCTTAGTACTGCGAATGCACTCTTGTGCTGATACACGGTCGACACCTGCGGTTGTGAGGAAATTGAACAAGTTGATCACTACAAATACTTAGGGGTATTTATAGATAACAAATTAAGTTGGAATGTACATGTTCAATATGTTAAAAAGTTCAAGTCCTGACAGTTGAATAATGCAGGACTGTTTACTTCTCTTACAAACAGTCAATATTACGGTACGTCATTCTTGCTTGGGGCGGAGTATCACATGCCATTATTGAGGCTCTTGCGGTCACTCAGAGGATTATATTAAAAATAGTTTTGAAAAAACAATCAAGATTTCCTTCAATATTACTTTTTACAGAATTTCCAGAACTCAATATTAGACAACTTAATGTTAAAAACTTGCTATTACATATTAAAACAGTAAACCAAATATCCTCCTAAAAAATCAGCATGAACATTCAACTAGACACAGAGTTAATTATGGATACGCTGTTCCAAGGCTTAAACACGGGCTACAATTACATAACTCTTATTATCTTTCTCACATTCTGTACAGACATTTGCCTTCTGAGATAACTGACACTGAAATAGGCAGTATTGCCACATATAAACGAATACTCACAAATTGGCTGTACAATATTGGATGGGAGGCCACAGAAAGTCTGTTACAATCACCATATTTTACGCTAAATATTAACAACTAATTAGCAATTTTTTAAAGCTTAGCAACCAATTGAATTTAATTACAACATTTTTAGTTACCGTAATTACTGACTTCAAATGTTTTGGTACATTATTTTTATTATTTATATTATTTTTACTTTTTGTTCCTGTAGTATTACCTAATTATTTCCTTATAATTTTTCTATTTTTTTAGCTATGTATTTTAAACGTACATACCATTCTAATTAATTTATCTTATTTAGTTTTATTGTGATCTATATAATTCTTTATTGATTAAAGTTACCTTGTAGTCATATAGTTCTTTTAAGGCTGTGAGTTGCTCTTCCCCGTTCAGATCTGTAGTGTTTGGGGGGAATATTCTTTCCATTTTATTGTATATAGAAAGCTGTTTATATTTGTGGAATAACGATTATTTTGATTTGATTTAAACTATAAACATTATGTATATATTTGCTATATTTTATAGGTCTATTGATTAATTCACAGTGTTTAGCAATATGTAAGAAAGTTAAATGCCTACCAGTTAAGTACTGCTGAAACTACTGATTGTCACTTTTGCTAGTTTACCAGATTACCAGATCTGTAGCATGACGGAAGTTACAGACTGTGTCTAGCCAAAAATATTACCATGACAAAAGCCTTTTCCTGCATTATGGTATGGAAATAGTTTTATACAAATTTAAAATAATTATTTTACTAAACAATAAATAGTTTAATTTACAGCCATGTAGAATTTACAGTTACATGTAGTTTAATTTACAGCCATGAAGAATATAATAATACAAATACAGGACTATATAATTGTGTTGGCAAAGAAAAATAGTTCTGAGTAAAGTTTTCAGGAGAATAATATGATAAAAATGAATATTCATAGATTACGCAAGTATTGAGCCAGTTAAAGTTATGTTAATATATAATACTGTAGTAACAAAACTAAAACTAAACAAAAATGTATCTGTGAACTAAAAGTAATGTCTTAGCAGAACATTTCTTAGGAATAAGTGAAACTAATATTACAGGTATATTTAAACCAAACAAATATATAAATTTAAATAAATGTACATATGAAAATTAAGTTAAGTTATTGAATACAGTAAACAACAAGTATTGCTCTCATGTTTCATTTTTTGTAGTACAGCGGTTTATTTCAATGTAGTAGGCCTATTCTCATTACAATCATATTTATCTGAACTAGACAATGATTTCTACCATGACAGCTGGAAACGGCTTGTGCATGAAATCTTATTCTAAAAATATTTAAACACCTCGCAGCATAAAATATAATACAACGGAAAAATCAGGACACAACATTCGTTTATCAGGACACCAGGACAGAACCCTTATAATCGGGATTGTTCTGATTTAATCGGACGTATGGTCACTGTATCGAATAATCACTGATTGATTTAGGGATTTTCCTAATATAAAGCTATATATGTGGATACACGTTGTACAAACATACTCCCAAAATAAAACTTCTAAACACATCAAACAGACAGCAATAAAATAAGTGACACAAAAATAACTATATACCATAGTGGAGAGACAAGCTCTGACACGTTTTTTTGCCAAGAGCCAATTCCCAATAAAAAAAACACAAACATCAGCTCAAACATGCATCACTAACTTTTTGGAACTCCCTACGCAATAAAATAAACAGTACAAATAAACGTCACACAACACAAATATATTACAATATAAGCACAAAATGCACAAATATATTACAATACAAGTACAAAATGCACAAATACAAGGGTCATTTTTTAAGTAAAAACTGATTGCGCATCGTACCCGCAGATCTGGTCACGTGACGTTCATTCAAGGCCAGCACTTACTGACCTGTCAACGCCGCCATTACATTTCACTTCTCTGCCGATGCTGGTTGTGTGGTTAAACTGCTTTCTTTGTCGCAATGTCAATCAATAATTACGCCGACTGTGAAGTACGCTCAGTTATTCGGTTTTTAAACGCAAAAAATGTTCGTTCTGCTGATATTCACCGACAGCTTATTGAAGTTTATGGTGAGGGTGTTATGAATGATGGAAATGTGCGAAAATGGTGTAGGTTTTTTAATGAAGGAAGGACAAGTGTTCATTACGAAGAACGACCTGGACGGCCTACTGTCATCAATGAAGATTTTGCACAAAAAGTTGATGAGGAAATTTGCCAAAATTGGCACTTCACTATTGACGAACTTAGTCAGAAATTTCCCCAAGTTTCAAGATTAGTAGTTTACAACATTGTTACTGACAAACTGCATTACAAAAAAATGTGTGCGAGATGGGTGCCAAAAATGTTGACACAAGAACACAAAGCAAAGCGGATGGCATATTTTTTGTCCTTTTTGGAACGCTATCACAGAGATGGCGATGAGTTCTTAAGTAACATTGTGACCGGTGATAAAACGTGGGTTGCATACTATACTCCTTAGACGAAACGTCAATCCAGTGAACGGCATCATTCACACACCCCGACGAAACCAAGAAAATTCAAGCAAGAACCTGTTGAAACAAAAAAAATCATGGCCACAGTTTTCTGGGACCGAAAGGGTATTCTTCTGATAGACTTTCTGCCACGAGGAATGACAATAAATGCAATAAAGATATTGCAAAACATTATTGAAGCTTAGGCGCGCTATTCAAAACCGCCGACGGGGCCTGCTCTCTAGCGGCGTCATTCTGCTTCACGACAATGCTCGGCCTCACGTTGCGGCAAGGACACAGACGCAACTGGACAAGTTTCGTTGGGAAATACTGGATCATCAACCATACAGTCCTGACTTAGCACCATCGGATTTTCATTTTTTTCCAAAACTTAAGGAATTTCTTGGAAAATGATGACATGTTAAAAGAAACAGTTACGAACTGGTTTAACAGTCAGGCAGGAGAGTTCTTTGATGAAGGGATCCAAAAGCTGGTACCACGACTTCAAAAATGTGTTGATGTTAATGGTGACTACATAGAAAAGTGAAAAAATGTTCATATTTTAGTTTGTGGATATCATTTATATCCATAAATAAAGTTTCTCTTACGCTATTTGAAAACGGTTTTTACTTTAAAAATGACCCTCGTATTATGGTGATCTATTTTGGTGAACCACGCTCACCCTCCTCAGACCAGAGGGATTCAGACATTCTCTTCTGAATCCTCTGGTCTGAGGAAGATGAGCGTAGTTCACCGAAATGGATCACCATATTTGTGCATTTTGTGCTTATATTGTAATATATTTGTGTTGTGTAACGTTTACTTGTAATGTATATGTAACAACACGTATTATGCTAATTAAAAACTTTTAAAGAAAATAAAGACAATCCAAAAACCACTGATGAGAAACAACTAAAAATTCCATCAGTTCACAGACACAACTCTTGCCCACCAAAATATAAATTGGTTATCAAATAAAATAGACAGACTATCACACATCTTCAACTGTGAACAACTAGATTTCATCATTGTCACAGAGCATGTCCTTTCTCAAGAAAATTTAGAAAACACGCAACTACATGGCTACACCCTGATTGGAGGTTTTACGAGAAAATCCACTCAAAAGGGGGAGTCGTAGGATATGTCAAACATGGCATAGAAAAGTGTGTAACATTATTAAATAAAAGTGAAGAAGATTCAGAAACTGCTCTCTTTGAAATAAAACTTATGAAAGAAATTGTACAAGTCAGGAGTTTATAGACCTCCAAGGAATAACCTGGAACAAGCATAGATATTCTATCAAACCAACTTGAATATGCTCTTCCAGGGTGGCTACTCAATCATGTAAAAATAATTCAAGCACAATTCAAGGTTTTTTCCAAGGGGTTCCAAACAAAATTCAAGGTGCACTTAGAGAGGAAAATATTTCTGAATTAACGTAATCACTTATTATAGTACAATACATAAAAAAGCACATGTTTTATAGCTAGGCATGTCAATCATCTTGTGAGCCATAAAGAAATTGAATTATTGCATAAGTATAATATAATTATTGCATTGTGCAAAATATTCCAGCATGCAATATCCTGAATAATTGTAATGGTAGTAAAAAAACAAATAGTGATAAAGGTAGCTTATTAATATTTCACCAAAACATAAATTCTTTACGGTCAAAAATTGAATCATTAGAAATAACATTAGATGAAATAAAACCAGATATAGTTATTATCACAGAACATAAAATGAAAAAAGAGGAAATTGATAGACTTAATATTTATAACTATAAAATATATTCAAGCTATTCTAGAAGCACTATGAATGGAGGGGGTGTCGTTATTTTTGCTAAACAATATGTGAAAGTAAAAGAAATAAAAATTCCTGCTATTACAGACTTATTAAACGATCAAATTTTTGAATTGTCACTCATTGAAGTTTGTTTTGGTTATGTAAAACTGTTATTAGGGGGTATATATAGATCTCCAATTAGTGCAAATGTTAAGTTATTTTTAGAAAAGTTAAATAGTGTTTTTAACATTTTATTCAATAGGTATAGTAACATTGTAATTTGTGGGGACATAAATATTAATGCTTTATCAAAGAGCTATCCTATAAATGTTAATACGTTATCAAAGGACTCTCCCCTAATGGATTTAAAACTTGTGTTAAAACAATACAATATGAGATATTTGATAGATTATCCTACCAGAGTAACAAAACAATCTCAATCTGCAATAGATAATGTAATAACTAATCTGAGTCAGTCACAGATTCAAGTGGAAAGTTTAATTACTCTGATGTCAGATTATGATGGTCAGCTTATTAATGTATTAGACGACAGTGTCAAAGTCAAAACTCAACAACAATATATGTTTCAATATTCTAGAAAATTTTCAGAGCAAAATATAAACATTTTTACGGAAGCAATAAGATCAGAAACATGGACTCAGCTTTATAATGCTCCAGACAATTTGAAATATGACATCTTCATTTCAATTTTCCTCCAGTATTTTAATTTTTGCTTTCCAATAGTTAAAATCAGAAAACACCTTGATAAAAAACCTTGGTTCGATAAAAAGCTAAAAGTTGAAAAAAGGGATTTAATATATGAAAGTAAAGCTGCTCGAAGGAATAAATCTGAAAAGCATATTGACCACATTAAATTAAAATACATTAACTTCAAAAACAAACTCAAACAAGAAAAAAGAAATTATTATAGTAACAAAATTTGTAAGACAAGAAACCCTCAACGCGTTACATGGAGCATCATAAATTCTGAAGTTGGTAAAGCCAAACTTAACAGTAATTACTTATCTCTTAAACAAAACAATTCAATAATAACTAACCCTAAAAATATTAGCGAAATTTTTAACAATTATTACATTAATGCAGTTGGAAACTCAATGCATTTGGGGTCATTTACATCTGGCTCTGTTATAAATCAGGGTAAAATGTTACCAGGAAATAATTTTGAATGCAGATTAATTAACAGGGATAAGATTGTACAAATCATTACCAGTCTGAAAAATACCTTCAGTACTGGGTATGATGACATACCAGTGGTGTTGATAAAAGGTGCAGTGGAATATCTAGCTGATCCTTTACTGCACTTGGTCAGTTCCTCAATTTTTTCTGGAATCTTTCCAGAAAAATTAAAGATAACAAAAATAAAACCCCTTTTCAAAAAAGGTGATAGTACAGATCCAAGTAATTATCGCCCTCTGGCCTTACTTCCAATAATCTCTAAAATATACGAGCGTGCAATGGCTGAGCAATTCACTAATTATTTAGAATGTAATAACTTAATTGATAATATTCAACATGGTTTTAGGAAAAGTAAATCTGTGATTACTGCTGCCACTGAATTCCTTGAAGCTGTGATTGATTCAGTAGATAAAGGTGACAGAGTAGTTGGTATATTTATGGATTTGCACAAGGCTTTTGATAGTGTATCTCATTCTAAACTTTTGGATAAATTAGCTTCTATTGGTATCAATGGGAAGGAGTATAACTGGTTTCAATCATATTTAAAAGATAGACAACAGTTTGTTGAGATATCTCAATTAAATACAAAAAATGTTATAATTAACACTACTTCAACTTTGAAAACGGTTTGTTTAGGGGTTCCTCAAGGATCCATCCTGGGGCCTCTATTATTCCTCGTTTATATGAAAGGGATCCCAGAGTTAGAGAAAATTTGTTTATATGCGGATGATGCGACTCTAAGGGTAAGTGCATCATCAAAAGATGAAATTGAAATGTCTTCCTTTATCAGTTTATCTAAGTTAACACAATTTTTCAAAGAAAATAACCTAATCTTGAACCCAAGTAAAACCAATTATGTAGAGTTTAATACCAGACAGTGCAGAAATAAAGTTAACCCTAATATACAAGTGGACCAATCTTCAATAACGAAAGTAGATGAAGTAAAGTTTTTGGGACTTACTCTGGACAGTTCACTCTCTTGAAATAAACATACGGACAAAGTAATTTCTAAATTGAATTCTGGCTTGTATGCTTTAAAAAGAATGTCAAAATTATGTACAATTGATACTTTGATATCAATATATTTCTCTCATATCCATTCTCATATTATATTTGGAATTTCTTTGTATGGTTCAACATCAATTAAAAACTTAAACTCAATTTTAATTATTCAAAAAAAAGCAATACGAATTATGCTAGAACTAGGGTGGAATGAAAGTGTGAAAACACGATTTCCAGAATTAAGAATAATGACAGTGTATAGCGCATACATTTATGAAACTATACTATCCGTAAAAATCAGAATAAATGATGTTGTATTGAACAGTGACAACCATAATTACTTTACTAGATACAGAAATGATGTAACTGTTTCTCAACATAACTTACAATTCTTTTGTAAAAAACCAAAATATATTGGTGCATGTTTTTATAATTTATTGCCAAATAGATTAAAATCTATAGACAACTTGAAAATATTTAAACTTAAACTGAAGCAATATTTAATAGAATTACCACTGTACTCCTTCTCCGAGTTTTATGAAACTGTGCATTAAATAGTAATAAATAATTGACTAATTATTAAAGTTAATTATGATTGTTCTTCCAAATTTGTATTATCATATAACACAATTATTGTAACACAAGTAGCTTTTAATTAATAATCCTTAATTTGTATTTAGCAAATAGATTTTAAATAATTTATGACACCATTCATGTTCACCATGTGAAATTGTTGAATAAAGAGATTCTGATTCTGATAGGTCTAATTAGCAGTTACCTAAAATTTTTTATTTCATTGATAAGTAGGCTCAAAATCTAGTGATACGCCTAACTTACTTAAATACAATTTTTACTAATAAGCCTACGGACTATTTGCGATAGGCCCAGCTTTAATTAATTACTTTTATATCAATAACACGATGAGTTGAAAACAAAACTCGTTTTTTATCTGATAAGTATAAGGAAAAACCAACATTTTTAAAAATCTTTATTTTTCGACAACTTTTTTTTTCATTTTACATGTTTTGGTAACTATGCAATTTCTTGTCACCTCTGAAAATACAATTTCTTGTTGAAAGAGTGGTGAAATGTGAGTTTTTTTAGGAGGTTGATTTCTACCGCAGAAAACTTTTTTTAACGGAAAATCGAAAAAACTATTTTTTTATCTGATAGTGAAAAAACAACTTTTTTAAAAATAGTTTTCTGTCAAATTTCTTTTCCATTTCACGTGTTTTTAAGCTGAACACGAATTGTGTAAATAATTGTGTTTGCACTAAAATTATTTATTTAGCCTGAAAAATACATTTTATACTTACCTAACCAAACATAACCTAACTTATCCTCAACCTGACTTAACCTAACTCAACAAAAATTCGTAATTTGCGTTAAATTCGGATGTCTGACCTCCGTGACGGCCTACGGCTGTCACTCTGGCGGAAATATAGATGAATTTGGTTGTTGTGAATAATAGTTGTTGTATATAATGATCGCGTAATGGCCGCTATTCGCTGCGAAAGTAGTTTTTCGTTATATCTCAAGAAATAATGGTAATAAATCAAATTTGTATTCAGTACTAAAAAACACATCAAAATAAAAAAAAAAAACGATGATTAAAATACTATTTAAACTAACAGAAAATGTCAAAAATACTATAAGTTGTGATATTAATTTCCGAATTTTTCGGTAAAATACGTAATTTCCGCAAAATGTTTTTTATGGTGGTCACGAATATATAATTGCGTTATCCAGTAACATTATTTTTTCGACCTGAAAAATACACTTTTTACTGACCTAACCGAACTTATCATGACTTTTTACTCAACAAATAGACGTAATTTGTGTTAAATTATTGTGCCTGGCCTCCGTGATGGCCTATTATCCGTCATTCCGGCAGGAGTATGCGTGAATTCAGTTTTTTGTGGTTAAAATTTGATGTCCATAATGATCGCTAATCGTGATTCGCCGCGAAAGTAGTTTTTCCGTTATATTTCGAGAAATAATTTGTATAGACCAAAATAGTTTTCAAATTCGTATTTAGCGCAAAAACAACACATCAAAATAAAAAAAATATGAATATAATATCATTTAAATTAACGGAAATATATCAAAATACTAAAAAATGTGACATTAGTTTTTTCGAATTGTTCGGTAAAAACGATTTCCGCAGAATAAAAAATTCTCACAAAATTGTAGTCCATTATTAACCTATTTCAGGTAGTTTTCAAATTTTGTTTGGTTGTGAAGAAACTGCATAATAACCTTGTTGGTTTTAATGAATAATAATTTGCACAAAATTAAACACTGTCACAAATTACGATTTTAGAGTTAGTAGGCCTAGACCTTTGTCAATAAATTACAAAACAAAACGTTCCAC
Source organism: Stictocephala bisonia (assembly GCA_035578905.1). NCBI lineage: Eukaryota > Metazoa > Arthropoda > Insecta > Hemiptera > Membracidae > Stictocephala > Stictocephala bisonia. Next base: position 143,282 of record JAQJVL010000817.1, read on the forward strand.
ACTTGAAACAACATCCAATGAACTTTATATTAATGTTTTTATCAACAATAAATTGTTTAAGTAATTCTGCACTTTATTCATAATAACTGAATAAATAAACAAAGGAAGATTAATTAACAAAACTCGCTCTTCGCTGGTGAAAAATTACCGTTCACATTATCTCTTCTTGTTGCCGGTAATGGTAAACGTAAACAAAACAAATGCATCAGCCCATCCTTGCCCAGCCTGTTGTCGATTTATTTTCGTTACTTAAAAAGAACGCAACAGTTTCATTGAAACAATAATTCGGCACAATAACGTTTCAAATTTTTGCAAATAGCTGCAGTAGAATAGACAGTAACAGTGAGCGTCATCGGATATCAATAAAACAAAACAAAAACTCCCAAAGTTTAGTCGCAACTTTAACCTGCAGCGTAAGTTGCAACAGAATGTCAACAAATCTAAGAAGCGAAGCTTGACATTGGATTGATTTGCGTATCTCAGCAAAATGCGGTGGGTGAAGCTATTGTCTGCAACAGCTTCATTCAACTGTTTCAACGTCAAAACTGTTTCGGTTGCAACCGTTTTGTCAAACTATTCCATGTGTATTATTTTGAACATATCAATGTGCCGAGTCGACTCGTGTCTTATCATACGAAGATTGACAAGGTTTCCCGAACTTATCGCTTGAGTTAACTGGAGCCCTGAAGTCCGAACCTTGCTGACGTCACCGAATTACTCTCGTCTCGCTCGACGAGAATTCCCGATGGTTATCGAAATTCAAGCATATTTCCAGGTTTTTTCAAGGTGCCGTAAAATTCAAGCATAATTCTAGGTTTTCCCGAAATTCCCGGTGAGTAGCCATCCTGTCTTCACACAAAGAAGAAAACTATGACTATGGGAGACATAAATATAAACAACCTTGGCGAACACGCAAATGACGCAGACAACATCCAAGTTGAATAACTCCTCTTATGACATTATTAGACTAAACTCCTACCAGAATTACACATTACATTCAAACCTCAATAGACTGGATTTGTACAAACATTGACCTAAACCTCATTCAAACATCCATGATTCTATCTGGACTCTCACTTAACTCTCAGATCATAAAGCACAAAAACCCACTGTTCAACAACTATCTGAAAAAAATTCAGCATCAATGAGAGAGAGAAAAAGAGTTCTTAACAAAAACACGATAAGTCTATTCAAAACTAGACTACAGGAACAATCCTGAGAAAGTGTCCGTTTAACAGAAGACGTTAATAATTTTTACAACAACTTTTTAGGACTATTCAAGGAATATTAAATATAAGAGACCTGCCCTGTAAAATGACAAAGAAAAATCATAACGATAAGAAAAACTGCTGGGACGCCGAATTCTCTAGACTTAAAAACTGATATACGGCAAGAAAGAAGGACTACGACTTAAGGTGCTGAGAAAAGATAAAACATCTAACTATATCAACAACGCTGATAACAAGTCTAGGGCACTTTGGCAGGTAATAAACAATGAACGAAAATTAAGATCCAATACAGCAGATGAGCGACAACTCCTAATAAATGGGAAAATTTCACAGGACCCAATTAAAATAGCAAATTATCTAAACAGTTTCTTTTCAACAGCTGCTGAAAAAACACTACAAGCTAACAATATAAAGACATATACCAGCAGGCAACCACGAAATTTCTCCTATTACAGATAACAAATTAGAATTTCAACCCGCAACACATAATGAGGTACTAAAAGCAATAGATTCACTTAAGCCAAAAACTTCATCAGGTACAGACGAAATATCCTCAAAACTGGTCAAAATATGCAGAAATGACTGATCAACCCATTAACTGCCCTCATAAACAAGTCTCTCCAACAAGCAGTTTTCCCCTCACAGCTGAAAACCGCTGAAGTATACCCTAAGTACAAAAAAGGATCAACCACAGACACTAAAAGCTATAGACAAATATCACTTTATACCAACCTTTTCTAACATCTTAGAGAAAATCGTTCTGAACAGACTAATAACCCATCTAGACCAAAATCTGTTGCTCACAAACAAGGCTTTCTAAAAGGCAGATCCACAACTACTGCATTAATTCAACTTACAGAGCACATAACTGACCAACTAAAAGATGGCCGCTCACAAGTCTGTTCCTCGACTTCAGTAAGGCCTTTGATTGCCTTTATCAAGAGACACTTCTTAGAAAATTGGGAACTTTAGGTACTGAAGGTAAAACAAGATATTGGTTCCACAGTTACCTTAATGGCAGACAGCAAATAGTTGAAATTCAGCATGTAGCAAATAATACTCTTCATAAAGTACAATCTGAGATTACCCCTGAACAGAGAGGAGTACCACAGGGATCAGTCCTTGGACCAGTCCTGTTTCTCCTCCTCACAAATGACCTGTCACACCAGGTACAAGATTACTACCAAACTACAATGTATGCAGACGAGACTGTACTCACACTAACAGATAAATCAATAGAAACTCTAAATAGAAACACAAATATAACTCTCAACAAGACCAAAATCGTCCAATTCAACTTTTCCACTAAAAACAAAAACACAAACATTACAGTTACTGGACTATAAGCACAAAATAATACCAAATACCTTGGCATTATAATTGACTCAAAATTGACATGGAAACAGCAATTGACTAACTATGCAAGAAACTCTGTTCTGGTATAAATGTTATCAGGCAAAAAAAGAAAGTCAGCAACCTGGGAACTTCAAAAACAGATTACCATGTCTTGTTTGCCACACGTCAGGTATGGCATAGAGGTGTGGGGAAGTACCTCGAACAACCACCTTAAAAGAGTCATCACCCACCAAAAAGAGCAATAAGATACTTAACAGACCTTAAATATGAAGAGAACTGTCGTGATGCATATAAGGACCTTAAAATTCTTACAGTAACGTCACTTAACATCTCAGAATAGTGGAAGCCATTTCAGTCCCTCTCTCTCTCTCTCTCTACTCACCTGAAGAAAATGCCAGTGGTGTTGAAAATTTGTGACATTGTGTTTATTTTGTGTTTGTTACTACTACTCTGGTGTTAGTGAACTTGTTTTTTAAGGTAAGTTTGCTGATGTCCTATATCTCCAATATACTAATTAACATCTTTGAAGTAATCCTATATGCCATCTCCACCAACCAGACAATAAACAGAGATATCTACCAACACAACACAAGATATGCCTCAGGCTTCACACACCCCCTCACCATCTAAGCCTCTTTCAAAAGAAGCCATTTTACAAAGGGGCTCTGTATTTCAACCACATACCAGAACTTCTTAGAAATGAACCACTTGACCGCTTCAAGAACCAGTTAACAACATGGCTGCAAGAGAGACCATTATATTCAGAAAAAGAATTTCTTGACAACCAGCTCTAACAATACTTTTTAACCTTAAATTTTTAACAATAATTTTGATGCATGTACTGTTCTTGAAGAATATGTTCAATAAAGAATATTGACTAAACATCTTGAAAGTACTTGTGCATCTTTCTGATGTTTAAAATAATGTATTTTATAATGAAATAGTTGAAAATTGATTACTTCATGCTTTTGGTTTATTTCTGTGTGTCGTTTCAAGTGGCCAGGGATGAGTGCAATGGCAATCAGACGTACAAAACTGATCAGATCACGATAATGATTTTAGAGTTCAACTGGGGGATATAATTCGTCCTGATGTAAGTCCTATGTCAAAATCAAAATCTCTTTATTTCCACATAGTACAAATAAAATAAACATATATAAAGAAAATACAAAATATACCTTACAAACCAAGTATTCAAGCAAAATATCACTTTTTTCCATAATTTACAACATCATAAAAAATATAAATAACTTAAATAACCACTCAAAAATATAACATAATGTAAAATAATTCGGTCTTATCAATGGCTATTTTAGAAATTGAATCCAAAAGTAGAGAAATAACTAAATTAATATAAATAAATAAATTAATACAACTAAATATTTTGCTTGATTATAAAAAGACATTTATGAAAGGAAATGAGCCTACATGGGCGCCAAAGGCCTTTGCGTAGGCTCGAGTTGTTGTTTTTTTCTTTTTTTTTAATTAAATTTAAGTATTAAATATATCCTGTGAAATTACGAAGTGCAATTTATAAAACTAATATGTTAATTTGGAATAAACTATTTATGTGATATTATATTGAATACTGAATCCAAAATTAAAATTGACGCGATAAAAATAATACGAAATTAAAAGAGAATAAAACTGAATATAATGTGCTGATTCGATAAAGGCGAAATGCGGAGGGGAGGAGGAGAAAAGGTCAAGGCCGCCTACAATCAGCAGAGATAAGGGACTCGGTCTCCTCATCACTGAGCAGATGCAACCACGACTTTAGTCTCTTCTTAAATACTGCAATGGACGTGGAATCAAATAGTGTATGACTTACGAATTGAGTGCGAAAGTTTCTGAACAGGACGTGAGCGATGTAAAAAGAATTTGTTGATGAAAAAGATTTGTACTGATTGATTGCCTACTTTGTTTGCATATCTTGTGTTGTGTGTGTGTGTTCAATGGTAGAAAACAATAAACCAAAGTGCTTAAAAATGTAAATGAATAAATCCTTAATAAATAATTTTTTGATAGAAAGAATTCTTGTTTCCCGAAATAGTAAATCAGAGGAATATCTTCGACATTTCATAAACCCAGCTTTTAGAATGGACCTTTGAACCACATTCAGACCTTCAAGATGTGAGCTATATGCTCCCCCCAAGCAACAATACCATAAGAGAGAATTGATTGCACATACGCTAAATATGCTAATTTTATTTCATTGAAGTTAAGAACACTACTTAACTGTCTAAAAGCAAAAATAAATTTTCTAGCTTTGCTTTTTAAGAAATTTATATGATCTATCCATTTCATACGTGAATCAAATATAACTCCTAAATACTTGTATGATGATACTTTTTCTATGGTTTCACAATTACAGCAATTTTTAAGGTGGTTTTGGCAACTATGTATAACTAAATCCCTCAAAGTGTAGTCTCCACTCGGTGCTAGAGAAATTGGCAGAAATTTTGTTTTAGAAATATTAAGCGATAAAATATTTTGGTCTAACCATTTCTTTACTATTTTAAGATCCAATAGAGCTTTATTACGTACACTTTCCCATGACTTACCTTTGATTAAAATTAAAGTATCATCTGCAAAAAGAAATAATTTCCCGTTAATATTTAATTTAGAAATGTTGTTAATGTATATTAAAAATAAAATTGGTCCCAATGTACTACCCTGAACCACGTCGTAATCAACAGTAAGCTCATCACTGTTTATACTGCAAATTGTCACCAGCCTGCTCGACAGTCAGAAAAACTTTTATACCGTTCAAGAACATTTAACATGAATGAGTAATTAGGAAAGCTTGACTTCTATCTCGCTGCAAATGTTTATTATTCAAATTAATAAATTTAAGAGAAAACTGCTATTGTCGGAATAGGAATTATAAATTCATTGTTAATTTGAAAAATAATATTGAAATACATTAATCCAATTTAAACCCAAATTGACAAATGCTTACGATATTAATTGGTGAAGATAACTTTAATAATTGTTCTGTTACTATCTCTCAAAGCACTGGAAAAGAAAGAAGTGAGATTGGCTGAAATTACTTTCTATGAATGTGAGGTAAGATTTCTATACGAGGCGAAACTTTCAACCCATTTCCTTCAATTAAATACTGCTGGAGTCGACAATTGTATTTACGTTGAGTCGAACAATGTATTACTGACTGTTCGACAATATATACTAGCTGTTTCGACGAAAATGTATTTCTCTGCTGTGATGTACAATGTATTTTGCTTGTTCGACGATTGTGTTATATGTTTTCAACAATGTAATACTCTGCTAGTTCGAAATGTATTACTATTTTCTGACAATGTATTCTTGCTTTCGCAAGATATTACTCTCGGTATTCGACATTATAACTCCGCTTTTCGACAATGTATTACTCTGCAGTTCGACCAATGTATTGCTTTTGCACAATGTAAACATCCTGTCGAAAAGTATTACATCTGCTGTTCGAAATGTATTTACTTCTGTTAGAAAGCACTTACCCACCCGCCCAAAATAAATCACTACAATGGCTTTTGTTTTTTATTTGTCAGTTTATATTCCATGTAAATGAGTATCTCCTAACAAATAAAGGTTTGGTACATACAGATAAAAACATCAACTTTTAGGTCTATTTTGCATTCTTCTATATACCATAAAGTTTGACAAACCAGACACAATGGCATAAATTTTCGCTTTACAGACTATTACATAAATATTTTCACCACCATGAGTTATTTACTATTAGTAATGAGTTAATATGAGTATTTACTACCGTTATGTAAAATTAGTATGCATTGAACAACGAAATAATCCACGGTGTTTTAAATTTAACTGTTGGTATAATGTAATTAAATAAAATTTTATATACCAAACTAAACACAGTGTATCTGTTTAGTGGCACGCCGGGTGGCAGTCAAAACTTTAACTCGGTCCGAACCTGGTGTTAGAGTTGTTACGTGGTAGTTCAGTTACAATTATACTTCAATTTAAACTGACTGGTGTTATCCGTTAAGATTGGACATCTGCTTAATCATTGTGAGATACTAATTGTCTATATTCGACTTGATAACACACTCAAAACAGTATTCTGAGTATGGGTGTGTGGATAGTATCAATTAAAACTGCAGGAAAATTCCTAATTTGCCACGAAATAATTAATTATAATGGATTAATTAATGATATTATGTTTCTTAAGAGTGGAAGCAGTAAATGCAAACGCGGGCAGTCAACTACCCCTAGAGTAGAAACGTGTCGAATAACGTCATGCTCAGTCACTGTATGAAGTGTGAACACTGCAGGCTGCCTGTAATCTGCGTCATTGATGACAAGTGGTCCACTATTGTCAATAGAACTAGCCAGGGAAAGTCCAACAGCAGCAAAAAAAAAAACGTTAAAGTCGTTTGCTACTTCTTTGCAAACACTATGGGTAATGCTAGATGCGTTAGGTCGGTATTTCAGAATAGGGAACGAATCCTTTTTATTACTTCTCCCTGTTAATTCGTTGATGACCATCCAAAATTGTTTGGGGTCATTATGAAATTTGTTTAAATTACGTTTAGAATATTTAATTGAATTAGTAATAAATTGTCTTAATGCAGAATAATTATTTTTCATATTAATGTTAAAGGGTTGTTTTTTTAACTTTTTTACTTAGTTTATCTCTTTCTCGAATTAATTTTATTAAATCATTTGATATCCATGGCTTCAATTTCTTAAATCTGGACGTTTCTTTTCTGTCTACTTTTGAGTCTTCAATTAAATCAGATATAATTTTTAAAAAATCAGATACACAAGAATTTAAATTTAGATTCAACAACACTGAAGCCCAATCAACCTGAGCAAGACCACAAGAAAACTGTTCAGTGTCCACCACCTGTTTTTTATTGTCGAACGTAGCCGACGGTGTCATAGTGGAGAAAGTAATAGTAAGGCCAATACTATAGTGATCAGTTATTCCTGTTTGTAACACAGCTGTATGTACGTTATTCATGTCTTTATATCTTATAAAAATATGATCTAAGCATGACTCACTATTGTATTGAACCCTAGTAGGCTTGTCAATACATTGGACAAGACCAGCACCTAATAAACAATTCAGGTATTTGTCAACATTAGCGGATTTTGTACCTAATAAATCAAAGTTAAAATCTCCTACAAAAATAACCATTGTATCAATATTCAAACTATCAACATACTTTTCTAGGGAATTAATAAATAATTGTACATCACAGTCAAAAGTTCGGTAAAAAGCTAAAATACAAAATTTTGTGTTATGCAAGTTACAATCAAGTCTTATGCCATAAACATCGCCGAGAGATATTTGTGAAGTAGTTGCAGACAACCGGTTGTTGAAGTAAACAATGACACCATCGGCTCTGTTCCGCCGCTTATCAGTGAGTACAATGTGAAAACCTTCAATAGGCATACCCTCCTCCCCCTCCAGCAACCAGCACTCCGACAATACAATAATGTCCATTTTAGGAAGTTCATTTAAGCAGATAAAATATTCATCACCGTTCTTTAAAAAACTTCGAATATTAGAATGAATCAACCTAAGCACATCAGCACCATCATCCGTAAAATAAAACTCATTATAATCAGAAATTGAATTCAATTCCAAACAATTATTATTGTGGAAAGTTATTGAGCTGTCATCATTCATTGAATAGCCTATGCCTCAGACCGCCCGCCCGGGTGGTTATAAGTTTATTAACAGTTAATAGAATAGAGAGAACATTGAGATTAATACTGAAACATAGTTAGATATATTATATGAACGATAATTAAGGCTATATGTAAAAAAAGAATCAATTTTAAACTAAGTTATCATGAATAAAATAAGCTAATGTAATTGTAAAATAGTTTAACGAATTAGATTATCTGATAATAATAATGACATAATTCGTTTGAAAGCATTTAACATTTCGAAACATTTCGGGCAGAAATAATTACAAATTATGATACAATATCAACAACTAATTAAATTAATGATTTGAAAGTATTATTGAATTAATTGAGTTACAGCTATTATCCCAATAACAAAAATAAATAGATTTAACTATAGTAAATAGCAGAATAAATAAATGCTCTCAAGAATTATAAGACATAAATTAGTTACCTAAGCATTAGAATTCAATTATAATACTATATATCTTGGAAAAATGTATTAACTAATGTATATATTAACATTTTGACAAAGTAACATGATTAAAATACATTGTAAACAAGTATATAACTGTACAAAGATGATAAGAAATAATTATTTATCATATATATATATATATATATATATATATATATATATATATAAGCCATATATTTTTATTTTATTTTTTATTTTATTTTTATTCCATAGTATAAACACGAAATTAAAATGTAATATAACTGTAGTATTTCAGTCCTTTCGTACTGATCCACGCAACCCCCATACACCTACAATGGTACTAATCCACCCACTCACCCACACACGTACAATGGTACTAACCCACCCACCCACCCACCCATACACATACAACGCTACTAACCCACCCACTCACCAATACATGTACAATGGTACTAACCTACCCATCCATACACGTACAATGGTACTAGGCTACCCACCCACCCATACACGTACAATGGTATTGACCCACCCACCCACCCATATACATACAGTGGTATTTTGTATGGGTATATATTGTGAATAAACGTATATATTGTGATTACTAATAGCTCCAGTAGCGGTGGTGGCAGTGACCCATACAGAATATATTGGGTGACCCATACAATACCACTGTACGTGTATGGGTGGGCGGGTGGGTTGACATTTTAGGTACAATACCACTGTACATGTATGGGTGGGCGGGCGGGTCAATACCACTGTACGTGTATGGGTGGGCGGGTGGGTTGACTTTTTTGGTACAATACCACTGTACGTGTATGGGTGGGTCAATACCACTGTATGTGAATGGGTGGGTGGGCGGGTTATACATTATACATTATAACACACTATTGCTCCGCTCCAACCTGTCGCATCTCTCCTGAAGCTTCTGCTGCTCTCCTTCCAGTTTAATGAACCCCTCCTTAAGCTTCTTATTTTCTTCCTGTAGGGTGCTAACAGAAAGTAGCACAGCATTCATTTTTTCGTCGATCTTAGAGATGTCAAGTTTCAACGACTGTATAGCATCGAGGATGATTTTCTTGTCGTCACTTCCTTCGGTGCTACGAGATGTTACGTTCGATTTAGATTCCTCAACACACGAGTCACACTTTAGAGTCTTACTTCCAGACTTTACAAAGCTTCTTGTGGACCTGACCCGTGTACATGCACTGTGAAAGTTCAACTTGCAGTCAGTGCACATAGCCACTGTATCATTTTCCTCAAACGATTTAGCACAATTACCGCACTTATCGGCCATTTTTAATAGACAAAAAATGTATTAAATAAATTGGTAAAATAAGTAACTAGTTTTAACGCACAACTAACCGCTCAAATAAATTCACCAAACCGGGCAGGCAGTGACCCGACTCAGCCAGACAACGGCAGGACAGATAACAGGTCCGCTCGCATCGACTAACAGATAACAACTGTAACTGTACATGGGGCATATTAGTGGAACATTCCCACACAGACGATGCATCTGTGTTGTCAGTCGGCAATTATTTTTGGATTTGCTTGTATAACAAAAATTCTAAGAATAGTTAAATTTACTTGGAATAATGCAGCAAATTACTCTATTAAGTTTTTGTTTACGAATGCCACTGATAAGGAGGCTAAAACTCAATAAATGCAACACAGGTGAATTACTAAGCAAAAACATGATAACATGGCATATTAGCATACTGTTTTCTTTATTCAAGCAGTAAGTGGGTAATTTTGTCACAAGCAGTTAGTCAAATCGCATTGTTATATTAGTGGTATATCTCGTGTAGTGCTTGACTGGATTGATAATAGTACCTGATATATATATCTACAGCTCAGTAGATAAGGCTGTGTTAACGCATTATCAGTAAACACTGTGGAGAGCCTGTGTGGCACATGCCCATTACTATGAACTAAAAATCAAAGTACTAGAATTGGCATTCCTGAACCACTCTAGTAATAAACAGAAACATTCCCGATTCCTGCATATCGTTTTCTGATGTTTGTTCAATGCTTACTCACTCTTTTGTACTGCGTAAACTATTACGTTGAAAAGTACTGAGAGAAGTAAATCTACTAATTTTTATTTTCCTCTTTTGATGAATGTTTCAGATGAAACCATGTAAGATTTTAAAAAATTGAAAGATAACTTTAAAAAAGTATATATTTTAATATACTCAAAACAAATAATAAAACTATTTTACCCTGAACTCATGTAAATTACGTGTAGATAGCAAATAACTTGGGTAGGGTTAAGGGTGTTCGATTGAATTTTTAAAATTATAATTGGACATCAGCAAACTTACCTTAGATGACAAGTTCACTAACATAAGTTACAAACACCAGAGTAGTTGTAACATACACTGAAGAAAGTGCCAGTGGTACTGAAAATACGTGTGATTATGTTTCTTTTGTGTATGTTACTATTACTCTGGTGTTAGTGAACTTGTCTTATAAGGTAAGTTTGCTGACATCCTATCTCTCCAATATACTAATTCCTGGCCTAGTGCCCTTTAACCTAACCTAAAACTATAACTGTTGTCTTTTAAAAGAAAAAATGTTAAAGGAAAAATTCAAAAAGATTTATTTATGGAGATATGGCCTTTCTAAAGTGGCTAATCAGGCATTTCTAGGTACATAACTCAGAGATCAAGTGATATATTTAATTAAAATTTCTAGAAAAGAGTGGACAAAAGGTACTAACCAATCTAGAGTAAAGTAACACTTTAAAAAAAATAATTTTTTAAGTGTTCCCAATTACTTTTTTCTGTATATGACATCTGTACAACTGTCCTTGGTTGAAGCAGTAGATTAAAAGTTTATAAAAACTTCATTGTTAGAATTTACTATAAATGAGGGAGTTATGTACTTGTGAACAATTTGTGAGGCTGTAGAGGTAAGAACAGTAAGGGAGAGAGAGAGAAGGGAGGTAAACACATTGTAAGTGTGTTAGTAAGGTAGGCTCTTTGCTACTCCTCGACAGTTGTGTGAAATCTAAAACTAAATTCCTTGGAGCACTTAACTGGGCGTCTGGCCCCACAAAAGTGTAACTAACTTCTTATGTTAGTTAATTTTTGTACATTAAATACTATTTTTGCATCATTTCATTTAAAATTTATAATTACTTTTTATTTAAATTCGGTTTATTTATAATCAATATATAAACTGTAATAGTATTTTACATAGTAAAGAAGTGTACAATAAGATGGTTTTTAGGGTTTGAAATAGTACTAATTGTGCCCAACAACTTTAATTTCTTTAAATGAAGATATTTTTAAGTTAGGTTATAGGGCATTAGGGCAATGTTCAAACTAGTTAGCCATGTATGTGTGTATTAATTTATGTTCAAGCTACTTTGCCATGTATGTTCGTATTTATTTCTGAAATAACAATTTTCATTTGTTTTTATAAAAAAGGGAATAAAAACAAGTTAGGTTATATTCATAGTTTTCAATATACACAGTGTTTCATTTATACTTCTTTTACAGTTTTTTATCCGAATTTGCATACCAGTGAAAACATTCCTTAACTGTCAAAAAAAAAAAAAAAAAAAAAAAAAAACAAGCAAGAATCAGTATAACAGGAAAGATCAGAAAACTTAGAAACATCAGAAAACTTACCTGAGAATGTCTCCTGACACAATACACAAGAAAACACATACCGCAACAACAGAAATATTTAGTGGCACTGACACCTTCGTCAGGTGTGTAGTGAAACTGACTCAGAATAGTTTAGCTATAGATGTTATAGCTGAACTATAATATCTGTAGTTCGTCTTTAATTAAAACACTATCTACTTTGCACTGCACTGTCATGTCAGCTTCTCATATCCAGCCCCACTCACATTCCGAACACTGAACAATGTATACAAATCAATGCATAACAACTAACAATAAGAACATAAAAAAACACTAACAGAGATAGAAGAATTATTGGAAACACTATTTAACATCATGAACAATATACCTTAACACCAACAATTCAACCGATTAAAGCGCACAACCAGGCAGAGAATAAATTCCACCTATAACAGTGCACAACTAAGCAGAGAAAAACAATATAGAGAAATTGTTGGAAAATGGTCAGCCTAAAAGAATAAAATTGGTATTAGGTACCAATTAGTCTCAAAAGCCACATATTTCATGAGGAACCAACAAATCTAAAACTTGCAAACATTCAAATTGCAATAAAGGAGAATATCTACTGCATTTTTTAAAGTCTCGATGACGACAGACAAGGGACAGACCATAAATGCTCAAACTAAAAGCCATACTAACATCACAAAGAAACAAAAGAAAACCAAAAAGAATACACAATTACTAAGGACCTCATTCGTAATCAACAGAAAATACCAAAACATGAAAATAACAACAAACACCACAGACTTCAATGAGCTGACGATTTAACTACAAGTTGAACAACAGTTTAATAATAAGAACACACAAAAAACACCAACAAGAGACAGAAGAATCATTTGAAACACTATTTAACATCATGAACAATATACCCTAACACCAACAATTCAACCGATTAAAGCACAAATACAGTTAACTGCAATGCACAGCACAACTACAACAAATTTTCCAAGATCTAGCCACAAAACAAAATAAAAAGTACGATGATAGAATGAGGAATGTAATCAATCCTATGAGACGACATCAGTTGTTTATGTCGTAAGATCTTAGTAGCAGGGTAAAGTTTAAGAAGTTGAGTTTAGTCTCGTTCTCCTGCTTCAATAGGAACTGAATAGTTGGTTCGGAAAATTAAGATAACAATAACGATGTGTCAACTAAGTTAATAAGATTGATAAGGGACCATTATCAATCTGCATTTTGGGTGGGTTGAGAATGACCCAAATAAGTTGAGTCGTGAAGTTGGAAGGTGTTTCGTCTCATCTCAGGTACTAACAGACAGAAGTTTTTTTAACTATTGTTGTACTATAGCGGACTGAGTACACACGTGGTTATAATTATCTTAATTTTCTGAAGCAACTATCCAGTGTTCAGTTCTTAGGAGTCTAACTTCAACTTCATAATCAATCCATTGAAGACAGATACCAAGCATGGGTAAAAAACAGAACGGACAAACCTTTCCACAACTTCATCAGTTAAATAAAAAAGACACAACAGAATCCTGAAAAACTAAAGAGATAACACAAAAACATAACAATCATAGGAATAAAAACGCACAACTATATCACAAATTCTAGGAACTGCCATAAAATATAACCAAACAAAAAAGCCACCAACTATAATGCCCAAAAATAAACAAGAAGAAATCTCACATAACAATAAAGAAACTGTCGGCATGGTGACTCAGTGGCTAAGGCTTGGTACTGCAGAGTGCTATTTCCAAGGTTCGATTCCCCAACTGAGTTAACGGTAGGTACTTCACTGGTTGGATAAAGTTCACACACAGGCCTGCAGGCCCATGTGAACTTGCAAGTAGTTTTAAATAAAAAAATACGCTGAAATCATGGCAGAGAATTATTCAAAGAATTACACACAACAGAAGAATCAGAAACCCCACTAAAAATAAATAGGAAATCAAATCTATGCGCCAGCAAAGGGCGCTTTTGTGGGTATACTTTTAATTTAACATTTTGGTAGAAATTTCCCCTTCTATTAACCAGGCTATTGATTCTTCTTCAAATGTTCTACCCTCAGTTATTACTGGTCCTAAATACTGAATTCTATATGCTTTTTTCTATTAGTTCTCCCTCTATGATAAGTCTTTCCTATTTTTCCTTTCCTTCCAATCATTTCTTTTTTCCTTACTAATCCTTAAGTTGTTTACAAAATTTATCCAAAGATTCATGAACTGATCTTCCATTTTCTTCACATCAATAAATTGTCAACAAATTTTAAGTTAGTTTAGCCCTTTTAGTGCCATTAGCCGATGACATCGGCCCACCATATTGTGTTGAAAAGTGCCACGGGCCGATTTCTTTGGCTTTCGGTAAAAATTATTCTGCGCAGCCGGTGTATATTTTTTAAAAGTCTAATCAATGTTCATAGTTAGCAGATGAGATGTACTACACTCTTCATGGAGGAGAAGTTGAAGAATCCTTATAAAAACAAAGCCAAAAATTGTTTATGAATACAATCATGGTATGGGCCGGATTGACGGCACCGATCAGATGTTTTACACGTACCTTGATGAGCGCTGTACCATGAAGTACTTCAAAAAGATTTTATTTAACATCTTCGGCTGTATGATTTTAAATATCTATGTAATATACAAGTTAAATACAGACAAGTCTACGTCCTGGCTGCTTTTTCAAATAGCCATAATTGAATCCTCAGCAGAAGAGTGGTTGGGCTTCCGGAACCAGAATGATGACATCGGCACTGGAGGTGATGGACCACCAAAACGAATGAAGTCTTTTGGGGTAGAGAAATTGGAGGGAGCTAAAGAAAATAATTGCAATGTTTGCAATGGAAAAAATAACCATGAAGGAAAACAAAGACGATAAAAAAACTGTTTGTGTAAAGTGCAAACTAGGGTGTCACTTGGACTACCTTCCCAAACATTGATGCCCCTACAATGTATAAATGTGTCAACGTCAATTCTTACTTGTAAATATGTATATAAACTGTTCAATGATATTGTTTTAACAAGACATTATTTTACCATCATTAGTTTCATGAATTACATAATATGAACAAATTTTATGCCAACTTCTTCATTCAAGTTTCTTAGCAACAGCTCGTAAGTAACAATTTATATAAATATAAATATTGTATGGTATAAAACAGTAATGAAAAGGGCAGTGAGTTTATTTTATTTGCTCTGATATAAACTTGTTTCAAAGTTTATTGCTACTAAACATATTTGTCACTTGCTTGACAAATAGGCATAGTTAGGTAAAAAAACATTGATAGACCAAAAGATTTTTTAAAATTTATTTGTGAATATTTTGATTGAAATTTTGTGTGCTTACTAACAACTTATTACTACAAACACAAAAATAGTTTCTAGTCAACAAATACACAAAATATTAGGTTTTCATTTTATGTCATAAACTCAAAATAAATTCAAAATGTTTAATTTTTAAAAATAATTTTTACAAAAGAAGGGTTTATTATTTGATATCATATTATTGCCCATAATGTTTTCTACAATATAAAAAAAATTGGTCTACAATGTACCATACATAAGAGATCTATGCATGTTTTCTCCATTGTATGTCAAAAAGCTGGTTTATGGCGTGGCACTACTGGGTAGCACATAGCGAAATGGTCCTGGCACATTACAGATGATGTTCCGAAATACGGGCTGGCATCAAAAGGGTTAAAGGGCACTAGGCAGGAATTAGTATATTGGAGAGATAGGACATCAGCTAACTTACCTTGAAGACTAGTCCACTAACACCACAGTAGTAGTAAATAAATACAAAAGAATCATATTTCACAAATTTTCTGTACCACTGACACTTTTCACCTGAAGAAAATGCCAGTGGTATAGAAAATTTGTGAAATGTGATTCTTTTGTATTTATTTACTACTACTGTGGTGTTAGTTGACTAGTCTTCAAGGTAAGTTAGCTGATGTCCTATCTCTCCAATATATAAATTGTCAACAACAATAGTTTTATTTAACTCTCCATTTACTTTCTTCTTAACTTCCCTTGCAACCTTTTCATTACTATATAAAATAATGTATTGAAACTATTCATACAGTTTTTTCGTAGAAATACTAAACACTCTTTGTTGTTGTTTCTTTTTTCTTTAGCCCATTATTTATATTTTTCTTCTTCCACTATTCGTCTACATTCATAGAAAATAATGTTGATGCTTTATATGCTGCCACTCTTACACCACTTTCTGCAAGCTTGATTTTTATTTTTGACTGCATGTTTCAGAAGTCCTTTTGCTTACCTTTCTTCATTTCTGTTGATCTTCCATAAGTTTCTTTGGAAATTTCTACAAGTTTTCTTTAAACTGATCCCATTCTGCATTTGCTTAATTTCATTGATTTTTTGGGATTTGTTAAGTTAAAAAAAATTCTTGCTCAAATACTTTGGTAAAACAATAATTGAATGTAATTTGTGAATAATGCTAAACCCACTATACGACCATTGACAACAAATCCCTATCCATTAAAAATAAACTCAAACTGTAGTTGGATTAAACAGAATTCATGTACACTAGTAAAACCTTACTCAAACTGAATCAGAAAAATAGAATAAGCTAAATACACAAGACGAATCATCTGATCATGCATAGACAAAAAACACCTCAAAGAAATAAAACTAATTAGACAAGAAACAATTTTATATTTTGGACATATCCCAAGAATTCAAGAGAAAAGATTAACCAAAGAAATTGTTAACTCGCTGAAAACAAAATCAAACTGATGAAAAAATACAAGAAAGAACAGAACGTAATGCGAGTAAACCTACATAACAAAGCAGAGAAAATAAAATCAGTAAAAAATTTGTAAATAAAAAGCAATAAATGTATTCATAGATCAGGAAGGACAACAATTATGTCCGAGACTACAAACATAAACAGGAAACTGGAGTAAAATAACAACAAAAGACAAAACTAGACAAATACAGTGTAGGTTGTAATAGAAAACAAAATCAATACGGTAATGTAGTAAAAAAAAAGCTAGTTAAATTATGTTTTCAAAACCAATGTAGCTCTTACAAGCCATAGTGCTTAGTGCTTTTAACCAAAAGAACTAAAACTGTTTTGTCAAGTCAATATTGCAATGCAAATAAATATCATATTAAACTGACACAGAAAGGATAACAGCAGGCATTTTCTCTAGCCAGTGACTTCACAGCACTTGGCTAGCTCAACAACAGATTTCGCTAACGTAAACCTCGTACTCCACTAATCTTCGGTCTAATGTACATATTGCCATGATTCAAAACAATACCAAAATGTTGTAAATAGATACTTACACCAGAGGTATGAACATGCTCCTTGAACTCTTCCATAATTGTGTTGGACACTGTCATATCTTTGAACATTCCTTCTAGCTTGGAAGTAAACTGGCACCCACACTCAGTCTAAAAAAAATAGTTAAATTAATATTAGATTGGATTAGAGAGCCTTAATGCTGAAAGTATTAGCCCTTAAAGCGCCATTTATACAATGCTTATTTAAGCACTAATTTATTGTAAAAAAAATCAAAATTATATTTTTTAGTTGCTAATTTTTTGTTGTTATGTACAGGAAAATAAAATATATAACATTTTGAAACTTTTATTAGCTTACTTTACCTTTTTTCTCATATATGACTATGTAAATAAGCAAACTTTTGCTTGAAAGTCAGCCTCAGGCATATATCACTTATACAGCATGAATTAATACAAAATATTATTACTATTAATAAAATATGTATAATTGAGTATATTTACTCATAAAGGCCTGCACATAACACATATAATAAAAAATAAGTAAATACATATAGCACTTGAATACAATGTATTTAGTACCTTCCACAAAATCAAAATCAGCCTAATTATTCATATTGACACTTAAAACTAATAAATTACTAACATATATTAAATTAAAGTAATGATAAAAACAACTAAATACACAGTTTCAAGAGGTGAGGCGGCGGACAATGACAACCGCTCGGCTCGACAGTAGCTGCGTGTATATGCGCTTGTGGCGTTGGGCGGCGCAGCAGAAATGTACACTGCCAGACAAAAACCAGTCTCATAGTGATTGACAAGCCAACAAAAGGTCAGGAGCCGCACAATGTCTTTCTCATGAGTGACAACACCCATAACCCAAACGCATTACCAGATTAAATTAGAAACATTATTACAAAAATATTATTTTTAAAATTATTATGCGTATATGCGCTTACAGCGTTTAGAGCAGTCAACATATGCGCATATATGCGTTTACGGCGTGATAAGGGTTAAACACACCAGCAAATAAGACGTCAGAAAACGTACTAAAGAGCACAATAATTGGGCTGGATAGCAAGTGACCTGCATGTTATATTTTGCGCATGTAGAGGCTTCAGCAGCAGGGAGGAATCTTTCCACCCCTGAGCTGCCTTACTCTACAAACGTGACTAACTTTTACCTTCAAGTGTTCAACTTCTGCAACAGTGTTAAGTTGAAAAGAAATAACTGTAATGTCTGAATAACTTTGTTTAGTTGCTATCTATTGCTTAAATTATTATTCATTGTGTTATTACTATTATTAATTTTTATTTAAATACTAAACAATGATTTAATTTAATCGTTCTAAGCTTGATTGATAGGTGTTAATCAAACCAAATAATGGTCTTTGTTGCTAATAATGTGAAGTGAGCGGGGCTTGCTATTGCACCGTCTGCAAGTGGTTTGCTGTAGTTGCTATGACAAATTTTAAATGGAATTACACATTCGCTCATCTACACTCGTCAAACTCATTCGAAATCCATATTCGCCCATATCTTGATGATCAGTATCTTGAATATGACCTATAAAGTATGATTTGGATATTTTTACACTCAATTTTCTAAACACTTACAGCCATTAAATACTATTACAGGTGGTGAAAATTGACGGTGTAAAAAGTTAGTGTTATTAAAAAAACTAAAATAAACGCATCTCATTCAAACCATAAATAGTGGGTGGAATAGTGTCACTTGTGGGTCTTGGCCACAGCCTTAGCAGAATCCCAGCACAGGACATATCTTTTAATGTCTTTACACTTATGTTAAGTCTAAATAAATAAAAAAATAAACCAGGCAGATTAAAAAGAAAAACGCATCCTCCTCCATGACATAATATTACGTCAAACAGCTCTAAAAGGTTGAGTATTGCCTATGTGTATAATTACCATGTATATATGACATGAGTGAATTCAATGAATGAGTGAGTCAAATAGGAGACTGACTTAGAATATAATGAATATAGCAGGCTCTACCGACATAGCTTAGCCTACGGACTACGAAGTCCAACATCTCAGGCTCAAGCTGACTATCCAAATTGAGCTGATGGTCAATACTTTACCCGTTTAATAAAGATAACTCACAAACCTGTGGTACATGTTAACTGGCAATTAAGTTTTATTTTAAAATGTCCTTTTTTCGATTTAGTAATCATTGAATATAGATTAAATATTATTCCCAATTGTTAGCAGCTTCCATTGCTCTGAGGACTTTTCTTACAACTGCTGACTGATGATGGTCCACAACACAAGCAGTCGTACTGCCAGAAGCCCCACTGGAAAATATCAGCCTACGGCCTCTTGGAGGTGCTCTATATGTAGCAACACCTGGGTCTACCAATTTTCTTAGCATAAAAAATTACAAATCCTTACTCAGCAGTCAGAACATAAATTTTCATATTATTTGATAATAACTGAAATCTTATTTCAGATAGTCAATAAATAAAAAAAAAATTAAGTATGTTTTTATCTTTGTAACTTGTAGGTTTTAAAGTGTTATTAATATATTTTTAACATTTATTGAACATTTAAAATTACTTATTATTGTTTAGTTTTGAATGTATAAGTTGGTTCACGTGTTAGGGCTACTAGTGTAATAAATTGAATAACAACTATAATTAAGTACCCTTTATTAATTTTTATAATTATTATTAAAAAAAATTAAAAAAGGGTACTTAATTATAGTTATTATTCAATTTATTGTTTAATTTTGATATTTTTATTGTTGTTGACACACCATCCAAAAATAAAGTTACTACCTTAAACATTTTTTAAAAATTTTCTTTAATTACCACTACTGTCCTTTTATGAGAAAACTTCTGTATTTGTACAAAAGGATGTTTTGAGTTAGTAAAAGAATTTTAATTGAAGAGTAGAACTCACCTTCAGTTTGGAGATCATATTCTTCTCACTGTCGTCACTGACAGACTTGTTCAGCAGTAGCCTCTTGGCAAGGTGTTGCTTGTAGTACCTCTCAAACACATCCTTCTCTTGAAGGAATCGGAACAGAACCATTGTT
This sequence comes from Stictocephala bisonia, assembly GCA_035578905.1. Taxonomy (NCBI): domain Eukaryota; kingdom Metazoa; phylum Arthropoda; class Insecta; order Hemiptera; family Membracidae; genus Stictocephala; species Stictocephala bisonia. Next base: position 163,912 of record JAQJVL010000817.1, read on the forward strand.
TTGTCTAACACAGTCTCTATTTCTTGTTCGGTCATCTAAAAAACCATTACATCAGAAAATGTATCACTGTAATTTTTAGTTTAATAGATAAATAACAGCTAATTATCTGATTAAAGAGGCAATATTGCTGACTTATATCACTGAAATAATGATTATTGACATGAAAATAAAATCTTTGGATTCAATCTTACAACTTTGGCTTATGCAGCCGATTTCATAACTAAAATCTATATTTTCCTGAACAACTGTGCCAAGGTGCTATCTACATTATTTACAAGATAACTAGTCGTTCCACCCATGTTGTGATGTGGCATCCTCAGTGGTATTGCTGATAATAATAATGTAGATAGCCCTTAAGACTTGGCGATACCACTGAGGCTACAAGTCCAAAGGGTATTAAGGGGTACATTTTATACCCATAATGAGATATAAAATGTACGTGTATGGGTGGGTGGGTGGGCCAATACCAATGTCGTGAATGGGTGGGTGAGTGGGCCAATATCAATGTACATGTATGGGTGGGAAACACTATTTAATGTCACGTAAATACGGAAAAGAAACTCCTCACTATTCAGTATCACGTAAACATGGAAGGGAAACTCCTTGCTATTTAATAAAACGTGAACATGGAAGGAAATCTCCTCACTATTCAATATTATGTTAACATTGAAGGGAATACCCTCAATAGTCATTATAACAGTATTGGTGAAACATCTGGTTATCTTGTAAATAATGTAGATAGCACCTTGACTCAGTTGTCACCGGAAAAAATAGATTCTAGTTATAGTCTTTGGATTCAGAACTAAGAGTACAGAAACATTATACAGGATCCGGCAGAAAAAACTCTCAGATTATGAAGTAACGTTAAGCAGACAAGAGATGGAGCAGAGTAGTGGGGGGGCGCTTACTTGAGTACCTGCATACTTGCCGTTTTCAGTGTGTTGTTGTTATTCAGGAACTGAGTCAAAGAGACTGTGGTGTCCGTGTAACATTGTTCCAAAAACCTTCTTCAGAACATCAGCCCAGAAGATGTTGTGATTTTTTCTAACGAAGCAGAGCAGTGAACAACCAAAATTGCAGGTACTGGTTTGAACACAACCTCCAAGAACTTCATCAATGATCCCTGAATAGCCCCAAAGTAACCGTATGGTGTGCTGTTTTTAATTCTTGAGTGATTAGTCCGTACTTTTTCGAAGGAAATGGTGGGATAACCGTAAACAGTGAACGGTGTTGTGCAATGCTCCGCGAGTTCCTCCAGCCTAAACTAAGGGAGCTTTTTAATGACAATGAGAATGTGTGGTTCCAACAAGATGGCGCTACAGCCCACACAGCGCGGCAGTCACTGGCACTGGTGAAGGAAATGTTTTCTGAATACGTTATCTCTTTGCATAGTGACATAGGCTGGCCACCACGTTCGCCGGACTTAACGCCCTATGATTTTTTTTCTCTGGGCCTACAGAGAAAGGTTCTAAGGTTTACAACAAGAGAAGTTGAAGCCATTCCACCTGACATGACTTGTAATGTAACGGAGAACTTCAGAGAACGACTTAACCAGTGTGTCAACAGTGGGGGGAAACCATTTGAGAGTATTGTTTAAAAAGTAAAGTAATGGTGCATATTCTTAAACGGCACAATCTGTAATTTAAGTTAATAAAGATAAAAACTTCCTACCTTATTTCGTTTTGTTTTCATTAGTTTCTCTAATAGGGTAGGTTTTTCTGCTGGACCCTGTATTAGAAAACTGTGCTACTCATTTGTAAGCGGTAGTGAAAAACTGTTGAGGATATTAGTAAAAATTATGTCAAGCACTGCTAATTTCATTATTTAACTCTCTTTTGATTTTGATTTTTACATTTATGTAAAATTTCGAGGTTTTAATTTATGTCCTTCGTTATAGAGATGCTCAGCAAAGGTCAACTTGTGTATGCTAGATTTACAGACATGCTCTTTACAGCATACTTAAAAAGAATGTCCAGTCTGTCCTATATAAATTAAATATCCTAAGAAGGATGATAATGAACATGAAAGTATTGATATATAAACTTAAATGTTCTGACTGTCCAAAGTTTTATAAAAGGCAAACTGGATGTTCTTTTAAAGTACATTATAAACATAAAGAGCAAGGCTCAATGTCAAAATCTAACACACAAAAGTTTACCTCTGCAGAGAGAATCTCTATAGCAAAGAACATAACTCGAAGAACATAAATCAAAACCTGGAAATATTACATAAATGTAAAAAACCACTCAAATTAAATACTCTCGAAGAATACGAAATCTACAAACAAATATACCAGTTTAATACTAAATGAAAAATCTAAGTATGTCAACAATATTATTTTTGAAAAATTATTGATCCAAACCAAAGGAACAGCTGTATTTAAATGTTTTATAGGTTTAATTTATTAAATGTGTTTTTACGAGAGTCATTTTTAAAGTAAAAACCGATTGTGCATCGTGCTCACGCATCCTGTCACGTGACGTCCATTCAAGGCCAGCACTTACTGGCCTGTCTCCGTCAACGCCGTCATTACGTTTCACGTCTCTGCCGATGCTAGTTACACGGCTTTGTTTATCGCAATGTCAATCAATAATTATGCCGACTGTGAAGTACGCTCAGTTATTCGGTTTTTAAATGCAAAAAATGTTCGTCCTGCTGAAATTCTCCGACAGCTTCTTGAAGTTTACGGTGAGGGTGTTATGAATGATGAAAATGTGCAAAAATGGTGTAGGCTTTTTAATGAAGGAAGGACAAGTGTTCATGCCGAAGAACGACCTGGACGGCCTACTGTCATCGATGAAGAGTTGGCACAACTTGAGTTGACGAACTTAGTCAGAAATTTCCCCAAGTTTCAAGATCAGTAGTTTACAACATTGTTACCGACAAATTGCATTACAAAAAAATGTGTTCGAGATGGGTGCCAAAAATGTTGACACAAAAACACAAAGCAAAGCGTATGGCATATTCTTTAACCTTTTTGGAGCGCTATCACAGAGATGGCGATGAGTTCTTAAGTCACATTGTGACCGGTGATGAAACATGGGTTGCATACAAAACGTTGAGACGAAACGTCAATCCACAGAATGGCATCATTCAAACTCTCCGACGAAACCAAGAAAATTCAAGCAAGAACCTTCAACAAGAAAAATCATGGCCACGTTTTTTTTGGACCGAAAGGGTACTCTTCTGATAGACTTTCTGCCACGAGGAATGACAATAAACGCTGAAAGATATTGCAAAACATTATTGAAGCATAGGCGCGCTATTCAAAACCGCCGGCGGGGCCTGCTCTCTAGCGGCGTCATTCTGCTTCACGACAAAGCTCGGCCTCACGTTGTGGCAAGGACACAGACGCAACTGGACAAGTTTTGTTGGGAAATACTGGATCATCCACCATAAAATCATGACTTAGCACCATCGGATTTTCATTTTTTTCCAAAACTTAAGGAATTTCTTGGTGGAAAGCGCTCAGAAAATGATGACATGTTAAAAGAAACAGTTACGAACTGGTTTAACAGTCAGGCAGGAGAGTTCTTTGATGATGAGATCCAAAAGCTGGTACCACGACTTCAAAAATGTGTTGATGTTAATGGTGAGTACATAGAAAAGTGAAAAAATGTTCATATTTTAGTTTGTGATATCATTTATATCCATAAATAAAGTTTCTCTTACGCTATTTGAAGAAGGTTTTTATTTTAAAAATGACCCTCATATACTGTATTGAGTGCTACAATTTGACATAGCATTTTTGAATCTGAAGATGAGTTTTTAATCTTCGAAACTCGAGTAATCCTACCTGTTTAGAAGGTAAAACATTACCTGATAAGTTGTTTCTCAAAGAAGCTAATCCACAACCCGCAAAATCGGTAATTTTATCCTTCATACAATCATCACGCAACTGAAGAAATCAAAAAGGCAGTTCAAAAACTTAAAACTCTTTTGAACAAAAAAATTTATGAATCTGACAAACAATACCATGACCAACAAGCAAGATACTTCAATCAATGACAAAGAGCAAACCCTTAAAATTGGCTTCAATGTTTATGTTCCTCAATCAGAGAGAACAATTGTTAAAACGTTTTCCAAGTCTGACACTGTATTTACAAATAATGGCTAGGTACATCTTTATAAGAACATGTACCTTCAAAACCTGAAACAACAAACAAAAGGAGGTACTTTACTTAACTTGGCAGATCGCACAGATTTAATAACTTTAAAAGAAGTATGAAGAAAGGAAGATGTCATATAATATTAGATATTTATAAACTCATACAATATATTATTACTATAAATTTAGACATGTATTAATTGTATTTTGATAAGCAGAAATTATACCACTTAGATTAAACTGTTTATTTTACTACTTGACAAGAAGAGAAAAAAGTAGAATATCCAAACGTGTGAAATGAGATTTCTGAAAAGTAATTTGAATTAGGTGAGAGAGTTAGGATGCAAAATGAAGAGATTCAAAGATTGGTGTAGGAACCATTACTGGCAGGGGACAGAGATGGTTAGGAAAAGGACTAAGGAGGGAAGGCTGCTGAGGAGAATAAAGAATAAATGGAGAGAAGACTTTCAAAGAGTTAGGCCTAAATTGGATGGATTGATGAGATTTGGATTATATAAAGATAATAGAAGAGAGTCGAGAAGCTGGAGGAGAGTTGGGAAAGTAGGACTCTTTGTTCCAGGAAGACTAAGTGAAATTTGAAACTACTTCAGACATACTACAGTACCACTACAACTAGTACTACCATACTCACGCCCTTCACTCCTTTCTTTAACTTGTCGTCAATGAACAGAGACAGGTATTCTGGCGACTTTTGATTTAGATTTAAAAAGAACTCGAAGTCCGATGCAATCATCTGCTTGAACAACTTGTCATTGTTGAATGAATTGTGTAGAAAGTGATCCAGCTTGTCTTTTAGATCCAATAAGTTCTAAAAAATGTATCATTACTCGTTATCTACAATTACTCTACATATCTGTTTATGGCAATAAGAAAGTATACAAATAAACTTGACGCTAAATGACAGTTTTTAATAATTATCAAATTGAATATCTTTTCTCCTAGGTCTTGAAGTCTCCTGGAGGCAAATATTTTAACAGCTTTTTCCTACAAAGTCCATATTCTGTTCAAATTATAGTGAATAGTTAATCCTTAGATAAGCACTCCATAGCTAATAAGTTTTTAATTCTTATCAAACTAAATATTTTTTCTCCTAGGTCTGTCAGAGGTACTTGGAGGAAATTATTCAACAGTTTTTTCCTGTAAAGTCAATATTATACCCAAATTATAGTGCGTAGTTAATCCATGGATAGGCAGTTCATAGCTAATGTGAGAGTATACTTGCGCAAAGCAGATTTTCATTAATTTATCAACACAATGGAAATATGAAAGCATAATGTCTGAACTTACTCTATTAACTGCCTTGTCTGTGCGTCCTCCAATAGTGTTCCTCAATTATTATACCTAATTAACTTTTACATTTTATTTGCTGTAAAGTATTGGCATACAATATAATGTTTGGTTGTATTTTAGAATGATTTTTCTTAGTTGAAACTGACATAAAACTAGTCTTAGCTTTGTTAAAAAATAAGCTATGTAATTTAGATATTGCTGGATGTTTGACGACTATGTAAAATATGCTACCTCTAATTATTTAACATCTTTTGAGAACTAGTTTATTATGTTTTCAGCATACATAAAAAGTTTATTCTCAACAACATATTTAATTATACCCCTCAACCATCAGCAAACTTCATATATACATACTGGTAAACTTCAAAAAAATGTCTCTGTGGATATACAACTCCCACCACTGCCACCTACCCTACAACATTTGAAGCTAAGTTAATATATGTCTCTACCCACATGGATAAAGTGCCAGTGGCACTATAAATTTACGAAAAAATGTGTTACTCCTGTATTTATTTGCTACTTAGTGTAATTGTCTTCTAAAGTATGTTAGCTAATGTCCTATTTCTCATAATATACTAATTATCATTCAAAATGTAATCAGACATATCCTTCAAATAGCACAATAATAAAAATGGCCCTGAAACAGACTCCTGTGGTACACCAAACTATTTTTTATTTTTTTGTTATTAAGTGTTTTTATGATGGTATTTTTTTGTAAGTTCTTCATACTGAAACTGACCTTCAAGATAAGAGGCAAACCATTTTAATTTGACTCCCTGTATTTTAAAATCCTTTAACTTTTTAAATCAATGTCAAGTCAAAGAAAATTCCAATAACTTTTACCTTCTCATTAACTGATTCCTCTACAACTTTTACCTTCTTAACAACTGATTCCTCTACCGATGCAATAAACTTAGCAGCAGTTATTTCTGTAGGCCTGGACGAAATCCATATCAACACAGAGAGTGTTACACCCTTAAAACACTTCAGATTTAAGAGTGACTTCCAATATCCCAAACATCGGCTCAGTCTTTTTGAGAAAACACCCCATTATATGGGTATGAAATTGTTCAATAAATTACCAAATATTTACAAGAACAATGATGAAATTTCTAAGTTTAAAAAACAAATAAAATCATTTTTACTTATCAAAGCATATTATTCTGTTGAAGAATACTTAAATGACAATTTCATTTAAAGCTGCATTTTGTGTTTGACTAAGTAATTTCTAATAAATTACTTTGCTTTAATTTTAAGAGTAGGCCTAGTTTCTAGATCTGACAATGTCATCTGTTTTTCTAGCTGTGCTAGACTTGAAAATGTATTTGTGACAATAAAGAAATTGATTTGATTTGAGTAGTTTACCAGCCTCACATACATTACCCTCTAATATACTTTAGTTACTGAGGGGAGCAGTGAGACTGGTCTGTAATTTTTAACATCCGTTACAACATTTTCATTTTTTTAAATTGGTAGTATTTTTGCTATTTTAGTTTCTAATAACGAAGTGACAAATTCCTGATACAAGTGGCAAATTTATCAAATTAAAAGAAGTGTTAGAAATGGTTTTTTTAGAAGTTTTAAAATAGTAATAGATGTTGTATCCATTAGTCATTTTATCTATTAAGGGGGATATACATTTTTCTGTTTCTTTCTCACTAACTGATCTGCAGTACAATTTATTTTTTGAATATACACTAGATATAAGGCTGTTTAATTTACTCTACATTCTGTGAATTAATGTCCATGTTTACAAAGTGCTAAAATATGTCATTTACTAGTGCTAGTTCCTAATAAGTTTTCTTCCACTATTAATATAATATTTGTAGAACATTTTCCAACTATTACTTGTTTCTTTATTAATTACTTCCAATAAGGTTTTATTTATATTGGTTAAATCAGTCAGGAATAAGCAATGCACTGGCTACAGACCTGTACAAAGTTGATTGCATTTGTTCCACCATCCTCTTCTTGAACCAACATAGTGCCTTGTTCTTTGAGGTAGTGACTGACACAGTCTGATACAGTTCTCAGCCCATCTGACACGCGACTAAACAGTTTGTACATGCAAGCCAGATCCTCTGTCTTCTGGTTCTTCAGCATGTGAACTACACCTGAGTTCTCCATCTAAAGAACAGTAAATCACAAAGTTACTATGTGGTTTTACTAAATAACACAACTGTGGTTTTAGTTTTTTTTTTTTTTTTTTAAGAAAGTGATGTCAAGGAGATCTGCAAATGTATAAAAACATATTTAGGCTAGGTTAAAGGGCACTGTACCATGAAGTTAAGGAATAAAGCATAAGCTATAAAGAAAAACTTTCTTCATTATTGTTTGTTATTCGTTATCATTATTAATACTGGTCGGTAGCGTAGTTGGTTACAGCCCCGCTTCATAAACTAAAGGTGATAAGTCACCTAGCTTTACGGTAGTACATAATTATTTAATAGAAGAAATCTAGAAAACATTCCTGGAGAGAATGGTAAATAAAAGTGAATAGAATAAATAAAATTTCATGCCAAGAGTTTGGTATTTCAAATACGATTGAAAAATAAATACCTAAGTATTTAAGTCTTACACAAAGATGATATTTGTTCTGGGTTTATCTAATATGTTAAGTTTATTGATTTTCTATCTCATTTTTCATTGGCACTGGCTAATACATTACTATATTGGCTATATTTGTCATACTAACAAAATCATGTTTACAGTACCAACATTTACATGTCAAACACACTTGCGTTGCTATGAAACCCTCATATACTCTTAAGTGTATAAACATATGTATGAAGTCCAAATTACCCACAAACTTTACAAGCTCAAAATCTCTTCTATAAGCTAACGTTTGAAAATGTTAACTTGATTTAGCCCAGTTATAATTAGTTTTTTTCGTCTATATAAAGAGGATGAAAGCAGATAAACCTCTCTTAAAACTTAAAATCATTTTTGAGAGTCACAGCTCTCGCCAGCTATAAACTTAATAATGAGATCCAAGTACTACAGACTGGACATTCTACTTGGCCATTGCAAGCTCAGTGTCATTGAGTAAGTCCTTAAATTGCTGTTTGTGCCTATTTAAATGTGGCATGTGTATTTGCTAATTCTCATTCAGCTAGTACTTGAACATGTACAAAAAATATGCTTACTTATTTTTATTATAGTCTAGTCACTGTGTATGAAAACAATTTTAGGTTATGTTAAAGGGCACTAGGCCAGGAATTAGTATATTGGAGAGATCTAAGGTAGTACAGCATCAGCAAACTTACCTTAGAAGACAAGTTCACTAACAACAGAGTAGTACGCAAAAAATAAATACGCAAAAAATCACATAATCACACGAATTTGTGTGAAATATTGTGATAATTGTGTCAATAAAATATTTAATTTCACTATTGAATAAAACAAAGATTTTAGGGCAATCTGCAGGTTTAATTCTGCTATATACTTAGAAGCTTATTTTTTCTTCAAATATTGTTTTCATACACAGGAATTAGTATATTGGAGAGATAGGGCATCAGCAAATTTACCTTAGAGAGAGAGACTGACCTCTCTCTCTCTCCCCCCCTCTCTCTCCTCACCTGAAGAAAGTGCCAGTGGTCTTGAAAATTCATATGATTATGTGTTTCTTTTGTGTATGTTACTACTACTCTAGTGTTAGTGAACTTGTCTTCTAAGGTAAATTTGCTGATGCCCTATCTCTCCAATATACTAATTCCTGTGTATGAAAACAATATTTGAAGGAAAAATAAGCTTCTAAGTATATAGCAGAATTAAACCTGCAGATTGCCCTAAAATCTTTGTTTTATTCAATAGTGAAATGAAATATTTTATTGACACAATACATTACATAAAATTGCTTCTCAGCTGTAATTGGTGTCTTGTCAATATTAATATACAACTAAAAATGCATACAGTATAAACATACAACTTACAATATAGAAACTAAAAATAAAATGTTAATAACATTCCAACCATGCACCCAAACTAAGATTGTTCCAAGCAACTGTCACTAAAAAATTCCAAAATTAAATAGTAACACTTATTAAGTAATAATTCTTTAAGTCTATTTTTGAAAGCATTTATACTAAGTGTTTTATAAATTTCAGGCAGTTTATTATACATTTATATCCCCATATAGAGTGGGACTTCTCTCAAATGTAGCAGATTTATGGACAGGATATTTATAAGTAAATTTATTTTTAGTGTTATATTCGTGATATGAACAGTACTTGGAAAATATAGTTAGATTAATGTGAACATTAGTCAGGGTTTCTAAAATGTACAAGCTAGGAAAAGTTAAATTCTACTTTTAAAAACAATGGCTTACAAGATGTTCTATAATTAGCATGGTTAATAATCCGCAGACATCTTTTTTTAATTAAGAATAGTTAATAGCTTATGCTTGAACGACCCCATACCAAAATGCCATATCTTAAAACTGACTCCATACAAAAAAATACATCATCCTAGAAATCTCAAATGTAATATGATGTAGAAGAGTTTTTAAGTGATAACTCTTTGATCATTGATATGTAATTTTAGAATAAGTTTTAGGATAGTTTTAGTTTTTAGGACATTGACTCTTCACCTGTTTACTTACAAATAAAATTTTGTAAAATTATGTAAACGTTATGTGAAATAAAATAAAAAAAAAAAAAAATACAATTAGGAAGAACAAACAATGCATAAGTAAACCATCTAATTTTTTGGAAATGTACACATGTTCATCCCACTAAAGTTTACAGTCAATCACAACTCCCAGGAACTTTTGCTCTTTAACACCCAAGTTACATTTAAAATACATCGTGGTGGTCTTTGAATTATTAAGGACTAGTCCATTGTTTGAAAACCAGATATTAAGGTCAGCAAGAGTTTGAGACACAAGGGCCTCAAGCTCTCTAATAGTGTTACCCATAACAAGTGTGGTAGTGTCATCAGCAAAAAGAATCAGATATGTGCTTACTTTGTGTGACAAATTATTTATGTAAATTAAGAACAGGGGTCCCAAAATTGCGGGACACCACAATCCACATTTACCCACTCAGAGCAATATTTATGGCCATTAAGCTTGATGACAGTTCTCTGTTAACGGCCTTGTAAATATGACTTGAACCAGTTCAAACTGTTTCCCCTTACCCCATTTTTCCATTTTACCCAATAAAAGATGGTGATCGGCAAAATCAAATACCTAAGACAGATCACAGAAAACCCCTGCAGTTCTCCATGATCCATCCAAGGCAAAGCTTCATTCACAAATTCTTAGAGTGCCATATTAGTGTTAAATATTTTTCTAATAGTGACAATGGATACATTTGTAATTGTATTCCATACTTCGGAATTGAAGAACTTGTACCCAATTTCAATATATTAAACACTACGCAAACTGTAAAAATATTCATTGAGTATGTGGAGCAAAAGAATCTGAAACAATACAACACATGGCCTTCACAGATTGGTGCTACTCAAATCCGAAGCTCACAAGAGAGCTTCTAAAAATAAAATGTTTCAACTGGACCAGTTATGACAAACCGAATTGGTTTACCAGTAGGCCTAAAATGATAAAAAAAATGATGAATTTGTAGTTTCCAAAAGCGAAAGCAATTTTTAATGCTTTCTTGGAAGGACAAGCATGTAGTTACTATGCTTACTGCAAAACATTAGGGAAACAAGTGGGAAATAAATACAGTTGAAAGGAAACTGCCCGATACTCCTACTGACAAACCAGACATGGTGTTATTCTATATTCTTGGAAGCAGTTATCGTAGCAATAAAGTTATATCCAGTAACAAATGTTCAAGAAAATCCACCAATTAGTGTATGAAATAATAATACACAAGTTACTATAAATATCAATTATAAACAGTTATTTGCTCTATTAGGACATTAATTGAACCAAGGGGTGAAACCTTTAAGCAATGCTGAATTCCGATAGTCCCTCAACAAGGACCTATTAGATGAGAAATCTATGGTACCGGCACCGAGAAAGAGAGATGATTTTTTTTTTACCTAAATGAGCAATTACCAGTAATTTAGCTTAGTGCTTTATGAGTTGGGTTTTTGATTTTTTGTATACAAAAAGATAATAGTTATATAAAAATTATATTACCTCAACAATGGTCTTCATATGTTTTTTAATAAGTTCTTCTTCAACAACTTCCACTATTCGATTCTCCGTTGATTCATCCAGGTAATGTTTAGCTCTTTCAGCCTCTTCATTAATTCGTGCCTCTACTTTTTTTATATACACTGATGCACTATTTTCTGCAAGGAACTTTTGACTTTCCATCTATAAAAATAATAAACTTTAAGAAATGTTAAACAGTTATCTTTAATATATAGCCTAAACAATGAATTAACTCAAGAACAAACAATAAAAATGTCAAATAATTAAACTATAAGATAAATATTTTAATAGTCTTGTATTTTATACAAATACCTTGAAACTATTGCTTCAGACTTCAGACTTCTTTATGACCAAATAAACACTAAATAAAAAGCTAACTTTATTCAACCCAAATTTATCATTACAAATTGTAAATATACTAATGAAGAACTATAGCCTACATTATAACTGATTACAAACAAGTGAATATTACCCACCCGCCCACCCATAGACGTACAGTGGTACTGACCCACCCGCCCACCCATAGACGTACAATGATGCTGAGCTAAGAACAAAAATTATTATGGTGAATGATTTTGTAAACCAATTGCCATCCTTAAATCAGTGAGACTCACATAAACAAAGTTTACCAAAATCGATCCATAATATTTGTACTTTTTATATCTATATAAGATTAGGTTTGGGTTGCCTGAGGTTCACTTCTTTGTAATTTCTATCAAATAGTAAAATACTAATTGAGAATCTACTATACTTGGAACATTCTGCAGTTAGTAAGTTGATTTAAGCGTTCTTGCATTCTCTAGCAGCAATAGTATTCATATATTATGTTGCTACGTAAGTCTAAGATTCATTACCTGAATGCTCAGCATACTTACCATCTGTGAAATAAATTAATGCAAGTAGTGTACCTCTTGAGCATACAGAAAGAGGCTCTCAGTATTACATGAAGACGTTATATATTGCCCAGTTCCTGCATTTGGAATACTCTTACACGAACTCCCCCTGCGGGTCAGCTTAACAATAAATGTATAAGCTTAATGCATACTTCAATTTAACCTACTGTCAACAGTTTTACTTATTTAAGTATAAAAGCCTTTTGGAAATGAAAACAGTTTAATAGTTTCTCTGGTTTGCACTTTTAGAATTGCACCCAGTAGAAGTAAAAATTTAACTCCTATTTTTTACTATAAAGTAATACAATTTTACTTTCTTGCAGGCTTTATAGGCTATTAAAATAAATTAAAATAATTAAAAAATTATATTTTTAAAAACTCTAACATTAAAACTGTAATTTTATTCTTCATATTGGAATACAAGAAGAGCCAGAAATAAAACCAATTTTTTGGCAATTTCTGTTAGTATTTAGTCATTTATCAATTAGTTATTATTCTTTGTCAAACTCAAAATGTATATAATATTTTACACTCATAGAGCAGAGTGAGAGAGAGAGGGAGATAAGCACTGCGAGTTTCCTATTTTAAGTTTAGATCACCCATACATCAGGTGATATGATGTAGTGAACGTTCATTGGTCTAGCAATGTCATACGACTCTCACCTGGGACAAGCACCCCTCTTAGCTTGGGGAAGAAAGACTGTCATGGTTCCTCGTGGACTTAGGACCTTGTCGTTGGAGTCTTAGTCCTAAATTCCATTTTTCTCAACCTCTCTATATTTTAAGTTTATTCACTCTAAATTATTAGCCTTGTTTTATCTTCTCCCCTAATTATTTAGTTGTATTTTTACGTCTCTTCTAGAACTTCATTTGTACCTGGTGACGGAACGTTCTCTGGCCGGCTTCCGTGTCAATCCGGACAGACTCTCGTTGCGATCATCAAGACAGACAGTGACTGTGTGGGTGGCAAGTGTCCAGTGCATTTTGTCCAGTGCATTTAGGGCAACAAATCTGGGACCAACTTCGAGGCTATTGACGTCAACTACTTGTGGCGACCTTTGGTTCGCACTCTCTGACCAGGGTAAGTCAGAAATACTCCATCTCTCATTTGTCCAAATATAAAACTATTAGGTGTGTCATATCTTGTAGTAATTAAATAATTTATAAAGAAATAACTTAGTAACTTTATTTCAGTAACATACAGCATAATAACACAGTAATACAATGTTTGTGTTGCCTAGCAACACATAATCAAAACAACTTATAGAAAACATGTGTTAATTAATATCTATCATTCCTCCCCCTTAAATTTTGAGCTCAACAGTTGGTTGACATGTCTCCGCCAAATCTCATCACTATCCAATCCAATACTAAATATAAGGATGTTCCTTCTTTTCCAATGATTACGCCAAATTTGCACTTAGGGTTTCCTCTGGTATAGCATCTAGCTTGAACCCTCTCTCCCTCCTTAACCCTCCTGTTGTTAATTGCCGATGCATCGGCAATTTAGTACGTCTCGTAAATGTTAATTGCCGATGCGTCGGCAACTGTGCAGTCCATTGTTACATATGCTATTCTGGCATTATCGTTCCGTCAATAATACTCTATGTGGTATCAATCGAAACAGGAGATGATACCGAATAATCAATAGTCGAGTATGATCGATTACACGCATCGAGAGAATTGTGATTTGTTTACAAAATAGCTGTAACAGTCAGTGAAGGAGGATCGGCCATGTTGACTCGCCGGTGTTTACGTTTGTTTTTTGCCCTTTCCAATTATTGCTGAGCAAATAATTTGTATATATTGTATACATTTTTAAAGTTTACTAAATTTTGAACAAGATGGCTATCCTGGTTTTGTTTGTTTGTGTTATTTTATTTCTATGGTAACAGTGAACACTTTTCTAAAACAACGAAAAAAAATGTTTTCTTCAGTTTTGGATGCACAACATTTTTCAAAATGAAGGTATGTACATAAAACATATTGTAAAATATTCAGTGTAATATAACAAATAAAATGATATATAATAGTATGTATTTTTAATAAAAAATAAATTTAATATTATTTTTCAAACAAATGTCTGGAAATCAAGCTCATGTTGACTCGCCGGTGTTTTTGTTTGTTTTTTGTCCTTTCCACTTTTTGCTGAGCAAAACATTTGTATATATTGTATATATTTTTAAAGTTTACTAAATTTTGAACAAGATGGCTATCCTGGATTTGTTTGTTTCTGTTATTTTATTTCCATGGTAACAGTGAAAACTTTTCTAAAACAACGAAAGAAAATGTTTTCTTCAGTTTTGGATGCACAAAATTTTTCAAAATGAAGGTATGTACATAAAACATATTGTAAAATATTCAGTGTAATATAACAAATAAAATGATATATAATAGTATGTATTTATAATAATAAATATATTTTATATTATTTTTCAAACAAATGTCTGCAAATCAAGCTAAATCCACCTAACATTTTGAGGGTACATAGTGAACACTAGGAGGGTTAAATACTCTTCGTAATGGTGGGCAAGAATTGACTTTGTCTTTACTCCTTACTGGTATCATTAAATCAATTTGTGTCCTTATGTTTCGTCCAAACATTAAACTGTAAGCACTTGTTCCAGTTGAATTTGGAAATTTCCTTTGTTGCATAACCAGCCGTTGAATCTTCGTATCCATGTCTCCTTGTTCGTCCATCATTGCAAAGAGTGATTTTTTTATGGTCTGCACAAATCTCTCTGCTTGCCCGTTAGAGTGTGGAGCACATGTTTTATGAACTATTCCATGCATCTTTAAAAAATGTTGAAACACATGGGAAGAAAATAATTGTGATCCATTATCTGAAAATAAGATTGTAGGAAGACCAAAAGTTGAAAATAGGTTTTGGAGTTTCTTAAAGCACCACTCTGATGTAGTGGATTTAGTTTGGGTCACATCTACCCATTTTGAAAATGAATCGACAACTATAAAGTAGTAGTTGTTTCTAAAGCAAGGTCCGGCAAAATCAATGTGGATCCTTTCCCAGGGAGATTCAGGTTGCTTCCATGGATGAACATCTGTTTTTGGAGGATTATTTTGTTTCAAACAACATTGTTTACATGAGCCTACCAAGTTCTCAATATCCTTGTTTATGTTCTTCCAGTAGCAATAAGACCTCGCTAACGCTTTCATTTTAACCATTCCTAGGTGGCCAACGTGCAATTCTTGTAGTACTTTGTTCTGCAGACATGCAGGAATTATGACTCTGCTTCCTTTAAATATCCAATTGTCTTGTAAGCTGTATTCAAAGTCTTCTAATCCCAAATTCTTTAAACTTGTTCCTTTTTTAAAAGCATTAATGATTTTCCGGAGAATGTCTTCTTTTGCGGTTTCTTCAGCGATTTGTTTTGCTGTCACGGGCATTATTTGAATTTGATTAATTTGGAATATAAATGAGGTGTCCATTTGTTCATCTGACTGTTTTTCAACAGGGAACCTAGAGAAAATATGCATTGGAATCTTGATCAGTGCGTCTGAATTCGACATTGTAATTAAACCCTGACAAAAAGTGGGCGTAGTTAAAAATTCTAGTGGCTGCCATAGTAGGTAATGTTCTGTGGGGATCCAATATTGAAACCAGTGGCTTGTGATCTGTAATTAATGTGAATTTTCTACTGTAACAATAAGAGAAGAATTTCTTCAGCCCCCAAAATATTGCGGTAGCTTCTTTATCTATTTGGCTATATCTAACTTCACTTTTACTTAGGGTCCGAGACGCAAAAGCTATGGGTTTTTCTGTACCATCTTCTAGTCGATGTGAAAGTACTGCACCGAGTCCAACTGGAGAAGCATCAGTAGCTAATACGATTTGCAATGCCAGGTTGAAATGTATCAATGTGGTTTCACTTGTCACTTCCTGTTTCACTCTTTCAAAACTTTTCTCGCATTCTTTACTCCAGATGAAAGGTATGTTCTTTTGTAGTAGTCTATTTAGAGGATAAAATACATCCGAAAAGCTGTGAATAAACTTGCTGTAGTATGTTGCTAATCCTAAAAAAGATTTTAGCTCTGTCACGTTAGAAGGCTGCTTTGCGCTCTGTATTGCTTTTATTTTTTATGGACTTTTGTGCAATTTGCTCTCATCTATGATGTGCCCAAGGTACTGTACTCTTTTTTGAAAGAATTTTCTCTCATCTTTGTTAAGCCGTAGATTATTCTTCTGCATTATTTCTAAAACTGTTTTAAGCTTTTTTAGAGTTTCTTCAAATGTCGGTCCTTGGATCAGGATATCGTCAAAAAAACATTGTACGCCATCCAATCCCTGTAGAATTGAGTCCATGTATTTTTGCCACAAAGAAGGCGCTACTTTACTCCAAACATAAGTCTGTTGACCTTGTACAGTCCTTTGTGTGTACTCAGAGTTTGCATTTTTGCAGATTCCTCATCCATTATCATGTGTAAATATGCATTAGATATATCTAAGGTACAGATGGATTTACCGCCAGAAATTGAGCTGAAAATGTCCTCTATTCTTGGTATAGGATGGTTTTCATCCTGTATAATTTTGTTCAAGGTCACTTTGTAGTCTGCACACAACCTGATGTTCCCATTAGGCTTAATTACCGGTACTACTGGGGTTCCCCACTCAGAATTATCTACTTTTCATATAATGTTCAATTTCTCCAATCGTTCAATTTCATTTTCAATTTTGTTTTTCAAAGCATAGGGTACTTGTCTAGGTTTTATGTATCTTGGACGTGATCCTTCTTGAAGGATGAATTGTGCTTTGTACTCAGGAATGGAACCAATATCATTTTCAAAACATTTTTGAACTGTTCTAGAAGTTTATTAAGTTCCGATCCTTGTGTTTCCACAACAGTTCTGATCTCCGCCCAGTCCAGTTTTACTTCCCTCATCCACTCTCTGCCAAAGATAGGATCGACATCTTGATTAATTACGTAAAGTTTGCCAATAAACTGTTGTCCCTGGTAATTACAAGTAACAAATGTACATCTTCTTGGTCTGATGATCTCACCTGTGTATGTTCGCAGTTCAACACCAGTCTTAAACAATCTTTTATTTGGGAGAATATGGTTGAAATCTTTAAAGGAAATCAATGTCAAAGAAGCTCCTGTGTCTGGTTCAAAGCATACATTTTTGTTCTCAACAATCACATCAATACTGAATTTGTCGTTTTTCTTAGCATCAGAAAACATATTTATCTCGTGTATATTAGTATGGTCATCAGTAATAAGGTTTACATCTGTAAAGTGCACATTTGTACTTGTTTTAATTCTATTCTTGTTTGTGAATGCAAACTCAGGTAACATGGCCCTCCTTATTACATGAGCCACATATCTTGTTTACACGTGGGCATATATTCGCTCTGTGTTCTGGGTCTCCACAGCGATAGCATTTTCCTTTTAGAAAGGAAAAATACGTTGGATGATCAATTGATCTGTATGCTTGTTTTTCTTTAGGGTCTCTTGAAAATTTGTTGCTATGTTTCATTTGATATGTTTCATGTTTAGTAGTACTTGCAGATATCATTACATTATCTGTTTTAGCCAGTTCAATACAAGAAGCAGTTTCTACAATTTCTTTAAAAGGTTTAAGCTCTCTATCTTGTAATAACCTAGTCCTAATTTCAGAATCTCTTAGTCCTTTAATAAACTGTAGTCTTAGTAGTTCATCACATATTGATTTTCCACATGAACAATTAAATTTACAATCTGTTGACAATTTTTGTAATTTGTGGAGAATTCCATAACGGTTTCACCTAAGTTTTGTTCTCTTGTAATGAATCTGTGTTGCAAAGCAAGTACACTAGCCTGTGGCTCCATGTGGTTTTTTAATAACGTTACTATCTCTTCATAAGTTTTAGACAAAGGGTCATCTGGTGTGCACAGGTCGTGTAACTTTTGGTGTACAAGGGGTGACAAAGCATGTAGAAGTGTAAGTCTTTTTAAAGTGTTGTCAGATATTCCCTTAAGTTTCATGAATATTTCTAATCTTTTTACAAAGTTGGAAAATTTTTCTTTTTCATCTAGTGGTACAAAGTTTAGGTTAGAGGCAGTTAGGTTAGATCCTGAATTGGATAATTGAATGGTTTTCTCAACTGAGCTAACTTCACTTGTACAGTACCGCTCAAATTAATTGGAACACACAGGGAATTTCACTCTTTTTATCATGCGACAGTTGGCATCACTGCTACATCACTTGTATTGAACAAACTAACAACCTAACCTCAAAAGCAGTTAGTGCACATGTGATTCTTTGTGTTGAACACATTTTCAGTGAAGTATTGTGTGAATTGTGTTATTGTTGCGCGTTTTTGTGTTTGTTAAACAAACTATTGTAGTTTTTCAATAACTCAACTGATGGATACCACACCTAGAAAACGTAGCAAGATTATTACACTACATCAGTAGGGAAATATGTCTCAGAGGATGATATCTAAAGAATGTAAGGTGGGTCTAGCTACTGTTAACCGAATTGTTAAGCAATTTAATGATACTGGCTCCTTTTCTGTTAACAGAATAGGAAATTGTGGTCGTAAAAGGAAAACCACACCACAAACTGACCGCCAATTAATTAGGACTATTAAGATCAACCCCAGGTTGTCGGCTGTAGATTTGGCACGAGAAATTAACAAAAAAAGGGGTTAATATTCATGTTAGTACTGTTAAAAGAAGGCTGTCTGAAGTTGGGCGAAAAGCTTATCGACCTAAGAAAAAACAGCTTCTTACTGTAGCAATGAAGAAGAAACGCTTGCAGTGGAATTTTTCAACAAGACTCGGCTCCATGCCATACATCTAAAAAATGCAAGAAATTTTTTTTGAGAACAAAATAACGGTTCTGGAATGGCCTGGCAATTCACCCGATTTAAACCCAATCGAAAATCTATGGGCTATTACTAAAAAAAGGATTGCCAAAGAAGATTGTACTACAAAAACATCCATGATTACTGCTGTAATCAAAATATGGTTCCACGATGAAGAAATAAAAAATATATGCAAAAAACTAATAGAATCAATGCCAAAACGCTGTGAAGAGGTTATAAAACACAAAGGAGGACATATTAATTATTAGGGAGCTGTTTGTAATTTTTTTGATCAATTAATTGTCTTTCATTTAAGAATCGTAGTCGTTTACCTGGTGTTCCAATTAATTTGAGCGGTACTGTATCTTCTTGTAGGATATGTTCCAACCTAACTTTTAAGTGAATAAAAGTATCATTGAATTCACTTCTGTAAGTATTTTCATCATTTATGAAGTCATCCTCAGTATTTAAATCAATTAAGTCTTGGATTAATGTCATCTTACAGTAAATTGAATGTAGTAGTTCTAGTCTTGATTTTGTTTCACTCACCTTTGCAGTAGTGTAGGTACTAATCCATTTGTTGCAGTTTGTCATTTGGATTTTCAAAGTTCTCCATAGTAGTTTTAATTTCTTTAGTTTCTTTTCAACATTTTGAATACTTATAATGTCCTGAATGATTTGACTCGTCGCCATTGTCATATCTTGTAGTAATTAAATAATTTATAAAGAATTAACTTAGAAACTTTATTTCAGTAACATACAGCATAATAACACTGTAATACAATGTTTGTGTATTACAGTGTTATTATGCTGATAATGTTTGACATAATCAAAACAACTTATAGAAAAACATATGTTAATTAATATCTATCATTGTGGTCCTCCAAATATCAAATTTTTCATCTCCCCACCATACAATCTCATTAAATTGAATGGAATGTTCTGACATGATTATCTTGGTTCGGATCTATGAAGGGTTGTGAAAACAGTATATAAACTACATCAGTAGTTTTTAATCAGCCTAAGTTTTGTGATAGGAGGTGGATGACTTTAACACGTTCAATGCTGAAAGAGAATATAATTGTGCACCCCCCAGGCTGAGTACAAAACACTATCAGATAGTACAGGCACCCCTCACACAAATATAGCGGTATCCAAAAACAAAATACACCAAAACGTACACCAAGACTGCCACAACAAGCGACGAGCAACACAACGTACCCGAGCAACGGCTAGCCTCACCCTAATAAATACATTTTAATGGCAGGTGGTGCATTGTTCCATGTGCACCGCCAGGCGTGCCATAACAGCACTACATTGATCAATGTAGCCCACACAGGATGTGTTAATAAGTTATAACCCTTTGCATGCTGAACTGTATTAGAGCTACAACTTGTACAGCATTTAAGTATAAATTTGTCTATGAAAATTGATTTTAGTTTTAATTTCTCATGATAAATTGTAATTAAAAACTACACTCATATTTATACTTATAGACATTTTACTCTTTTTTAGCCAAATTACGTTTCATCAAGTAAATATTGCAACATTTGCTAATTGTACCATTAAAAAAATTAATATACTTTCATTGTATTAAACACTCAAGGAAATGTTTATTCAGACTTTAAATGTGGGAAAAATGAAGAAATTTTTAAATTTCACTGACCAAATTAGGAGGAAAGTGTAGAAAGTCATTATGACCTGTGTGGTTTCAACATATAAACAAAGAAAATACAAACTACTAAAAACTTAACATCTTTACAAACTTTATACTTTCTATAAGACAATACCACAAATAAAAACAAAAATATATTAAATAAATAAATAAAACATAAAAATAAAAAAGGGATTATAATTTCATAAATTATAAAGCGTACGTATATGTTTTGGCGGGTGGGTTGATACCACCCTACGTGTATGAGTGAGCGGGTGAATCAATACCACCGTACATGTGTAGGTAGGCGGTTGGATCAATAACAAAGAACCACTATATTTATTATGATAAATACTTGTTTCAACAATATAAAGTCAAGATACATACTCTATAAAATTCTGCAGACTGGTGAAGAAAAGGGCGTTCAAAATCCTCCTCATAGACAGCCCGACTGTTGATGCCCAGAACCATCAACATTTGACAAGCGTTTCTGATGGCAATACGGTCCACAACCTCGCCTCTTCTTTCTCTCATCACTAAACCCAGCAGAGTATCTCGCAGGTGGTCCCTAATGCAGCCGTACCTCACCACCTACGACAAAAATATGGAAGTTTAGTAATTTGTGGGTTGTTATTACCTTCAACAAAACTAAGCAAGTCAAGTATGGTCAAAGTCCAACTAAGCACAAGTATGGAACAGTCTAGGTGTATATAATCAACTGGTACTTCTTAAACAAAAAATAAATCTTTATTCCTGATCAGTTCAAATTGATGTCGTCTCTTTCAATGATGTCAATTTATTGATGTGTCCTTTTTTATCTTTTTTTCGAACAAAAAATACAGACATTTTAAATACTAAAGAAAAGCTTCCTCCTTCTCTCAATAACCATCAAATACAGATTGTCAAACTCTTGCTGTCTAAAACCACAGCACCGTACATGTACGGGTGTGTGGATCGGTTATACGTGCGCGAGAGTGGTGGGATAGTAATACCCTATGAGTACACAATCAAGGTAATATTACAATACTACTCTGATTATAACCTTTGTGATAGCAAAAAAAGTGCATGCTGGTGTAGTGCTAGGTGGTATTGAAAACATGAACATCAATTTTTTTAAAGATTTACATATTAATGTTCATTTGACTTATTTATTGAATAATAAATGTTATACCTTCTATTTACAGTAAGGCCTTGATAATATGGCAACTTGGAGAATTATTAATTATCTGCACTGGACTATTAAAATTTCCAGATAATTAAGATTTTATCGAAAAAAGAGATAAAATAAGGGAAAATAATTATAATATTTTTAAAATAATCACCAACTTATACAGATTTTTATTTTACAATTTAAAACAATTCAATACACATTTGTACAAAACACTTTTTCTTACAGTGTTCAATACAAAACGTTAACATTGCAGGAAAAAGTCGCCATTATATATGAAATCGAAAAGGGTGGAAAAAAGAAATTACAAATTGCGAAAGAATGTAGAATAGGCTACCCAAAACACATTATTGACCTACCTTAAAAACAAAGATAAACTTTTGTGCAATGTGTTTTGAATCTAAAAGATTGTAAACAAGTAAGAGACCCGGCCTATTCTGACGATGATGAGTGTACAATTATTAACATGAGAGATGTTGTTAATTCGTGTTTGTTTAGGTTATAAGCTCAATAACTACAGTCTGTACAGTATAACATAACGCTGAATGATCACGCAACACTGCCAGCAGTGAGGATTGCGGCGTTGAATGGCCGAGACTTCTACTAAAGATGGCCTTGATGATGTACGATAAAACCTCATTCATAACACAGTGTGAAGAGGCACTGTATTGAAAATAAACAATATTATTGTGTAATTCGAATTATTGGATAATTCAAATTTTTTCACTGGTCCCTTCAAATCTGAATTATCAAAGTTCTACTGTATATAACTTAAACAAAATCTCGCACCTTTCGTGATTTGTAACTGTATCCAAAAGGATCTGTTTGCTCCATATTAGTGAATGCCTTAATGGGTTAAGCAGTAACATTACTATTCATTTTGTTTTATGTAAATATATTTCATTATTTATACAATTAGATGAATTCAGTTGGTGTCATGAACAAAAACCCACTATAAGAAATGCAGACTCCATGTCAAAAATTAGGGCTTGAAAACGCTAATTTTTTAATCAGTGGCCGGTAAACCATGCAGAGCGTCTTTTCCTTCAACTAAATGTGTGTATGAGAGAGAGAAAGTTTTTTACATAACCATTTTTGACTCTGTCTTTGTAGCACTGTCTGCTGACTATCTCTGTATCTCTCTCTCACACTGCCTTCTCTCATTATCTCTGTCTCTTTTTCGCTGCCTTTACTAGTATCTCTGTCCCTCACACTTCCTTTACTCAAAGCAGAACACTCTCTTGACGACTTATTAAACTAAAGAAACCTGGCTTTCTTTTTGTCAATTTGATCTTCTTCTTACAATGATTTGTATTCACTGGTTGATGACAAGAGGATAAGATATCATCTAATGGAAAATTGTGGACAATAGCAAGCCTATCTAGGATGATAATACAAACTCAAGAATACACAAATTTTAATATCACAACAGATGTCAGTAGCACCAACAATTTTGTGTAACTTTTTTTATTTATAGTAATATTATTTATAATTATAATTACATGATGCCAACCTATTATACTATGTGAATAAATATTGATTGATTCATTGATTATGTTCGTGTTCAGTAGATTTACTTTCTCAGGCAAGTTGAATGTACAAATTTAAAATGTTTATCATAAAATAATTATATTGTTATTTCAAATAATATCAACATACCAGATCTCTAAAGATGATAAGTCCTAAATTATAGACATTATCAACATCGTTTTGTTGCACATACACTCTGTCCATATACATGAGAATGTCTCGGATCATAACCATCGAGGTCTGGTGATCATTCCAAGCATGGTTCAAGGTTTGCAAAAAATTGTTGTTCAAGGAGATCAAAACATCTTCTCGCACCTATAACAACAACAAAAATCATTCAATATATTATTTGAGGTTATATAAATACAAAAGCAGTGGACCACATTAAAAATGTTTTCAAAAGGTCTATTCAACACACAAGTAACAAACAAAAAAGTCACAAACAGAAAGTCCTTAAGTTTCACACGCCTCCCCCCTCCCCTTTAACTTCTAATCCCAAACAAATATTCGTTGAGGTATCACTTATGCAATAAAAATGCTAGCTGAATGAATTTAAATCATTTTTTAGCTATGCTAATGAAACATAACTTAGACAAATTTATAACAATACAACATAATGCTTATATAGAGCTTATATATAGTTAACGATGTGCTAATGATTGTTGGTACTTTAGAATACATTATAAGCTCTGCAATGAAATTCAAAAAATTATATTACAATTTAACAATTAAATTAATTTATATTAAATTTTAATTAAGTTGATTTGAATGCACCAGACAAAGTGTATTACAATTTACAATTATGCATGAGGAAATTAATTTATATTCAATATAAATCAAGTTAATTTTTTCATTTTTAAGGAAAAGGGAAGAAATTTATTATATAAATCATTGCTTTATAGTAAATAAAATTATAAAACATCAAAACAAAAATGTGTTTAAATTCAGTTGGAACATATTTTGTTTAATGATATTTTTTTTATTTATTCATAACAATTTTATACATTATTGTAATACATGAATAGTGTCACGAAAATGCTATGATAATGTAGCTAAATACTAACTTACATGCTACTTATAAACTGTTTTATGGTCTAAATGATAGTAATAAGTTCAATGTCAAGAAGGTTACAAATCAATGTTTATTGTCTAATAAATAAAATTCTTCTATTGAATGAAATGCTTGTTCTGTAAGGTAGCTTGATAGTTTTTGTTTGAATTTTAATAAAGTTTGTTCGGATGTGATGTAACCTGAAATTATTTTGAGAAATTTCATCCCTACAGAAGTTTGACTTTTTTTTATAGAATCTTAGGTTATGGTGTTACTTTTTTAGTCAAAAATATATGAAAATATAATATTTTTATCCATTAGAAAACAAATTACACTTTATTATTTCATTTTTAAACTGTGCACATTTTGACTACATTGAAATTATTTACCTTTTGAGTGGTTCAAAGCTAGCATTTTCTTTAAGTTTTTGAGTTTCTTTCTTTTCATTACATTAAATATTTAAACACGTATAAATTATCGTGGTACTATTTTAATTTTACTAAAAAAATTACTTGAGAAAAGAAAGCATATGCAACGATGAAAACTTGTGTTTTAATGGGATTTATAAAAAGGCTCAAAAAACACTGATACTACTGTTTTCAGGTTGGGAGCTTCTTATCATTGAGTCTAGGGTTAAAAACAAATATTCTATGTAGCTACAAATTCAACTGAACCTAATGAAGAAAACAAAAAATAAAACCTTTACATATGATCATGATGTAACAAAACGTTCTTATGTGTGCAAAGAGGAATGGGCTGTGATAAATCTATCATAAGAATTGGCAGAGTTATAACTACTATTTTTAAGGATCTGTGACTATTGAATTTTGCAAAGTTGTTGATTAAAAAAAGCCTCTATTTAGATTTTTTAATATAAACTTTGATCCAAACACTTTAAAATTGTGTAAAACATTTGCAGATCTTCTTGAAACTCTTTTAAATTACTTTAAGAGTAATACTTACGAGATTTGTAGGCTTGTAACAACATTTTCAAGAGAACTTTATATTTTATGATAAATCAGAAAGCAAACAGAGAAGTAATCTTTAAAATTGGTATGAATATAATGATAACTTCTCCAAGGCCAGAAACATCACTAATCTAACGAGGTATTGGAAAGAAAATCATCAAGTAGAAGAAATAAAGGAAGCATATCAATTACAGAGAAAGACTGCGATTTAGATAGTGATCTATACCTTTCCTATGTCTATACTCTCAAGGTCAAGATCATTTCTGTCATGCTTAGTAATAAATTTTACCTTCAATTCTAAATGCTGTGTAACTACTTCTTTGAGACCTGTGTACAATCTCTCTCCATACTTGTGCAGTACCATGGTATAAGCATTTCTGTAAAGTTCTTCAAAGCTAAGGCCAGAATTATTCTTTTTCTGAATTTCTTGAATTGCATTCTTTAAGAGGCTCCAGATGCTCTCAACATACTTTTCATCCATAGACATCTGAAATGTAACAAGAAATGGTCTAAGTAATTTATAAACATAAAAATCAAAGATACATCTGTCTTGTTACTGTGAAAGCTGTCTTCATATTGAAATATTATTGGATTGATAATTTGTGCTTATAAATGAAATTTATATGTCTATATGTCTATTACTCAAGTGTCCACCAGTTATTGTTCTTTTACATTTTTGTATATTTGTATAACTCTTTTAAAAGTTAACATTTAATTTAAATTAATCAGACTCCTATTATGATTATCTGGTCTTTTTACTCAAGTAGGCTATATATAATGTTAAATTTCATTATATTATTCAACTCATTTCATTAAACTTTACAATAATTCAACTATATATTCCAGCAAGATTTATAAATATTCTTCTAGTCTAACACCTGCTTCATGTTTACCATCAACAATGAGATTAGAGTGTGATGATTTGAAAATGAGTAGGCTTATTTTTTACTTGATTTTCAATAACATTAAACAGACCTTCAAGATTTGTTTGGATTAGGTTTCTTCGAAGAACCATACTATAACAGTTTCTATTGCTAATTTGATTACCAAATTCTACTGAATGAAATTTTAAAATAAAACCTAATAAAACACAAGATTATTATAAAGTTGGCGTCTTCAGTGGCAAGTAATAAAATTACAAAATGATCAAATTTACAGTACAAGTAAACGTCACACAACACAAATTTATTACAATATAAGCACAAAATGCACAAATATACTACAATACAAGCACAAAATGCACAAAATGATTCTTTTGTGAATCCCTCTGGTCTGAGGAAGGTGAGCGTGGTTCACCGAAATCGATCACCATAATATTTGTGCATTTTGTGCTTGTATTGTAGTATATTTGTGCATTTTGTGCTTATATTGTAATAAATTTGTGTTGTGTGACGTTTACTTGTACTGTATATGTACCAACACGTATTATGCTAATTAAAAAACTATTTGATCAAATTTATCATTAGATAAACAAATAGGCAGTTCAGAAATGTATTCAGGTGAAACAAGAACACTGAACTTAGAAGAAATTACAAAACCAAATCGTGCATTAACCCTTCCGATGTTAGTTGTTGGATACGCGACAGCATTACATATATTATGGATGTTAGTTGTCGCAAAAACAACAACTACAGAACGGTTCGTTTAAACTACTATTGCTAACAATAATTTATTTTACATATTTGACATCGTTTTAATCGTCAATTCATCACACATCTCCTGATATTTGTGAGTAGATGGTTATTGTTTGTATGTGGAATACAGATTACCATATGATAATCAACAAAACTGAAACAGCTGGTGCTAGAACAGCTGTGTAAATGGTGTGTGCATAGTTTGATTTTCTCATTATAGTTTTTGTTTATGTAAATATTGTTTATATAAGTTATATTTTATAAATGTGAATAACATTAAGAAAAAATTGGCTATTTCAGAATGTTTGCATTGTAAATATAAACATTTCTCAAGGTAGCGTGGACCTGAAAATATGTTTTGAAAACAAGATTTTTTGTCTTCTCTTGACCTCAACAACATTTCAAAATAAATAAATCAACTTATCTTTTGCATGTCCAAGTTCTGTATAATTTTACAAATAAAATTATATTTATTTTGCTATAATTATAATATTTTCAATATTTTATATGAATTTTTTAATTTATCCTTACACTAGTGACAAAAATGGGCTGACATTATAGAAACACATAGTGAACAGTGGGCGGGTTAAGGAAGTGAAGTAACATAATATAAGTAACAACACAAAAATATTCTATTATAACCAATTTTTTGATGCTTCCAAAATAAAAAACATACAGTGAAAAGTAGTTGCATACTATCAATCAGTAAATTAAAAATTGTTAAGATAAAATATGTTGAAAAGTGAGTGAAGGGATGAAAGATAGACTTCTTTTAAAGAGTCAGTGTTGCATACAAGTGAATGAAGGGACCCGAGGTACAAAGTGTCTGTGTTCCATAAATGATTAAATTTGGTGAATTGAGTTGAGGGATTCAAGGTACAGACTTCTTTTAAAATGTCCGTGTCCCATACATGATTAAATTAGGTGAAGTGAGAGAAGGAACCCAAGGTACAAAGTGTCTGTGTTCCATAAATGATTAAATTTATGGAACACAAGACACTTTGTACCTTGGGTCCCTCTCACATGCTGCTGCAACAATATTCAAGAGAATAAATAAATACTATGTACTTTTTATTGTCTTTCAACAGTTAAGTACGACAACATCATTATCAAGGTTTACTACCAAGTGAGTATTAAAAAAATCCAACATCTATTTTACAACTATGACTATTGGCCTTTCCCAATTTATTTAATTCAACCAAATTACATTCTTTTGAAGTACGAAGAGCTGCATGGCATTATTAGTTAGTTTACCAACTACATGTTAAGTTAAAATGTAAATAAACACTACTTTATAAAAACAATAACTGGGTAAAACTAAATACTTTTTGTCAATGTTGACCAATTTTTTGTCAATTAAACGAGCTAAACTGAAATTAGTTTTTGAATACCAAACAAATATGTTTACATTTTTTAGAAAACTGTACTCAATAAATATAGGCTAATTTTTAGCAGTATTGTTTTATATACTTGCAAGTTGTATATAAATCTATCTTTGTAGGAGGATAAGAAATTAATTTAATTCAATTAAAAGGAGCAAAAAAGAAGAATATTTTCTAATATAGTGATTATTATAATATTCCCTAATTAAATAAATACTATAAATACTATTTTGTAGATGTAAATTAGAACTTTTTTTGTAAATACTGGTTTTTACTAAAATTTAAGATATTTAGCTTTACACATTTTAAATGGGTACCAATTTGCAACAGATTATTGTAAAATAATGAAATTTATATGGTATATGAACATTATAAATATCAACAGTCAAACCAATTTTCATGAATGTATCTAAAATTTCTTTAGATATATTTATTTACTCTAGATCATATTTGATAGTGCTTCGAACGCCTATCTCAACGGGAGGTAGAGCATATTTTATGCTCTTGTGTTAAACTCAATAAAACATATGTTTATCATCAAGCAAGCCCAAAAAACTTGGTACCAATCGACGCAGAATGTTCTGTTCTACACATTTCAGATTTTTAATACTTTTTTATGCAATTTTATAAACTTAGGAATATGTGCAACAACAAACTTCCGCTCAATTCCCGCCTGTAGGTCTGGATGGGGTAAAATTGCAATGTTTGTTGCATGACTGAAGAATAACCAGAAGACGGAATAAGACATACTAAATGTCAGTCTGTAGAGAATTAAATACTCTATCCACCAAAATAAATTGCAAAGTTGTAGGTGATTTAGGTGTTTTACAATAAATATTTTTGTATAACCTTTTTCACATGTTTCAAATTCTACGTAGAGCAGACTTTCTCCATAAACAAAAAAATATGAAAATATGTTTTAGGGTACAATATAAATATTTATCCTGAACAACTTTTTAATCCCTATTCAATGCTGATTTTTCCAATTGTTTTCATGTACTATTTAATTACCTACAATGGTCATACTGTAACTTTGCACATTTTTGCATTTTATGAAAAAAAAACTTAAAAAACCTTGTTGTTTATTATTATAGTCCACTAAATTTTAAACAATTTGGATATCTTGGAATTTTACAATCATTTTTTAGTACCCCTAATTAGGATTCAAAATTATAATTTCTGTGAAATATTTTCAAATTTTTTTTCTTCATTTTTTTATAATAATTATTTACTAAAGTGGTGTGTGTGTGTGCGTGTGCGTGTGCGTGTGCGTGTGCGTGTGCGTGCGTGCGTGCGTGCGTGCGTGCGTGCGTGCGTGTGTGCGTGCGTGCGTGCGTGTGTGCGTGTGTGTGTGTGTGTGTGTGTGTGTGTGTGTGTGTGTGTGTGTGTGTGTGTGTGTGTGTGTGTGTGTGTGTGTGTGTGTGTGTGTGTGTGTGTGTGTGTTTTGATAGTAGTATGTGAATGTACAGTTCTTGAGAAGAAAAAACAATATGCTAAAATGTACATTTGAAGCATATTTAGTATTTTTTTATAATTTGTATAAAAAAAGCTTGCAAAGCGCCAAAAATGGTACCAGTATTTTGGAAATTTACATTCTTGTCGATCTAGGTAAAAATCATAAATAGATGATAACAGTGTGAGATGGACAATTTGTACATATGACACTTTTTGTTTGTTTTAACCTAAAGAATGACCTCCAGAAGTTTGGCAACCACAAACCAACACTTACAACACTTCCAGCACTGAATGTATGCTTGTACTGTACTTCCCTCTTAGGGGATGTTTGTTTATTCCTATGCATCAACAGACAAGATGAATAGGCAAAATGCCCAAACAAGACACACACCCTCCTTGTCCTCAGTTTACTTATTTAATAATAATACATGGAGCTAGTTTTTACTTCTTTAAAAGCTTATTTGTACTATAACTAATTAATTATGTATTATAACACAATTCATAAATTTCTTAAATATTATTATAAAATATGCCTAATATACTAACATAAATTATTATATACAAACAAATATAAATTTCAACACTCATTAATTGAGGTACAAAACATGGACATTTCCATTAACTAATTGATCATTTTTGTCATGGAATAGACTAATTACAACTTGATTTCATTAAGCAGACATTAATTTACATACTTAACCCTAGATCCAAAATCATGGTTTGGAGCATGTACCAGAATGCCGTTTTGCAACACAATGTAATCCATTATTGTAATTTTGAAAATAATAGTAAATGAAGCTGAAAATTATAAAACAGCATATTGTTTTTTCTTCTCATAAATCATTCTTTCAGATAAAATAATTATAGTTGGAGTAACAACATTGTAAGAAATTGATATGTTGAATAGAGTGAAAAATTTCAATTGATGTGCATCATGTTTTTGTAACTTGCAACACAGTTTTTGTAACTAGAGCACATTCTTATGAGTAAGTAGATATATAATTTGTTTGGGTTTATGACAAATCATATACCCTAAAAGGGTGCTGACCTCAATTTGAACGATCCATTTGTAAAGAGTTCAGGGGAAATTCTGTTACAACATTTCCCTTTAGGATACAGGGTTGCAAGTTACTGTTTTACAAAGCACATAACATTCCCTGTCGATCTGTGGTAGAGCGGTCCGCATCCGGCAATATGTCTAAGAGGCAGTCTGAATCAAAATCCTCCGATTTCAGCACTTGCGCCTAGCCTGCTGGTGGGAGATTTGAATTGGCACTTGTGTACTGCGTTCTTATTTCGCTTGGCATTTGTTTATTAATGGAGATATCAACATAAAACCTTCTTAAATGTAAAGATAATCCAGTTCTGCATTGAAGACTACTAATTTAATTCCACTACATTGTCAACAAACCAACAAAAGTGCAAACCGATGGCATTGAGGGGCGCTGATCGCAGATGAGTGTATAAATTCCTAGCACACTAAAAGGGCGCTGATCCCGGCTCTAGGATTAATAATTTGTTTGTTCTTTACATTAATCTTTTAACTAACAGTATTTAATTTGTACACTATTTACCTAATTCAATTTTATAAGACATTTTAGACATATGTTTTTTGAAACAAAAATACTGTAGTATAATATCCAAGTGAAACCGTAAAGATGCTATAATATGACAGTGGGCAGACAGTCAGTGTTCTATATTTTTGCACGAGCTAGTAGCGCCGAGTTTGTCCATAAGAGCTGTAGGCCTACTGCATTAACAACATGAAATAGAGTATACCATAGTAGACTTACAGCTTTGAATATTTTTTATCCATTTTGTTCCAAGTACCCTCCCTTTACAGTCTTTCTTTCTTCTTTATTGTACACACAAACAGAACAACTCCAATGTTACGAGTTTACAACAAAAAACAATTCATCATACCTAAATGACAATTGTACTAAAAAAGGGTTACATTGAATAGATGAAAGATAGGCTATTTTGAATCAAATCTGGTAATAATAATGTCAGCAAAATATATCACAATTTACCACCCTTACATGGGATGACTAAGCCGGAATAGATCAACAAATTGTCATCAAGAACAGGTGATCTTGAAAAGAGAAATCCTTCTTAAAAACTACCATGGGACTAATAAGCATTGTTTGACTCAACCCCACAACAAAGTATCATTGATGTGGGTTCCAAACTTAGGATCCCTATTGATCCTCAAACCTATTGTGTGTCTATGAGGAATGGGCAGAGTAAGGTTGAGAAGGAGATCGACCTCTCCTTAAAAAATCTACTAAACTACAGTTAAAGCATTTTCAAAAATCAAGAATC
Source organism: Stictocephala bisonia (assembly GCA_035578905.1). Lineage (NCBI taxonomy): Eukaryota > Metazoa > Arthropoda > Insecta > Hemiptera > Membracidae > Stictocephala > Stictocephala bisonia. The sequence goes on from JAQJVL010000817.1 coordinate 196,317, forward strand.
ATTTATTTGCCATTGACATTTTATAATGCATTAGCGAAAGTGATAAGTCTTGTCTACCTGGCTAGGGTAAATATATAGGCCGACATAAGGAGTCAACCTTAGATACGGGCAATCGATATGCCACGCATTGATTGATTAAAAGTGTTGCTACATTTTTGTTTATCAACGGAGCGTAAAGAAATTAGTACTATTCGATGCAGAATTTAATTATCTTAACATATCATAAAGGTTTATGTTGATATCTACAATAATAAACAAGTGCCAAGCAAAAAACAAACGCAGAATACAAGTACGGAGGTTGAAGTGACCTGCCACAGGCAGCTTTGCACTTGTTTTACAAATACTGGACACTAACAATCTTGGCAGAAACAGGCTGTTTAAAATTTGATAATAGGGCATCACTTTTTCTTTCCATGAGTCACACTAGTGGGAGCTCTGTCTGCCAAATGAAAGTATTTTTTTTTTTTTTTTGTTAATTCCCTTGTAACCTTTACAAATGCATTTTTTCTAACTGGGTAATCGACACAAAATGTGTTTATTAAAAATTTAGTCTGTAAAGCTTATTTATTTATAAATTTGATTGAAAAAAATACCCTTAAGAGAAGAAAAAACGACAGATCCGATGGTATAAGTGTAGTGGTATTTCGCAACTTAGGTTAGTGGTGATGGCCAAGCGAAAACAGCGAAGAAGGTCCAAGGCGTCGCCTCATCATAACAAAGTGGCCTGTGACCCTCCCCTCTGTCCTATCACTGTTATCAACTTATCTAACAAAGGAATGCATCCTCCTAAAGGGAAAAGACCCGTGGTTCATCCTCTATTATTGTGGCAAACAAGTATTATTCATCATTTATAGACTAAGAAAAAATTAATAAAATTTATGTATAAAAATGTTTGCTTGCTTATATTTGTGCAATTACTACATATATTTAGGAATAAACCCTAACAAATTATATATTTATGTATTCAGAAGAAAATGTTTTACAATAATGTATGTGGGGAAAAAATCATAAATATTTTTATATATTTTATATATCCGTTTGAACTTAGTTTTTTCCAAAAGTTTACAAAATACATATTCTGGTTATAACTTTATAACAAATGTAATTTTCATTTAATTGTGATTTGAAACATGGTTTGTGTTTACAATAACATTTACTAGCAGGAGTTATACATGTCAAAGTCATTAAACACAATATTTAGATATGAATTGTATATAATTTCAGGAATTTTACAACAATTTTTTGTGCGAAACATTATGTTTTCTTTGTGTGTAAAAAATATATTTACACTTGTTTCAAAGTAAAACACTTAAATTTTATTCTCTACAAAACACACATTTTAAAATAATTTTATTGCTTTTACTTGTGTCTATAACATACCTAATGCTTTACTACTAAAATTTTTCAACTGTATTTTTCGCAAAAAAATATTACTAACCAAAAAAATTATTTATTTTTCATCAGAAATCTTATTACTGGATACTATTTGACAAATAGTTCTAAATAGGTCTATTTTGGCTATCTTGGAATTTTTCTAAAAATGTATAACATTTATAAGGGTTGCAAGTTAAAATAACAATATGCGCTTCAATTGCAATTTTTCACTCTCCTAACGATATCAATTCTTGACAATGTTGTTACCACAACTATAGTTATTTTATGTGAAAGTATGACAATTATAAATAGAAATATATGGTTTCATTTGCTATTTTTCTTCGAATTTTCAAAAAAATCTTACAGCACGCTCTAAAACGGCCATGCCTGCCCGGTTGAGGAGTTTGCATAGGCCCGGATCTAGGGTTAATGTTTTAAGAATAATGGTAGTATGAGTTTGAAAATATTAAACACAAGAAAATAAAAATTAAATTGCGGCAAATAAATATATCAATATAAAACACTAAATTTTATAATTAATAAAATTTTAACAGTAAATAAACCAAATGATCAATGTACGCAAATGACACCACATTGATACTGAAAGAACAGTGTGATAACAACTTAGCAATAACCTCCTATATTGCACTCAACATGGCCTTTCAGAATTGCAATGGCAATAACCTTGTGGTAAACCCAGAAAAGACCTGGGAAGAAGAGCGGCAGAGGTCCCAATAATGCCGGCGTGGTGGCTCAATGGCTAAGGCTTCAGACTGAGGAGGGACAGGTCCAAGGTTCGAATCCCCACTGAGCCAAGGGTCAGTACTTCACTCGTTGAATAAAGTTATCGGACAGGCTTGCTAGCCAATATGAACTGGCAAATGAAGTTAAAAAAAAAAAAATTAAAATGAAATGAAATTCCGGATGTACAAATGGTGACACAGGCTAATTTCTTAGGATTAAGACTGTACGAAAGGTTGAATTGAACTCTACACCTTGATAATTTATGCAAGAAACTAACCACTGGCTATTTTGCAATCAGACAAATAAAATTATTAAACAATCTTGATACTGAAAAGAAACAGCCTACCACTCACTTTTCGAAACACACACCGTCTAAGATATGAACTACCTGTATGGGGAGGAGAAACCAAGACAAACCTACAAAGAGTACTTGTGATTCAGAAAAGAGCAATGTGATGAGACTACAAACTAAGAACCTATAAATTCTAAAACAATCAAGAGTAATCTCAACACTTCCAATGGGGACGTAGCTACAATAATATTCAGATGATGAATAACAATATTTTAATCTAAAAAATTAAAAGCTTAACAAATACAACACTACACCTAGGAATATTAATCAACAGTGGCCTGAAAAGTGATTAATACAGACTTCCTAAAATAGTCTCCAACCTGATCCTAGAGATTTACTCTTCAAAGCATTATGTCGACCAAGGAAAGTGAGGTATTGACACAACTTTACCCCTGGCAGCCACCCTCCTGGAGTCGACTGTCAAATTTCCCAGCAGCAGCACCGGAAGTAAAACTTTTCCACTTTCGACCTCCACCCGACTCTCTCTAGCCAGCCCCAGGCTTCTCTATTTATACCTCAGCTCCACGTTTACCAAACAACTCCCAAGCCACTGTCAATTGCCTAATAACCTACTTCCTACTTCCTAATACTACCTATCTACTACACATCTTTACATTATTCAACCTTATATTTGATACATTATTACATTAGGCCTATCATTATTACACTACTAATCTTCATAATGTATCTATTCGTTTTTCTAAACTACTCACAGCAATCAGGACACTAGCTGACATTGGACACATGGAAAATTGTAGAGATTCCTTTAGAACCCTGAAAATATTGACTGTGACTAAACTATACAGCCTTGAAGTGGTAATGCATGTGGATGATAAACACTAAACCAGGAACTACAAAATACAAAATTAATTCCAATAACACCAGAAATGTAAGGCTGCAAACCCTCCCAGCCCATCACAAGATGGGCAAGGAACTGAGGACTGCACGCACACATGGCTGCTGGACAGACCTCTCTACTCCATTGATGAATTGATCCAGAATACTTCACAACAACACTAAATATATTATATTTTTATAATTAGTAAATTATGACATCATTTGTAATCTTGACAATTATAAATAAAGATGATTCTATTATATGTAATTTCAATTTTATAACAGTCACAGTAAAACATATAAAATATATAGGCCTAACAGTAAAAATAAAAAATGAAGTTTATATACCAGTTTCAAATATAAGTTTCAAAGCAGCATACCAAAATGATTCAAAACAAACAAAAATTAAACCAGGCCTTGTTGTTACTTCAGCAACTATAACTAAAATCTGACTACATAATTTAATTTATATTCAAAGAAAATAGTTACGATACTTTTATGGGATGTTATAACTTGATTTAAGTTATAATTAAATTCTATCTGTTAAAAGACCCAAAGCTACAACGTATTAGGACTTTTTAATTGTTAAAGATAGTCTTCTTCTGGCAAATCATAGGCTAGTTAAAAAACCCCTAAAACCCTCTATCAGACAGATACTAATGTTTTTCTTAAACAAAAAGAAAAAATTCTTGCATGTAAAGACAAATATATGTTAGAGAATATTAAATTACCTTCCAGGAAAACTATACCTGGTAATATTTTATTATTAGTTGTATTAGGCTAATGATAAAAAACACCTATTGACAACAAAATGCTAGTACAGACTGTTTGGAAACAAAATCAGATTAATAGGCTAAATGACACATAAGTACAAACATAACCAAGTCCTTGAAGACAATAAAATGCTCAATAAAGTGATGCAGCTTACTTTTTTCAAAAAAAACTTTAAACTCTCAAAACAACTTCACAATAATTGCATACACTCAGAAATGTGCTGAAATAGCATGTGCAAATGTGATGATTATGTTTTAACTTCAAAGTTTATACCTAATTATATCAGATTTTACAAGTAAAATGATATCCAGTGTGAATCAATAATGATATGTTAACGCTGTAAAATTGGTAAAAGAAAAAAGGCCCTTGTATGATCGACTATATTGTAGATTGCCAGATATAGAGTTAAATTGCCTCCGTTGCCTCCAGAGTATGCCTACTTAGAAAGATTCATTATAATAAACTTCAGTGTATCTCTTCCAAAGCCATACTCTAACTTGATTGTCTGATACTTAAATACAAGAAAGGATTATATACAAAATGGTCTTTATATTTTAATGCTTTTAGATCCGATAGTATGATTGCAGTAACATTTACTAGTAGCAATTAGGCATTCATTACACTCTGTTTCATGAGAACTGTTACTAAAGTTAGAAATTAGAATGTTAACAATGGTTAGTAATGGACTGTCACATATAATAGTCCTTAGTGTGAGCTGTACACTTAATTTGATAGACGAATATCTGTTTGTAAGCCTATTTATTTTGTATTTACATAGCTAGTACCATATTTTTTATTTACAGAGCCCACTACCAATGGCTACCAATTATGGGCGGGCAGGTGGACAAATACAATTGTCCTAATTAACGATCATCAATACCTGTAGGTGGGATGAACCTCCCTCATAGGGCAATTTGGTCAGGCTGTTATTTACAAGTTTAAAAAAAGTTAAAACTTCATTTTAACTTGTTTATTTCAATGCCAGGATATTAATTATTTAATGTTGTTTCGGGACACAAGTAAAAACCCAAGATGTACTTCAGCTGATACCCTTGAATTTGCACTTTTAACTGAATCCCTTTGTTGAATTCAGGAATGCTAATCACTATTCTAGGATATAATTCATAATGAGTTTTGATTTTGTAGTGCCAAGGAGCATAGATAGACCTTTTAAGTTACTCTCCACCTTATAATAAATAATAGAAGTTAATAGTTTAAAAGTTAACTTCAAAAGTAAACAAATTATGAATGACATTTTTAGTTTCATAGCGTACCAAACTTGAATGTAAATATTATTTAGTCACATATTGATAATAATTCAAATGTATCTTAAGAAATTTCTAAAAATAACCTTCTCTTGAAACTTTAATAAAATGCCAACCTACAGTAACTTTTTACTGTATCCTAGCCTAGTCAGCCTATGTGGAACTTATTATGAAACAACACTCATCACATATTGTTATTTTCAACCAAAAGGTGCTTGGATGATTCCTAAAAGAAACTTGGTACATCAATCCACTGTTAACAAGAAATATTCTTACAAAAATAACTTTCGTGTTGACAATAAAATATTCAATTTCAAGTGGAAATAAAGAGAAAATATTAGGTCTATGAACAAAAAATATATATTTTTTTACAAATATACAATAAACCTCTGAGGATACATGTAAGCACAGGTCTGACTGAAGCAAGATATAGGGTTAAATGGTATATTGGAAAACGATTAAAGTAAAAGATTAGAAATGCTTACAGGAAATGCTCGAATACGCATTTTGCCTTCTTTTTTAGGATGTCCACTTTTCATCATTTTGCCGTTTGTAATAAACAAATCACCTAATTTGCTTTCACTTCTGCTGAGCACTTCACCTCTCCAGTTGGACAACTACATTCATACACCCGAAGAACTAATCAACAACTATCCCAGATCAAATAGTCGAACTGGCATTTTCACACTAACGAACCACTTTCAATCAAACACTAAACAAATTAAACTTAACAATTATTAATAAACTGTATAAATTTATAGCAAATTTTCCATGTATAGCTTGCAGAATCCGCTTCAGTAAATTACCATTACGATTACGGACAGAAAGACTTATATGAAATGAAATGCTCTGCACAGATGATTTAGTGAATACGTGCAAAGCACACTCTCTCTCTTGCTTGAGCAGCTATGAGTTATATGTATATTAAAATATGTTTGGCATTACTTATATTAACAGCTTTTATGTTCATGCAAATAGTAAAAAGTTTAAGTATTAATAGACTAAGGCGGTTAGTTTATTCGCAGAATTAAGAACTATTTGTTCAAAATACATATATAAGTAAGTTGAGGAAAACTGTCCCACAATTTGAGTCACACTCCCTCCTATATTGATTGGATTCTAAAAATGATATAATCAAGCTAGTAAAAATTGTCCAAATTTATAGATAAAACCTTTCATAAATACTTCTCAACCCTTCGTAATACCTCTATGATAATATCACTATTGTTAAGTAAGACATATATCAAATTAGGATAAATCTCTATGACGAACTAATAAGCTCCCACCCTTGATGATATACACATATACACGGTAACTATTACCATAGACCTTCTATTATACCAGACAGTCCCATCCCAGCCAGAAAATTGAAGACAGTAAAAATCGGAGCGGAGGCAGAGCAACCTAGTAGGAACCACTACAAACAATTTTATACCCCCTGATTCATGCGACTCTACTGGCAATCTCGGAAATAAGACGTGACGTAATTTGATGATGTCATTCCCCCCCCCTCATGTCTCCAGGAGGCAAATACCTGCGTAGCGTGGGAACGGAAATAAAGCGAGCGAAGCCCAAACATTCAAACAGATTCTTCAACTGTGTCTCCATTTCAGTTAGCGTTGAAGGTGTTAATCTTGCAATATACACTGGGGCACTCAGTTCAGTACCTCAGAGAATTTTGACATCCTTTTTATATTTGTATGGATAACACTGACGACCACCATGTTTCATGACCTAATTATTAAATTATTTCACAAAATTAATTACTTTTTAAAAATACAAAACCAGCAATTAAACAAGAACTATAATATATATAGAAACCAACTTTAAATTTAAAAGTTATAGAGAATTGTATGCTCTATAAAACTATGCTTTCAGAATAATATTTCGTTCAGCCTGATAATTAAAAATAAGTGTTAATCTGGACACTGAAATGCTAATTTTTTACTTTTAAGCCCTATTGTAAAAAAACTATATTTCTTAAAACATTTCTGGTAGATTTATTAATTACTTTGGTTATTTACAAAACTTTTTTACGCTGGTCAAACTTACCTGATCAAGAAATAAAAAAATTCCTCGCTTCTTGAAAATTTCATGTCGCGGGTTTTTAATGAATTAAAATGAGGTTTTCATTTTGACGCTTATATAAAATATCTGTAACAACCACGTTATAATAAACATTTACCATTATAATACTTGTTTCTTCCTGTACAAAAATATATGCCACATGTGTACCTTAAATTCAGTTTTCTTGCTTCAACGAGCGTTGGAATCTGATGGCGCAGATCTGTAACCCAGCTACTTGGAGAAAAAGTGTTTAGGAGATTGTAGGCGATAGGTTCCATGCTCGGTCCTCTTAATACCGACACGGTCCCCGCTTAACGGTTGCCATCGACGTGGACATTACAATAGAAGTCTGTGATGTCCATGTTGGATGGTAATTAGAGTTCGAATTTTGTGTAGGGGAGAGAAATGAGTGTCAGACTTATCAGTTACCTGTATATCAGACCAACACTACGTGGTTCGGAGTGTACATAAAGCTGTAGGTCCCTTAGTTGCCCTGTCTGTTGGGCTATTAATAAATTGTCATTCTGAGGAATAGTTGAACTCAGTTAGTAACCAGACTACACTCATCCTACACACATATCATCATTCATATTCGCCTTAAAATACGCACAACGTTGTGTCGGTATTTTATTATTAAGTAAGAATGTAAGAACGATATCGTGTTTTGTACGGCCGAGTCACCTATGTTTTTATTATGCAAAATTTATATTTTCAATCGCTAAAATTAAACCCTATTTATTGGAAATGTAAAATCTTAGAATTTTTCTGGGGACGACATGATTATACCTTCCGTCCAAATTTCAAAAAATTACTCTTGTATTAATTTACCTTTTCTATAAGTAATTAGGTATGATTATTGTTAATAAAAGTTATAATATCTTGAATCTCTTTTTACTACATTTTAATAATTTATCAGTTACTTTTATCTTATAAAAGGGAGGGACAGGTTGGCACTCGAAACTACCATTAATAAACTAAAAAATTACTGTTTATATGTTAATCCCGTAGCAAGACACGGGTAAACAGCTATTACTAATAGAATAGCTGTTTACCCGTCTAATGATTCGAGTCTAATATAAATAATTATAACGTTCGTACTACTATAGACTATATCATTATGACTAAACGTAGAGACTGTTAATTCAAATATGTTCATTATTACATAGTAGAGCTGAGCAGCAAGAAGATATTTCTAAATTAATCTAAAAGTAACAAATGTTCAAACGTAAATAATATATTTATAATAATTTAACTAAGGCTAAGGCGATGTTTATAATATTCATGAGATTAGTATGAATGAACAATGATATTAGTAGTAAAATTATGAAATATCATGTAGATATTTCATAATGTTAGAATTAAGTTTGTGTTCAGAAGAAGTTTAGTTTGATCTGTGTGTATAAAAATGAGTGTACGTGTATGTCTATTTTCCTCTATTACTACATAGAGTTTCATTCATCCTATCGTTATGAAACTTTTGGAAGTTATATAGTCCCCCCCCCCCCGAACACAAATTTATAAAATTACATAACAATAATAAAAAAAACGTAGTTACATTCCTTCTGTTAAAGTTCAGAAAAATGACAATCCTTCACGCAAACTGCACACAATCGCCGCTCTTTTTAAAACTAAATAAAATATTAAAATACGTTGGATATAGTATCTTTAGTTCTACGCTATGTACGACTTTCATTCGAACTTCCACGTAATCTGGAAAAACAGCATTATAAATTAAGAACACGTTTATATGTGGGCAGTTTTAATAACACAGTCTTAATTAGCGAGCGCCGAAAAGCAGAGTAACAATCGCGTGAGCTATGTAGGGTTGCCATACGTATAGTTGCAATGGCTGAATGCTGAAACCAGTCATATTTTTCTGTAGAGATTACTTTTTTTTAGTAAAGAACCATTGTTTTTAATGGCTTCAACAATTCAGTACATGACATGTCACTGTAAACCTTTATGCTCAGACCACAGAATTATTCTGTGCTCAAACCCTCTCCACTGACAATCTATTCCGATCGGGTGTCCGGTACGATACGAAAATAAATCGAAAATCGTTTAGTAAATATTACTAAGACAATACAAATACTTATAATAATACTACTATTGGAGATATAAATATAAACACGCTGTTGGACAATGATATCTCGGAGCCACTGTCGTTAAGAACTAATTCAGACTTTAATCTAAATGATTTAGTGATTCACACCTGTAATAGTTACTTAAATCTTAACTGCGCTTGGGCGCTGTCCTCCCCTCCTCTGCCTTAGCTTGTGCTCATATCAGCAAAGTTGTTTTTCTCATGTACAATAGGTTTCTCTTTCTGCCAGCCGTCGCCACTGTTCCTTATATCACCAATCAACTTGTTCCTACTCCAGTCTATCATATCAAACACCACTCATTATTTTCATTGACCATCCGCAAAAAAAAAAAAAAAATATATATATATATATAATCGAATGTCTTGATAAGTAGCTTAAGCCTACGCACGGGCCTTGCCTATGTAGGCTTATTTCCATATAATTTAGTTTTTTTTCTTACGCTCCTGGAATGCAACATTATATATATATATAGTGTTTAATTTGTTTAATTCAATAACAATTGTAGTATGGATATTAATTTATGAATTATATTTTGACCAAATAGCAGTAATATTAATTTAAAGATTATTACTTGGTTGTAGTAGTTTCTTGTTAATTAGTATTCTTTATTATACCATTTATGAAATTGTACTGCAATCCCGTACAAGTAAAATAGTTTTACTGTATTCCTTAGTTTAAGCCATCATTTGTAATCTCACATTTCACTATGGACGGAAATAAAAATATTTGACTTTGATATTTGACTTTAATCTATTATTATTATTATAAAAATTTGGCCAAGAGAAATAAAAATAGAACATTTTCAGAGAAAAGAACTCTTTTTTTTAATTTAAAAATAGCATGATAACTGTAATAATTTAAGACTGAGCTATTAAATTGAATAATAACTATAATTAAGTACTCTTTATTCATTTTTTATAATAATACATGACCGGTTTCGGCCCTTGGGCCATCTTCAGAGTGTAAATAATATAACCTATAAGAAATGAACAATTATAAAAATAAAACAGATGAAGATAACATATGATTAATTTAGTGTGTGGGTAAGTTGAATAATTGATTATATAAACTTACATTGATTATATATCTTTTGATTCTTATGTTTTTTTATTTGTCTTATTTTTTTCATATATAGGATTTTTCATGTTAATTTGTGTATTTACATGTTCTGTGATTCATTATAATTGTAAATTTTCTTTGGAATTAATTTTTTTCTCCTTTCTTCTCATGTTCTAAAGTTGTAACATTTTCATTGATATTTTGGTAATTGTGATTTGACTGGAGAATATGTTCAGCAAAGTTGAATTTAATTGATGTTGAGTTGTTGTTTCTTATGACTTGTATGTGTTCTTTGTAACATAAATTAAATGTTCTTCCGGTTTGTCCTATGTAAAAAGAATTGCATTTCGAGCATTGTATTTTATATATTCCACATTTTTCATATTTGTTATTATTTTCTTTGTTAGATAGTTTGTTAATTAAAGTAAAACGTCACACAACACAAATTCACCACAATATAAACACAAAATGCACAAATATACTACAATACAAGTTCAAAATGCACATATATTGTGGTGATCGATCACCACAATATTTGTGCATTTTGTACTTGTATTGTAGTATATTTGTGCATTTTGTGCTTATATTGTGGTGAATTTGTGTTGTGTAACGTTTACTTGTACTGTATATGTACCAACACGTATTATACCAAAAAACTATTTAAAGTAAAAGTATTGTTCTTTGTTTTATAACTGAGTGTATATTTACTGTGTTGAAAAGTCTTTCTAATAGCCTTATTAATTTTTGTATTATAAGGAACAGTAATAACGCGTTAAAAAAGCACATGGAATAAATGAATACTGGTTCTTAGAAGTATAATAACATTGGTATAATATAACAATTAAAATTTACTACCAAAATAATTCACATGACATTTATATTTATTAGGGAAATAAGTAACACCTACAAAAAATAATCTTAACATTGTAACATTTGGTACAACATTTATCAAAGTGGAACCTAAAAAATAAATTTGCAATTTAAGAAAAAGTTTGAAAATGTATTTATCGTTGGTGGAAATTATAAATAGTTTTTTATGAATTTAGTGATATGTGATTTGGTTTGTTAAATTGGTGATATATAATATTAATACCATATGTAATTTTAGAACGAATGTCTATACCTTGGTACCAAGTATTATTAAATGAAATTTTACAACTTTCAGAAAATTGAATAACAACTACTGTATAAGATAATATATATTTACATTTAACCAAACCTGCATAAAATTGGAAAGACAAAAAAAAAAAAAAGAACAAATAAAATAACTAAACAAATTGACATATAAAACTATAGTTAACAACAAACCACTTTAAACATCTTTGAGTTATGAAATAAACTGCATCTTACGTTTAAATTAAACCATCACAATTAATCATGTACTGTAATGTTTCATCTTTAACATTTCATCACAGCAACAACATACTTAATACAATACAATAAATGAGATATGTACTATAATTAATGGTATATAATGTAAAAAAATAACACTTTCATAAAAATATTACAGTAATAAGTTCAAAAATAATACTAATTTCCCAAACCAATTGTTTAGACAAATGCAATATTTATAATATTATGAAAAACAAGTTAGGATAGCATTCAACACTGGCAAAATCCCAAATAACATTCCTACTGATTGAAAAAAAAGAAAACACAACGTATTAACTAATTATTGTAATTGAAACAATACTATCATTACCATTTAAACTTTTTTGTTATATATACTAAACAGTTATAACTGTTATAACATTATTTTTTTAATGCTAAATATATGCCTAGTTGTTAATCATTATATACTTATAATTAATACCAAAGGTTACATATAAATACACCTAAATGTCAAATGTCTTAAAATTGGTTTTTATATATTTATTATTTACAATATGCATGATAGGTACCTATCTAAAAATAAGACATAATTGTCTTGGATTGATCTGATAATATCTCATATTACAACAGTTTTATTTAATTCGCAAACTAGGAGTGTGATTGAATTTAGGTATTAAAATTATTGCCTCAGTGTTTGGTATCAATAAATAGCGATGGCAGAAAACGATTAAAAATGCATAAAGCTTTTGGCCGGGCAGGCAGCCTTGGGCCGGGACATGGCCAGTCTCTCATGATAACCAACAAGAGCTGACGTAACGTGACGTAGTACGTGACGTAGTGCCTGACGTCTTTCCTTAGGAGGGTGGGTAATGGGTTGAGGGGGGAGAGAGCCAGCGCAGTCTGGCGAGGTCTCGAACAACTAGCCGACACGTTGAACCAGAACTACGACCATATCGCCCGTATGATGGGACTGTCTGGTATAATAGAAGGTCTATGCTATTACCGTGTACCTATATATAAAACCGATGCTCCCACTCACCCACCCATACACGTATAAGTGTTTTATATTTGTATAAAATATATATAATCTGTCCACCAGCTATAGACAACTTTCTTTCCATAATTGCTGGCATTGTTAAAGAACACTCTTCTTTAAGAAAAGTTGGAGTGTCCCCATTTCCAAGATGGTTCTCAAATGACCTAATAAGAATGGTGATCACCAAGAAAACGCTTCACAAGAAATACAAGCATAAACCAACAGCTTATAACTACCTTCGTTTTTCAAATGCCAGAGCTTCTTGCAAGAGTTTGTCTGACAGAGATTTTAGCCAATGCATAGGTAGAGTTGAACAGAGCATCCCAAGAAATATCCGCTACTTTTGGAGCCATGTAAATGCTCTCAAAAAGACTTCCTCGATATCCTCCCGTCTTGTCTACAACAGCTCATTTGCTAAAGAGCCTAAAGAGATGTGTGAATTGTTTAGGCATTTCTTTTCCTCAGTCTTTGCTCGACCAACAAGAGACCTCAATGTCAACAACTTCGACAATCTTGGTGACTCTTCTTCTCCGCCTCGTTTCACGCCACAAGAAGTTTTTGAGAAACTTAGAAAATTGGATGTGACAAAAGGCTGGGGGCCCGATGGAATCCCACCTAAAGTCCTGAAACACTGCTGCGATTTGTTAGCAGTCCCCATATGTGACTTATTCAACGCCTCGATATATACGGGCGTTTTTCCTGAAGCCTTTAAACAAGCTTATGTAGTCCCAATCCACAAGACTGGGGCTGTTGATGATGTTTGCAACTACAGGCCAATCTCTATTCTCTCTTCCTTATCCAAAGTATTTGAAGATATTTTCCTTGACAGAATAAGACATAGAGTGGCTAGCATTGTTTGCCCTCAGCAGCATGGCTTTACAGCTGGCAGGTCTACTGTGTCAAACCTAATACTTTTGCAAGAAAAAATTCAAGAAGCTTTCTCCTTAAATAAACAACTTGACACAGTTTATTTGGATTTCTCCAAAGCATTTGACACGGTTAACCATTCACTTCTTTTGAAAAAAATGCAGGAACAGGGATTTGGAAACTCCTGTGCCTGGTAGTTGGCAAGTTACCTTTTCAACAGACTGTATTGCAGATCTGTATTGCAAGTTTGCAACGTCCCTCTCTTCTGAATTCATTGCCTACTCTGGGATGCCCAGGGATCGTTACTTGGGCCTTATCTTTTCTCTCTATTTATTAATGATCTTCCTGAAGTGCTACAGAGTGATGTCCTTATGTTTGCAGACAATGTAAAAATCTTCTCAATCATAGAATCTGAAGATGACTGCCTTCGGATACAGAGAGATCTATCAAGTCTTGACCGATGGTGTGCAGACAACAGAATGACCCTTAACACAAAGAAGTGTCAGGTTATCACGTTCCATCGTTGCCAAACTCCTATCAACTTCAGTTATAGAGTGCGTAATGAGTCCATTGCTCGTGTGGAGCGTGTTAAAGACCTAGGTGTTATCCTGACCCCACCACTGAACTTCGACGTACACATACATGATGTTTGCGGCAGAGCTAACAGAATGCTTGGCTTTCTATCTCGTTGCTCGAAGCAGTTCAGGGACACAACTGCCTTAAAGTTTCTGTGTTGTGCCTTAGTTAGGCAAATTCTGGAATATGGCTCACCAATATGGAACCCTTATCAGAAATACCTCATTGCTGAACTGGGGAGAGTCCAACGAAGATTTATTCGCATGGTTGGCTTTAAGGAGGGTTATCCATACTTTCAAGTTCAGGTTGAAACTTTATCTATTGACCTTGGACTCCAACCACTTGAGCAGCGTAGACTCTCTGTCAACATGGTGTTGCTACATAAGATCATAAATGGAAAAGTCGACTGCCCAAACATACTTCGTTTGGTCTTGTACAGGGTCCCGACGAGTACCACGTCTGATGACCTGTTCATAAGGCAACAGCATCGAACTAGCTACGCAGCCAACAGCACCGTCTTTGTCAATACCACCGTACGTGTATGGGTGGGCGGGTGGGTCAATACCATTGTACGTTTAAGGGTGGGTGGGTGGGTCAATACCACTGTACGTGTAAGAGTAGGTGTGTGGGTCCCCAACACTGTACGCGTATTGGTGGGAGGGTGTGTCAGTATCACTTTACGTGTAAGGGTGGGTGGGTGGTGTCATGTAGCAAACACGTTTCAGATTTATGTTCAGTATAAAAAAATGTGTCAAATATAGGGTCAGTAGCCTAAGTTGTTAAATGTGTTGAAGTAAAGGAAATGTCAGAATTTTGTTCGATATGTTTAAGTAAATGACATGATTTCCACACACTAAAACGCAGCATATCTCGTGCTGCCCATACGATCAAGTCAAGTGAAAAAGTTTCATTTAAAAAAAAAAAATGTAAAAGTGACTACTCTGTTGCTTTAAAATAAAAAGGAGGTCTTTTTGGGGCTTTTGCGCTTGTACTGATGATATTGTATTTTTGCATTGTGTTACATGGGTGAACATGAATAGTCATCTGAACTCTTGGAAATTAAAATGATACACAACACTTAATAAAATATTTATGTTTATAAATTGTTCAAAATTTTCTATTAAAGATTAAAACAAAAAAAGCCTACAGCATGTTGGGAATTACTCTAACCAAATTCCTTATGAAATTTAAATGGATTTCAATTGGGAATGGGAATTCCCAATTTCAATTGGGAATTCAAAATGGGAATGGACTCCAAAGAGCTGGTAACAATGTTGCCGAACATGTGGACTTCTTTCATGATAGCATGGCAAGAGTAAAAAAGATCTGTGTTTTGCACTTTGTAGTATTTTGCATGTACTTATTTCATATTATTGCATTGACCTGTTCTATTTATATAATTAATGGTCTATGTAAATCACGCTTGTACTATTTATTGTTATTATTCGTTATAATTCAGTCTTTGCATGGCAATCTTAGCTGTAAGTCGTGCTTTGAGACAATTGTCAAACTTATGTTTCATTTAATGTAAAAATGGAGGTGTCCGTTGGTAAATATAAATAAATAAATATTGTGGTGATACTGACCCACCTATCCATACACGTGCAAAGGTACTGCTTGTATGGGTATATGTATGTATGTATATGCGAATTACCTTTCGTACATACATAAATTTTTTTATAAATTACTAATTGTACTTCTGTTTTATTGCGGATTCACCAGTAAGGTTTTAAACAAATGCTGATTGGATATGTAACTATAAGACCTTGTTTTACTTTTATAGCTTGTTTTTTGTGGTTTTCCTTGAAAATATTACACCGTCCATGAATTATTTAATATCAACTTTATGACAGTAAAAATGTTCAACTTTGGAGTCTTTTGAAGGCTTCCCTTGTTCAAACAAACAAACCAAGGAGTCTGCAGGGATCGGTCCTTGGACTTTCCTTGTTCATAGTAGCAATCAATAATCTTCCCAGTAATCTACCCATAGACTGTGTACTTTATGCTGATGATTCCACAATTTTTGCCAAAAACAAAGACTAGGTAATTCTTGAAGAGATAACCCCTAACTCTCACACGCTGGTACTTGATTGGTTTTCTGCTAATAAATTAATTTGCAATGAAATCACAAAATATACATTTTTCTAATTCTCTACTAGTAAATAATAAAACTGTAAAACTTTTAGGTGTCCATATTGACAGTAAATTAACCTGGAAAGAACACATTAATAATCTTTGTAAAAGATTATCAAGAGTGACTTATCTTTTTTGGAAATTAAAACCACTTTTAAGTCCTGGATACTTGAGAACAGTTTTCTTTGGACGTTTTAGTCTAGTGTTTTTAATGGCTTGAATATTTGGGGTTATTAAACCCATACTCATGCCATTTTATTACTTCAAAAAAATTGGGTGTGCGTCGGACCACACGGTGAAAGTTATACTTCTTTGGCCATTCTCATACACCCACTCACGCACACAAACAGACAGGATATATAAATGAAATATAAGACATTTTTCAATATTATTCAATATATTTATCTTCAATATATTATACGTGACTTCATTATTATATTATACACCTATATTATCATTATCAGTAATTTCTTCGATTAAATTTCTTCGATTAACAATCGATTAATCGATAGTTCTTAAAAATTTGTTCTTACTTTTCAGCGTGACGCAGTTTCTCGACCAACATCCCATCCCAAAGTGTCTAACGGGCGCAAAGAAGTATAACTTCAAAAAAATTATTTGTACAATGACTAGGGCCAGCCCTGTGGAGCACTACAAGCCGCTCTATGTTGAAAATGTGCACAGTAGCAAATCTTTATATTTACATTGTACTAGCATACACAAAAACTAATCTTCACAAATTTTGTACCAGGCAGGAAATTCACACTCACAATACTAGAGGGAAAAGTACGCTGGATATCCCATACCACAGACTTGTTCGGACAGGTAGCTCTTATAATATTAACTGTATGAAATTCTATAATAAGCTGTCTGAGTCTCTAAGACTAGAATCTAACTCTACTAGATATAAAGATAAGAGTGTTGTTTGGCTAGTAGATAACCCATATTATTCTATCGGAGAATTTTTAGAGTCTCAACATATAATCTAAAATAAGAATTTCAATAAACTAATGTATGAAAATGCCTATTTCATGTTCTATTGATCAACGGCAATAAAGATTCTATAATGATTTTGTTCTTAAATAAAATACTTCTTTGAAATAATAACATGTTATCCCCAAGATCTGTGGCTGTATTATTTGTTAAGGGTCTCCAATAAGTTTATACTTCAAATAATAAAACGAGAGAAATAATAAACTTACTTAACTAGAATCTACAGTTTCCGGTGACAACCGCGTCAAGGTACTATCTACAATATTTATAAGATGATTACAAGGTGGTCATCTTGTAAATATTGTAGATAGTACCTTGACGCGGTTGTCACCGGAAACTGTAGATTCTAGTTATGACACCGGCCGCTTAAGCCTAAGTTCTAAGAATAAACTTACTTACTTGTTGTTTCCATCCGTAGTCCCATAGGTTAGGGTGCACCAAAAAGGGTCACATTTAGATAGTAAGGATAAACAGTCAATTACAATTATTAAATTCAAGGCCTTTCGATTGAAAGAAAAACTCTAAATTGTATAGAGTTAATTCTCCCAATTAAGATTTTTATTTGTATTTGACTTTTTTGAAGTTAAACAATGTCCCGCAACCCCCTCTTCTTTGAGTCTTGGCCAGTAAAACAATGTTGTATACTTCAACAATATAAGAGATCACAGTATGATTTATAATTTAGAAGTGGATTCTAAAAGTAATAAAACTTATCTCCGTTAAACATTTCAGAATTCAAATAATAATCTAAACTGAGTAGCAATAATAAAGTTGCTGGTAAGGCCATGTTGGAAATTTTTTAAAAAATTAGTACCAAGATTTAGTGCTAACATGGTTCTAAATGGGAACCAATTAGAAAAAAAGTACCTCAAAATATTAAAAAAGGAATTATGAATTAACGTTGACCGGGCCAGTTTCATTTATTCATATACTAACCTGGCCACTTTCAATTTTGATCACAAACAATATACCAAATTTTAGTATTGAATTGATACTAATTACTAAATGGTATCTAAAAAAAAGATATTTCAACTTATATAGACTTGAGAATAACACGATTTACATGCTTACCGGGCCAGTAACATCTTTCTGTGCCCAGCCACTTTAAAATTTTAAGATAAACAACATACCAACATTTAGTACTGAATTGGTACTAAATGGTATCACTAATTAAAAAATTGGAACCTTAATCTTTAACTAATAGTAACACTTTTAATTTCAGGCTCAATTATCTCTAAACCCTGTATATTGAAATTTCTGCAATCATGTATACCAAATATATTAATTGGTACTAAATGCTATTGCAAAAAAAGTACTTTGAATATATTTTGATAAGTGGTTCTCTCTAAGGTCTATAATGTTAGTCCTGGTTGGTATGGAAAGAAAGGCGGTGAGAACTAACAGCAATGAGATGACCCACCCTATAGTCTTTTCCTAATCTGGGAAATGCCCTAGAATAGACAGTTATTTTAAATATTTTAACATTATTACTTGTAAACTATTGAGGTACCCATTTCTTCATCAGTAATACCATGTAATACCCATTCCACACTACATTTTTGTTTATTGCTTAACATAAAAATCGGAATTTCGCTATCAAAACTTGGCCCTTGTGTAAACATATCGGCTTTCAATGAAACAAAATACTGTACATGTTCCTGTGAAGTTGATTATCAACACTCAGTAGAACATACACAAGAAAGAATAGGGACACTATATTACGTTAAAGGTTAGGTTTTAAGGGCACTAGGCCAGGTATTAGAGAGATAGGACATCAGCAAACTTACCTTAGAAGACAAGTTCACTAACACCAGAGTAGTAGGAACATACACAAAAGAAGCACAAAATCACACAAATTTTCTGTGCCACTGGCACTTTCTCTCTTTACTCATCTGAAGAAAGTGCCAGTGGCACAGAAAATTTGTGTGATTTTGTGTTTCTTTTGTGTATGTTACTACTACTCTGGTGTTAGTGAACTTGTCTTCTATGGTAAGTTTGCTGATGTCCTATCTCTCCAATATACTATATTATGTGAAAATAAATAAGCATACTCAACCTCAATCCTGAACCCCTAATATGAGTAACCCCTGCTCATTGGACAGTAAGATATACAGATATGTTTAAAATTGATTCATTATTGTTAGAAGAGTAGCAAGACTGTTTCCTCAAAGATATTATTTTAAAGTTTTCAGTAATAATTTGTTTTTAATTGCAGTTCCATAAACACTGTTTTTTATATAAGAATAAATCACATAATAACTCTGTGTACACTCCAGCTTCATCGGTAATCAGGTATTCAGCCTGTTGTTGAGGGAGCTTTACAGTAATTTTAATGTCTCAACTTGAGTGACTTGATTGCTATAGTATGTTACGTTAATTTTCAAAGTATTTAATTTCTTACCAATTACTGGATAAGTTTAACATTAGCTGTTTATTTAAACTGTTGCAATAAAGAATTTATTTATTATTTTCTTCAGAAACTGTTTATTTAGCCCCTGAACTGTTTTAAATAAATTACCTCTGCCAACAGTTGAAAATGTATTACAACCGTTTCAGCATTGTCGGCACTGGTGGCGCAGTACTGTAACCCAGCTACATGGGGACAAAGTGTTTGGGAGATTGTAGGCGGTAGGTTGGATGCTCGGTCCTCTTAATACCGACATGGAGTCCGCTTGGTGGTTGCTATCGGCGTGAACACTACTAGAGAAGTCTGGGGTGTCCATGTTGGGTGGTGATCATTGTGCGGATGTTGTGTGGGAGATAACTGAGTATCAGACTTGTCAATTAGCTGAAAATCAGACCAGCACTACGTGGTTTCGGATTCCACGTAAAGCTGTAGGTCCCTTAGTTGCCCTGGCTGTTGGGCTATTAATAAATTGCCCTTTCTGAGGAACAGTTGCTCAGATAGTAACCAGACTACACTCATCCACACTCATATAACCATTCATATTCGCCTTAAAATACCAACAACGTTGTGTCGGCGTCTCATATGTAAGAATAAGCATCTTTATGCCATCTTCAGATATAATATAATCTGATAACACCACTACGCCTGGAATAACTTAATTGCTATGACATAACTATCCTTCTACATATTTTCAATGTTTTCAAAGTTAATTCATACGGTTTGTGTTTTATAAAGTTTATTGACGCCTTTTCTGGCATTATATCTGAAGATGGCATAAAGATGCCGAAGCGATCGTAATAAACATCACAATAAATCTGAGACTGTTGACAGAGGTAATTTATTTAATGTTATTATTTTGATCCAACATTAAATGTATTAGATGTAAGGTAAATGTTATCTCTAACATAGTTGACTACATGTTGTGCTGACACTTCCAACACAGGGCAAGCACCTGAATTATTTATATTTTGTTTAGGACAGAAAAGCAGAATTACTTTAAAAAAATCCTTTTGTAAGTCTTTGGAAAGTTCGCACACACAAAAAGAATAATAAAACACCCAAAAGATATTTCAAGGCCACTGGCCTTGTGTTCAGTCCATCTCAGAAGCAGGTTAGTGGAAGATCAAGGAAAGAATTAGTCTTGTTCTTAAAAGCTACCATTAGATTCTTCCGATGGAACACCTAAATAGCTTTCCTTTTAATGATACATTGATGACATTGTCTGAAGAAGAAAAAAAGGATAGGTATGTATATAGAAAAGACTTATTTAAAGAAAAGGTGCTTTAATCAAAATAAAAATTAACATAAGTAATCTATGGCTTCAATTAACTTTCTAAAAATAAGCACATATCAGTTTTACAATTACATACTATTACATCACTACAACTTTGGACGGAATATTGATATTTACATTTTTATTAACATCACTAGTGTTGCACAATTTCACAAAATAAATCACACTAGTCACAGCTAATAATTGGTAGCAATTAATTCTTAAAATGATATGTAATTGTTGAAATGGGATTAGTGAGCTTTTGTTTTGGATCTTAGGCATTTTAAGTTTTACTCAACTGGTTGAGAAAAAAGTATAATTTAAATATTACAAATGAAAAAAAGACCCGATAATTGCTGTTGCTTGAGTTGTATCTGAGAATCTGTCTACTCAAAAGTAAATGTAGATATAGTAGGTATTATATCCATTAAAATAACTGGTTGTCGTAAATTCGAGCATACTGAGAAACTGCAGCAAACTCAAAAAAGCTTACAATTCAATGTTGTTATAATTTTATTTTTAATAGTTTTATCTCACCTCATTTCAGCACAGCTGCTGTTCTAAACATTTACTAAACAATATTATCGAAAAATAATACAGAATAATGTTTAGTTCATGAATATAATTGAAAGATTTGTATTTATAAATCAGCCTCTTTTTTTGCTCGACCCTGTTTAAATTTTTACTATGCAATTGGGGAATTATCAGATTTTTTTGTAATATGTTTTTAAACATTTTGCTTGAATTTATTTTGAAAGCAACATTTCATATATTTTATGGTACATTTATTTTAAAAGAAATATTATAATCATAAAGTGTGATAATACACAAACAACTTGTGCTTGGTATTTTTGATAGTCAACTAGAATACAATTGTCAGTGTTCCTAAGTAGAGAAAAGTAATTTTATTTGAGGGTTTACACAAATAACATAACAATGTAGTAATTGTGAAATACCACCATTGTATTTGTGTCTAACCACTAGTAAAGGAAAAAATAATATAAGGAAAATTCCTTTTCATTTTATGGAAATGAGTAAAGTAATAGTGAAAATTAATAAAAAAAAGCAACTAAACCTAAAAGTTACTTTGCATTCCAAAAATGACTTCTGAAGTTTTTAATCAGTACAATATGGTTGGTATAAAAACTAGCCTAACAGTAAAACTAAAAATACAATAACACAAATTAAGCTTTTGTGTGAATGATCACAAGATGCTTGTATTTAATATGTTGTTTACTACAACAAAATTTTAACTACTGACAAACTTAAGCAATATTGTTTAAGTGTATCAAAGGATTGGCATGAGAAATTAACTTCTGTTCAGAGTTTGAGCACAATTCGTTTGAAAGGATTGAGATTCAGAAAACTTCTTAACCTTGTATTCAAAATCTAGAGCCTTACTTCAAGATTACATAACTTCAGTAAAAATATTCATTTTCAAATATCTACTGATTATCTATTAATGCATAGATAACATATTATCCATGGAAACTCTTACTGTGATGGTAAATACATCAATCGCCAACACAATAAAAATAGAACTGTACAATTAAAGTAAAAAAATAACAACTTCTCAACATAATTTAAACACTAGTATGTGTGCTGGACGGAAATATAACACAGATAAACACTCATTAAAATATTATTTCTTTAAAACTAATTAATATATTTAACAATAATAAATAAATGATATTTATAAAAATCTAATAAAGAAATTGAAGTTCCATACAACAAATAAGAAGTAAATTATACCAATATGGTTTTATAATTTTCACTGCTTTATTTCTCTTACTAACATGTAAGCTAATTGTATAAAATCACTCAGATAGCAAAAATTTCTTTAGCTGAAAGGATTCATCAACATTTTGTTTCTAATGTATATTTTTAATGCACATTAGAGTCCCACAGTAAATGCTTCACAATTATCTGTTCTAAATATAATAAATATTTACTGCTATTTATAGCTATGAGGTTATTGATATTAATTAACTTTATTCATTTCAATTGGTGGGACTCTTCCGTAGTTAGAAAACCCAACAACATGTTTGTATAATACATAGTTATCTTATTTTTACTAATTTGCAGCATCCAAAGTACATGGAGTTTCTCATATTTTACAACCTATAAGCTACTTGCCTGATACAAAGTGCAATAATTCATTTTGCAAATCAGTTTTACGTAAATTGGTTATAATATACATATTTATAAGTAAATTAACCCTTTGGAATATAATTTAGTGACTTGGTATGTATGAAATTAAATCGATTCCTATCTAGCTGAGTGGTCAAGCTACAATTTGTTACCGTTCATTTGTTCTAGTTGCAAATATTACGTTCTAGTTGCCATTGTTGAATAGAACAATGGCTTAGTGGCTAAGGATCCTTACTGCGTAGGGCAAGATCCAAGGTTCTAATCCCCACTGAGCGAACAGTCGGGTACTTCTCTTGTTGGATAAACTTCACGGACAGGCCTGCAGGCCCACATGAACAAGTGAGTGGTTTAAAAAAAAGTGAATAGGCTACCAAATAATTATTCATGATTTTGCTTATTTTATTACATGTGAATTTTTTTTATTTAAGGATTATGAATGACTCAAGAGAAATTATGTACAAATCGTCAATAAAAAACAACATTGTAAATTTTAACAGACTATGACGCAGTATTTTTAAGATATACAAGACAACAAACTACCTAACTTTCCTTATCCTTCCCTTCCAAAGCTTATTTCTCTTTTCTTAATATCTCACTTACTTCTCTTGATCGCTTCATATATCTTCTATGTTACTGACAATTTACCTCTTTTATAAGTACAGTTTAAGTTTAATTTCCCAAAAACTTTAAACTTTTTTCTTCAAATCTGATCTACTCTCTCATTACACTTATATCTCATCACCTATCTTCGATCACTAGCTGAGCGAATTCTTAAGAAGCCAAAGATAAGCACCCCTCAATGCCAAAGCAGTTTAAAAAAGACTATAGACATAACTGGGGTTCAGCATACAAGCTATTATTTTTTATATTTTTGTATGCAGTATGATGGCCACTCAGTTAGACTGGACAATTGATTCCACTATAAATATTTTAACTATAAAATATCATTCTATTGATCACATCTCTGTAAACTGTACAAAAGCAAGCTTAACCCTCCCGATGTTAGTTGTCGGTTACACGACAACATTACACGTATTATGGATGTTAAACACAAAAACGACAATTACATAATATGTAGTTCGGTTTAACTACCATAAAGACGTTAATAACAATTTATGCATATTTGATATAGTTTTAATCGAAATTTCTCCACGCATCTCTCAATATATGTGAGTAGATTGTCTGTATGTGGAACACAGATTATCACATAATAATCAATAATATTGGAACAGCTGGTACTAGAACAGCTGTAATTGGTGTGTATATAGTTTGATTATCCATTGTAGTTTTTTATTTACGTAAATATTGTTTATATAAGTTATATTTTATAAATGTGAATAACATTAAGAACAAATTGCCTATTTCAGAATGTTTGCATTGTAAATATAAAAATTTCTCAAGGTAGCGTGGACTTGAAAATATGTTTTGAAAACAAAATGTTTGTATCTTTTCTTGATCTCAACAACATTTCAAAATAAATAAATCCACTTATCTCTGCATATACACACTCTGCATAATTTTACAAATAAAATTATATATATTATGCTATAGTTATAATATTTTCAATATTGTATATGAATTTTTTAATTTATCCTTATACAAGTGGCAAACATGGCCTAACATTACAGAAACACATAGTGAACAGTGGGAGGGTTAGTTACTGTAATCAGAGTTGTCATTTGCTGTAAACAAATTTCAAATAATTTCTAATTGATTATTTTTCTGACTAAATGTGATACCAATTGAAGAGAGTGAAATGTAATCAGTCTTCATATTGACATCCAAGGGCTAATAACTATACATATACATCTAATATAACTGCTATAAAACAAACTAAATTGTGCCTATACAAATCTCACTGAGAATTTGCTACCTGCAAATATTACTCGAGTGAATTAGTTTAATAATTCACACTAAGTAAACTTACATTTACAGGAATTGGACAAAAACGTTTTGTATTCTGCAAATTCATAAAACACATATTAAAAGTTCTTAGTTTGTTAAGAAAATATGGTAATTGAATATAGATTGACTTTTTTGTGTATTTCAGTATTACAATAACAATCAATATTAAATACTGTTAATACTGTATCCTACTTCTATGTATCATCTGGTTCCTTAAACTCAGTATGACTAATGTGTTAAATTACTAAAAGGCACCTCAAATGGTTATTTAGTTTAACCACTTTTTTTAGAAACAATTTGGTGTTCTCTCCATCTCCATATCCACATTAGTATTAAAACAGAAAGAAGAGTTGTCGGCTTGCAACATACATTGAGACAACATTAACTAATAGCTAAAGACACTCTCCATAAATAAATGGTTTAATTTAGATATTTACCATGTAACGGACTAACAATATCACAATAACCATATGCCACTGGTACAAAACTTAATATGATTAATCCGCAAATAAAGTGTATGGATGATGAACATTAATCAATATACTCTTGAAACTGTATGTTTTTTTTTAATTATTACTTTCTTACAGCTGTTAGTTTTTTACATAGTATATTGTTAGTTTTCATATACCAATTTTATATCACGTTAAAGCTACATGATACACCTTTATATATTTGTAATAAATACAAATTACAATAGTAATAAAAAATATGCATTCAAGCAAAAATACCATGCTAAAATAGTACTTTCTTATTGTTACTATAAAATAATATATGTGTTGGACAAGCCAAAATGTGCAGTCAATGTCATTGACATTACATAACTGCAGACTTGGGGATACATAAATAATGATTTTTGAATGTTAAAAGTAGTAAAATCAATGTTTGTTTACAGATGAATACCTTAAAATGAATTCTATTAAATTATTGCCAATAATCTAAGCCCAGTATACTTGGGTTCAGACTTGACTGTGATTAAACATTCAATAAACCTTTGTACTTATTTTGAAAATAACATATTAGGAGAATTAGTCAAATTCATCATATGAATTGTTCTGCTACAGCAAGAGGTATTGACAACAGTGTGGCGAAGGCAGTGATAAGGTGGATTCCTAATTCATCAATAGACCCAGTTCACTGGCACCCACTGGTGTTCCATACTGAGCGTGTCCAGTGCCTCCACCACCTTACGGAATGTCTGATCAAAGTCTTCATTGACAATCACCATGTCAATGTACTTCTCATAGGCTCGTTGCAGAGAGCAGCTTTCTTCCACTGTGCGACGCAGATCATCTTCCTGCAACCATTCGTTTAATAGTTTTAAAATCAATAAAAATGAAATCAAATCCTCTCCTGTGGACCTCGTGGCGAAGTGAATGACCACAGACCATACTATAAAATATATGTTATTAACTGTGCAATATGTGAACAATTAATAAGTTACAAGGTAAATTACAAAACAATAAGGAAACGTTTTTAGGTTAATTTGCTGAAATGCCAGGCAGCAGACCGAGTTGTCTGCAACTGAGCAATACAGTAAAAAGTAACAAAAGAAGAAAATGAAACTGACCTTATTTATAAAGACAGCCAGATACAGTGTCCCTAATGGGAACTAATATTCATATACAGTAGTCCCTCTACAGCCCTGTGCCAGTCCGGCCCCCCAGTAATCCGGCCAGTAGACAAAGGCAGTCTGGGAATGCCTGTGTCATAATTCAAGTCACTGTGTTGATGTATGTGAGAGAGAGGGGAATAGCTGGCCCAGGAAGTAAAATTAAACAATGTTATTGTTGTCAACTTGGAAGACCACAACTGTTGCAGATAACATTTTTTTACATATCTTGGGGGCTAAAGGTTGTCTGTGTGGGGATGGGACAAGGTGAGGACCAGTTTTTTTGTTATCATTGGGCTGGATTCTACTGTACTGTATTTTAAAACATCACTTCAGTTTATTGCTACTCTGAGTGCGTGGAGTACACTATTGTTGTAAGCTTTTTAATTTGTTCTTCATGCATATGTTACAATGTTATATTATAATACTGTTTCAACTCTGTACCGTACTTTTCTTACTTTGAAACTACTGTACATATTTATTGTAAAAATTGACTTTTATAGTTACATTATACACTCTATTATGTAACTTAAGCATGTTTTTCAATTGAACTACAGTAATCCAGCTTTTTCACTAATCCAACACATACCTGGTCTGAATTGTGTCCGTATAATGATGGACTTCTGTATAATACCCTAAAATAGATAGGACTGAAAAATAATCATCATTATTTAGTTTTGTTATGACCTACACCAGATATGAGCAAACAGTGGTCTAGTTTGATGGTCCCGACCAGTCCATATTCGAGCACCAGTTTATATTGAAAACTGAATAGCTAGGAAAGTTTTGATATGACCTACACCAAATATGAACAAGCAGTGGTCTAGTTTGATGGTCCCGACCAGTCCATATTCGAGCACCAGTTTATATTGAAAAACTGAACAGCTAGGAAAGTTTTGATATGACCTACACCAAATATGAGCAAGCAGTGGTCTAGTTTGATGGTCCCGACCAGTCCATATTCGAGCACCAGTTTATATTGAAAAACTGAACAGCTAGGAAAGTTTTGATATGACCTACACCAAATATGAGCTAGCAGTGGTCTAGTTTGATGGTCCCGACCAGTCCATATTCGAGCACCAGTTTATATTGAAAAACTGAACAGCTAGGAAAGTTTTGTTATGACCTACACCAAATATGAGCAAGCAGTGGTCTAGTTTGATGGTCCCGACCAGTCCATATTCGAGCACCAGTTTATATTGAAAAACTGAACAGCTAGGAAAGTTTTGTTATGACCTACACCAAATATGAGCAATCAGTGGTCTATTTGATGGTCCCGACCAGTCCATATTCGAGCACCAGTTTATATTGAAAAACTGAATAGCTAGGAAAGTTTTGTATATAGTGGTAACAAACATTTTTAACAAGCATGTTTTTTTGTCTATACTAAGGTACATAATCATACTTGTCTCTTATTTTTGTATACAATAAGATAATAAGCAAAATCTACGAATGTTTTAAATTACAGAATAGTCTACAATTCATAATTTTACTATTATAATGTACATATTTCTCCTGAATTTCATTGGATAGCATACTATAAAAAAAATTGGTTTAATAAAAAAACCTTATTGTATATATTTGAAAAATGTTTCCTATTTTATATAGAAGTGAAACACTTCCATATAAAATTACACATAGGTAACCTACAGATTAGTTAAAACAATCTATGTCTATTACAGTGTGAAAGACATATGTTTTAGAATGCTTATGAGACAAATTGTGCATAGAGAGTAAAGAACTTTTGTTGGTAGAGACTACACCTCATCAAAGTAATTTCTAGACTTGTTATCTGTTATATGTTATAACTCTAAAAACATAAAGCCACAAATTTTAAGCTACTTGTAGACTTATTTTTCCAAGAGCTGCTGGAAATCCATATATATCAAATAGAAAGAAGCCTATTCCAGGAAAACTTCCACCAAAGGAGGTATGAAGAACAGAGTTGCCACCCCTCCCGATTCTGTCGGGACAGTCCCAACTTTGGATCCTTCTGTCCACCGTCCCGACCGAACATTCGTCGGAACGCATTTTGTCCCAATTTATTGTTTTACTCAACAAATTAATATTTTTCATAAGCTTTTTTTGAATTAATAAACTAGCAGATAATGTTGATAATGGTTATAATGTATTTATTTTGGCAACACCTAAACTGCCTCTTTTAAAGTGGCAGTATACAACACACGCTAGTGGAAAGTGGTAAAATTACCTTTGCTGAATTAGCTACAACATTTCATTATGTAAAACAATATTCAGGGTGGCTAATCAATCAGGTAAAAAAAATTCAAGCACAACTCAAGGTTTTTTCCAAGCGGTTTCAAACAAAATTCAAGGCACGCTTACAGAGGAAAATATTTCTGAATCGACGTAATCACTCATTATAGTACAATACATAAAAAAAGCACATGTTTTATAGCTAGGCATGTCAGTAATCTTGTAGGCCATAAAGAAATTGAATTATTGCATAGCAAAGGTTTAATTAGCAGTTACCTAAAATTTTTTATTTCATTGATAAGTAGGCTTAAAATCTAGTGATATGCCTTGCTTGCTTTAATACAATTTTTGATAATAAGCCTACAGACTATTTGCGATAGGCCCAGCTTTAATTAATTACTGTTATATCAATAACACGATGAGTTGAAAATAAAACTCGTTTTTTATCTGATTAGTATGTGAAAAAACCAACATATTTAAAAATAGTTATTTTTCGACAACTTTTTTTTTCATTTTACATGTTTTGGTAACCATGCAATTTCTTGTCACCTCTGAAAATACAATTTCTTGTTGAAAAAGTGGTGAAATGTGAGTTTTTTTAGGTTGATTTCATCCGCAGAAAACTCTTTTTTAACGGAAAATCGAAAAAAACTAGTTTTTTTATCTGATAGTGAAAAACAACTTTTTAAAAAAGTTTTCTGTCAAATTTCTTTTCTATTTCACATGTTTTTTAAAGCAGAACACGAATTTATAATTGTGATTGCAATAAAATTATTTATTTAGCCTGAAAAATGCATTTTATACTTACCTTTACCAAACATAACTTAACTTACCCTATAATTGTCTATTTACTCAAAAAAAATTCGTAATTTGCGTTAAATTCGGGTGTTGGCCTCCGTGACAGCCTGCGGCTGTAACTCCGGCGGAAATATAGATGAATTTGGTTTTTGTGATTAATAGTTGTTATATATAATGATCGCGTAATGGCCGCTAATCGTGATTCGCTGTGAAAGTAGTTTTTCGTTATATCTCAAGAAATAATGGTAATAGACCAAATTCGTATTCAGTACAAAAAACACATCAAAATAAAAAAAACAATGGTTAAAATACTATTTAAACTAACAGAAATACGTCAAAAATACTATAAGTTGTGATATTTTTATCAGAATATGATATCAACTCTTGTTATAAAAAGTTCATAAGTAAGCTAACTTGTATTTTAGAGAACAGTTGCATAAAAAGTTATATTAATGATAAATTAATCAAATATAAAGCAAGAAATCCATGGATTACAAATAGTATACTTAATAAATTAAACAGAAGAAGAAAGTTGTTTAAGATCTACAAACGCAGACCTTATGACACCTGCTTCATTAATTATTGGAACAAATTTTGCAATAATTTGAGACTTGAAATAGATTTAGTAAAAAATGAATATTATAGAAATCTGTTTAACACGTTAAATGGCGATTCTGCCCAACAGTGGAAGATAATAAATAGTTTGACTGGGTCGACCAAAGCCAATACTGTAGATAAGATAACGCTTGACAACGACGTCATTGTTACCGATCCAACTGTTCTAGCTGATATGATAAACGAACACCTGATTACCGTACAGTCTGGAACTAACACTAACGTCATCAGTCATAACATACAATTAGAAATGCCTAGAATGTTGCACTCATTTTTTATGCTACCAACAACACATTTTGAAATACTAGAAATAATTAAAACCTTAAAGAATAAAAAATCAACAGGTCATGATAATTTAAGTACAGATCTCATAAAAAATATTGCTAAATATATTGCTCCTGCACTAACTCATATTGTAAATTTAAGTTTTAGTGTAGGCATATTTCCAGACAAGCTGAAACAAAGTGTTGTAGTACCGATTTTTAAAAAACATAACTCTTCGCATATTAGTAATATAAGACCCATTAGTCTTCTCTGTGTCTTCTCCAAGATTGTGGAGAAACTAGTTAATAACAGACTTTTAAAATATCTGAACAATTGTTCCTTTTTTAGTAAAAATCAATATGGTTTCACTAAGGGTAAATCAACAGAAGACGTCCTTTTGAATGTATCATCTCAAATATATAATAGTTTTAATCATAATAAAAAAGCCACAGGACTGTTTATAGATTTCAAAAATGCTTTCGATTTAGTAAACCACAATATTCTACTCTCGAAGATGGAGGCTATAGGAATAAGAGGAGTATCTTTAAAATGGTTTGAAAGTTTTCTCTCTGGTAGAGAACAACAAGTCAGGGTGGGAGATTGTTTGAGCTCATACCGAAGTGTGAAAGCAGGTGTTCCACAGGGCTCAGTCCTATCTGCAACCCTATTCCTAATTTTCATAAATGACCTACTAAATAAACGGTTTCATGGACACATCAGTGCTTTTGCTGATGATGTAGCATTTTTTTATTCTCATAATTCCATAGATACAATTGAAGAATTTATTCACGAAGACTTGAACCTCCTTAGAAAATGGAGCATGCATAACCAGATGATAGTTAACGTGAGTAAAACCAAATACATAAATTTTTATTTTAAATCTTTTTATTTCCGTAATAAACTTGTTTATCATAGTAATCAATGTCCTGAAATTCACTGCAACTGTCAAATTATTGAAAAGGTAGATAAGTTTAAGTACCTGGGAGTAATCTTTGACGAAAGAATGTCATGGGAAAAGCAAATTTCAAATTTACACAATAAAATTAAGTTTAGCATCAGAAAATTTTATTTTCTGAAAAACCTTTGTGACCCTTCTTTGTTACGTATTTTATATTTTGCATTGATTCATTCTCAACTACAATATGGAATAGCATGCTGGGGAGCAACTTCAAAAAAATATATAGAAAAATTAAGAATCTCACAGAATCATTATATTCGAATTATTTCAAAAAAGAAAGTTAGAGAGAGTTCCTTCCCTTTATTTCAGCAATTAAACATATTACCAGTACAACATCTCTATTGCTTTAAAGTATTACGAATTTTTTATCTAAGAAGTGGAAATATAGGATCTTTTAATTTATCACATTATATGAGAAGTAATAATCAGAGAATTTTCCAGACACCAAAAGTTAATAAGGAAATTTTTAGACATACATTTGAATATGCAGGCCCTAAACTTTTTAACAGACTTCCAGACAACATAAAACAATGTAATAAATTTACCTCTTTCTGCAAGCATCTAAAACCATGGCTATTATCATTTCCACAAATATATTTTTTATTAGATGTTTTGGTTTGATTTTGTTGTTTTTTTATGTAACTGTTCATTATAGTTAAAAGGAATTTTGGAGATTTGATGTATGATGTACCGGTATTGATTTGATTTGTATGGAGATTTGAGTTTGATTACTTGTCATTCTGTATTATTGTAATTCGTAGAACTTAAGTCATTGCTTATTAAAATGTATGTAATCTTTTTTTTTGTACATTTTCGAATTTTTTTCATGACAGACGCTACGGAGGATGGCAGTTAAATGTATAGTAAGGACTAGACTCAAAATTTTGTGTAATGTATTATCTAGTTAGTTTTCCTTTTTGTAACGCTGGCCACACTACTGGATACGTGGTCAGTGACATTTCCCGTAAATTTTAAGAAAATGTATGATTATAATTTTTGTTGGGAAATAAATCATTATTTCATTATTTCATTATTTCATATTAGTTTTCCGAATTTTTCGGTAAAATACATAATTTCCGCGATATGTTTTTTTTATGCTGATCACGAATATATAATTGGGCTATCCAGTAACATTATTTTTTCGGCCTGAAAAATTCACTTTTTACTGATCTAACCGAACTTATTATGACTTTTTACTCAACAAATAGACATAATTTGTGTTAAATTATTGTGCCTGGCCTCCGTGACGGCCTATCGTCCATCATTCCGGCAGGAGTATGCGTGGATTCAGTTTTTTGTGGTTAAAATCTGAGGTATATAATGATCAATAATCGTGATTCAACGCGAAAGTAGTTTTTCCGTTATATCTCGAGAAATAATTTGTATAGACCAAAATAGTTTTCAAATTCGTATTTAGCGCAAAAACAACACATCAAAATTAAAAAAAATATTATAATATCATTTAAATTAACGGAAATATATCAAAAATACTAAAATGACATTAGTTTTTTCAAATTGTTCGGTAAAAACGATTTCCGCAGAATAAAAAATTCTCACAAAATTGTAGTAAATTATTGACCCGTTTCAGGTAGTTTTCAAATTTTGTTTGGTGGCAAGAAACTACATAATAACCTTGTTGGTTTTAATAAATAATTATTCACACAAAACTAAAACAGTTTGTCAAAAATTACGATTTTAGAGTTAGTAGGCCTAGGCCTTTAAGTCAATAAACTACAACACAAAACGTTCCACAGTTGAAACAACATCCAATGAACTTTATATGAATGTTTTTATCAACGATAAATTGTTTAAGTAAGTCTGCATTTTATTGATAATAACTGAATAAATAAACTGGAAGGTTAATTAACAAAACACGCCGTTCACATTATCTCTTCTTATTGCCTACCTGTTGTTGCCGGTAATGGTAAACGTAAACAAAACAAATGCATCAGCCCAGCCTGTTGTCGATGTATTTTCGTTATTTAAAAAGAACGCAATAGTTTCATTGAAACAATAATTCGGCACCAAAACGTTTCAAAATTTTGCAAATAGCTGCAGTAGAACAGACAGCAACAGTGAGCGTCATCGGATATCAATAGAACAAAACGATAACTCCCAAAGTTTAGTCGCAACTTTAACCTGCAGCGTAAGTTGCAACAGAATGTCAACAAATCTAAAAGACGACGCTTGACATTGGATTGATTGCGTGTTTCGGCAAAATGCGGTGGGTGAAGCTATCATATTGTCTGCAACAGCTTCATTCAACTGTTTCGACGTCAAAACTGTTTCGACGTCAAAACTGTTTCGGTTGCAACCGTTTTGTCAAACTATTCCATGTGTATTATTTTGAACATATCAATGTGCCGAGTCGACTCGTGTCTTATCATACGAAGATTGACGATGTTTCCCGAACTTATCACTTGAGTTCAACTGGAGCCCTGAAGTCCGAACCTTCCTGACGTCACCGGATTACTCTCGTCTCGCGCGACGAGAATTCCCGATTGTTACCGAAATTCAAGCATATTTCCAGGTTTTTTTCAAGGCGCCGTAAAATTCAAGCATAATTCCAGTTTTTCCCGAAATTCCCGGTGAGTAGCCACCCTGAATATTTCATGCAACTCAATTGATTATAGCGATAAACTTTTACTACAACTATTTTCTGATTCCAACACATTGCTAAAAAAATCAGCTGCAGAAAGACAATATGTGAGTCTATTCTAAAGGAGACACTTGGGCCCCTGGCCAAAGAAGTTGCCCTAGATTCTTTAAAATCCTTGACCTCAGAAAAAAATAATTACATGTATTACGTAATATAATAAACAAAATAATACATAAGTAATTACGAGGCAAACAGCAGTGATGAAAGGGACGTTTGATTAGTATTATTAAGTTGATTATTTACGTTAATTTTATTTCAATGACTTGCTGGATCTAAGATTTGGCCGATGTGTGTTTTTCTTGACAAAGAGGGACAAAGACGTGTACATATTAATGTGACACGTTCCCTACGTGTCACATTAATATGTATACAAAATTAACGTTGGATAGCAATAACCGAATCGCCACTTTTAAAATGTCTCAACATGTACACTGGGTCACTGCTCCATGGCTACTGAAATGAAATATCAAATGACATTGAGAACACGACGCTCCCCACCTCCACATGGCTGCACGACCATACAAGATTGAAAATCATTAGGTTTTTCTACAGATATCTGTACTATCTAATCCTTATATTATTATCATCATCATCATTACATTATATGATTGTGAATCACATTACTCACAAGTTAACAAAACAACATTGAAATAAGTTCTTCACTTATGCATATGGACAATTAATTTAAACCATAAACTATGGGCTAGCTTACCTCATAGAGAGAGGCCAGAGACTCAAGTGTACGAGCACGCCGAGAGCTGAATCTGATGGAGCTCTGTCTGTCAAACTGAACACAACATGCATAATGATTACACCCATCACAGCAAACAGACATCAACTACTCAATCAAAACATCTCAAACACAGGAGAACAGAGTAAATTGAAATAATATTTACAAAACAAACTACTAAAGTACATTTATTTTGTTTTAAATCCAACTGATCATCATCATTTTATGGACTGCTAGTATAATCTCAGAAAGTGTGTGAGATCTGAAATTAATACCAGTCGTTTTTTATACTTATCACGTCTAAATGACTTTCAACAGATTTATCAACATTAAACTGGTATGAACAAAAATAAAATTACACTGTAATTTACAGTTAACAATTTTTATGGGCTGCCATTTCGTTAAAATTTTCTTTAATAAAACACAGCATATATAGTAAAGCGTTTTAGGTTCAATGTTTAAAGATATATTTTTGTTAATTTTGTCTTAAGAAATCATATTAAAATAGTTCAAAATAAAAGTTTAGGAACATAATTTAAGAAAATCCTGTTTATAAGAAGGGCAAACGTAACCTGTACACCAAGTTAAAGCTTTATAACATCAGCTGTTCTGGAAATAGAATTTTTTTCTTTAAAAAGTACGGAAAGAAAAAAAATTGAGCATTCTACATTAAATTTGTAAAATCGATTCCATATTTTGATTTCAGGAATCTAATTAATTTGTTATTTATTTATTCTTAAGACGCCCATCTTTAAGATAAGGATGACTATGGATTTCAAATGAGTAAGATGATTGTAGATGAGCGAATGTAGTCATTGTTACAAACTGAATATTCCTTAGAAAGTATCATTAATTAATAGCCCAAAGACAAACAAACATATGGTGGCTAACAGCTCATCCCTTTCATAATGTTGTATGACTTTGATAGAGATAAAATTGAAAACCTATAGCTAATGAAGCTGGGATTGAACCAACTACTCTACAAAGTGTATACAAAAAGTTATTGTTTAAGTTAAAATTTTAAAGTATAGGGTTTATTGTCACTTAATTCAAAACAAAGCCAAGCTTCTCAGGAAAATCCTTAGTCAATGAAAACCCTCACAAATTAAATCATATTTTGGACACTTGTTATATCAAAAAGTTATGCCTGGTTAACTGACAAGTCTCCTAAAAGTATGTTTAAAATTTCATATAAAATTTGATATTTTATAGTTGGAACATTATATGATGTAAAACTTGAAATTAAATGTTTGCCTTCTAAACAATGGTCCTTTTTTTATACCATGCATAAAACATTTATCAGTTTAATTTTATGATTTTTCTTTTTTAATTTGTTGTTGTTTTTTTTTTAATTTTTAGCCTATATAATTAACCTCCAGATTATAAAATTATATAATATGGAGGAGTTTTTAAATTAACCTCCAAGTTTCTCTCAATTGCCATAAATTAACAGTAATTTTGTCCTAAAGACTGCTAAATTAACAATTTTTATCAGAGCTTTTTTTGAACGAACATCTACGACAAAGCCTATAAAAACTGTTTCCGGCTTTATATTAGCTTGTGTAAATAATAATATTATAAAAAAATGAACAAGCAAAATAGAAACAAAGTTTCGTTAAAAATATCACACGCCACGGCATGGATGAAATAATAATAGGATGAAAATCATTATTTAAATTAATTTTACATTGACAACATAACATTTAATTGCACCAATCATGCACATGCCCTGAGTCACATTAGACTGAACCATCCTTCATTTTTCTGTCAATTTTCAAAAATTACAATCTTAAAACAACCAATATCAATATTCAACACTTAACAGACCAAACTAACAAATAGCAACTAAATACACTAACAGTGAGGTTACGTGAGGATGCTCCAGTGGAGCGATTGAAGCTGTACAGCTGTTTCAGCAACTCCATGCCAGGTGCTGCGATGAAGATCACATATGGCATGAACTCAGAAGAGTTATGCAGGATCTTCAGAGCCTAAAAATCAAGAGTTAAATTAACAAAAACCAACCTCCAGCCTTTATCAGAATTTACCATTATTAAAAACTTATCTATATGGATTGTTCTTTATTTATAAAATTTTATCTCAGTATTATTCATGAAATTGAAATTCACACAATGCATATTTTTTAAACCTTACACCTTTTTTTAATAAATTGATAGCCTTTTCTAAGGACAGTTCTCATAAAAACTGTGCATAAGGTGTAAATTGAAATACTATTAAGCGAAAACTAAAGAACATACATTGTAATACAAAAATAATGAACATTTGTGAGCAAAAATGTTATTTTAATATTGAAAGAATAGGTAAGCCATGCCAATTTAAAAAGTAGTGGAATATAAAGCAATATTAAACTATTAACATTTTTAATGGAGGTTGTTAAGTTAGTAAATTGTAATTGGCGTCTGCTTAGTGTTACCAAGCTTGTAGTGGCAACCCAGTAAGCAACTCTACAATTTTTAATATCAATAGTAGTAAGACATACTTTCAAAGCCCTGTACTGACAGGTTAATGATCAGGAGCAGCTGTATATAAGGGGCTAAGGCGGTGGTTTGCCACACAGCCAGTCCGGGTTCGACTCCTGATGTTACCATAAGTTTTTACCCTACCACTCCCGTAATTCGGAAGTCACATTAACTGCCATGCTGACCCGATCGAGCCGGCAGAGGGGTTGTGGGGTTCACGATTACCGCTGACCTGACCGAGTCGCAATTCATAATTTGCAGTGGTTTGAAAAAAAATCTGTAGGCAGCTTTATATCACACTCTAGTGGCAGAAAGTTGCACTATGTCAACAAAGAAGAGATTTGCTACTAGGAGAATATATTTTTACGCGCATTTAACACAGAGCTAGGTATATATTTCCGTTGCTATGGCAACTAATTTTGCCGGTCCAATATGGTCGGCGTTATTACTTACGAATATCATAAACAAATAAGATGCCAAATTATGCTCATGTTATGCAAAATAAACAGTAAATAAACAGTATATTTAGAATAATATTTCTAATAACTAATTATTCTAAATGTATTTTAGACTAGAGTTAGCAGACCCTAATTATTCTAAATGTATTTAGAGTAAAATAAAAATTCCAATAGGTATTTGTTAATTAGTGTTTTTTGGCACAGCATAACAATTATGTAAAATGCTATACATTTTTATGGTTGGAATACTTATTAATGATGTTGGACATCAGAGAAAATAATTCTTAATAGGACAGTATATGGACATTATTTTTGTCCATAGTTTGTCCTGGTTATCAGAAATGGTATGGGCAAAATGTTTAGACATATCTTCTTATGGGATAATTTTATTTCCGAGGAATTTTGTGGACAAAATGTTTTCCCATTTTTTGTTCTATTACAGTAAATATTATCCAATAAGAGATTAATTGGATCTCTATCCGGAGACAAAATCATTTTTGGTGAGTCCGGCTGCAAGGTTCTCTACTTCCTGCAAAACGCCACTAATTTTCGCCCCCGATCTCACAACTGCTGCCACATTTATATTGGTCTTTTGCTGTACCATATTACTTAGGTCTCGCCCATGACTATCAGCTAATATTAGCAGCTTGGGCTGAGTAGCAGTATAGTTTGGAGCATCTGTAGCAGTTTTCTTTAGTCTGGTTTGCTGTGACTTCTTTTTTAATTTTGTTGGCTTTACACTAGGCAAGGAAACAACTGTGGAAGAGTCCCCGTCCTCATTTTCCTCTTCGCTAACTTCTGAGAGAACTTCAAAACTATTTTCACAGTGCTTTTTAGATTCTTTATTATGTATCGGAGCCTTAAAAAAATGATTAGGTTTCTGCCAGAACTGTGGACTATTTGATCTAGGACTGATCTGATTTAATGCCGGGTAACAATTGCAACATTTTAGTTGATTTTCTTTAGCTTCTTTTAATTGATTTTCTATGTCACTGTAATCCTTTTGTAGCATTGTTATTACAGTTTTAAGGTTTTCATTTTCAAGTTTTGCTTGCTTCAGTTCTTGTATTAAGATTTGAGTTTGAAAATCATTTGTTGTTTGTGGTTTGAGCGACAACGGTGCTGTTTCACAAGACAAAGTACTTATTTTGTAACAATATTCATCCCAACAAATCTAATCAAGTTGATAGTCAGCACACTTCAATGGAAGACCTGTCTCCACCTCTACCTCAACCTGGCATATCTCAACCTGAAATATCTTACAACACAAATCAGCTCCAGGAAATGGCTTCTCAACCTCATGTGACCAGTGTCAACCAGTGTGATCAGGTGTCTCAGAATCCATGTTTGAGTTCTCTTGTTTTAAACAATCTAAATCTATCTTCAGCTTGTCCAGATTCTGTTAAACCACATGTTTAGCGATGTTAAAAATGTTTGCCACAATAATGGGTTAGATTCCAGGATGTTATTCCTTAATATTCAGGGCTTGGATAAAAAAGTTTCTGTTCTAGAAAGTTTCTTAATTAACAAAAATGTTTTTGCAATATGTTTGACAGAACATTGGCTTAAAGAAGATGAAACTAAATTAGCAGCACCTGATGGATACTCCTTTGCCAGTGCTTTCTGTCGAGCTAATCACATTCGGGGTGGTTCTTTAACTTTTACCCGTAATGACATAAAAACCAGAGAATGCAATATTAAGCACTTTTGCTCAGAAATGAATTTCGAAGCTACTGCAGTTTTTATTGATAGGCTAAAAATAATAATTGTTTCAATTTACCATTCACCATCTGGTGATCCGCATATTTTTTTGGACGCATTTGATAAATTGTTATTGTACTTGTCTAGTTGGCCAAAGTACACCTCTGTTATAGGAGGTGATTTCA
Source organism: Stictocephala bisonia (assembly GCA_035578905.1). NCBI lineage: Eukaryota > Metazoa > Arthropoda > Insecta > Hemiptera > Membracidae > Stictocephala > Stictocephala bisonia. The sequence goes on from JAQJVL010000817.1 coordinate 236,238, forward strand.
ACTTGAACTTTGATGTGACAAAACAAAATAATTTATCAAAACAATTTATCAATATCTTGCGACAGTATAATTTTTATTATTTAAATAGTAAACCAACTAGAGGTGCTAACTGTCTAGATAATGTTTTAGTCAATTCCCAAAGAAATGTTGCAATTGAGTGTGACATTTTCAATTTTCCATTCTCTGACCACAATGGTCTAATTATAAATGCTCCATTCATCAAATGTCATCTGAAAAAAACACAATCTGAAAACAATAGTCCATACAATCTTGACTCAAGCAGTTACTTCAGGATGATCCTACCAAAATCCTCAGTAATTTGCTTGACAGAAAAACTTAGATGTTATCAATGGAATAACCTATTAAATCTAAAAAATTACACTGCCACTAATACTTTTCAAATTTTCTTTCAAAAATTGGTAGACAATATAAATTTCTATTCAAAACTTAAAAGAGTCAAAACATACAACTGCCCTAAATTAAAACATGATTGGTACTCCAATGATCTGGCCAATATGAAAAAAAAATTACTATTTTTAGATACTATTATTAAAAGAAATGGTAAAGACTCATTAGAAACTAAGCAAAAATTTTTAGACCTGAAAAAACAATACAGAAAAGCAATTAAAGATGCAAAAATACTATATAATACCAATTTAATAGAGAGCAGTAGTAATAAATGTAAAACCGCTTGGAAAGTGATAAAGGATGCAAGTAAACAAAATTCATTAAATAAATCAAACCCTGGAATCTCACCCGATATGTTTAATAATTTTTTTATTGAATCTGTTAATGACATTAAAACTAAAGTAAGTAGTCCTAAATATAGTTCAGAGGAGCTAATTCAATTTTCTGCAGTCAATTCTCAAACTTTTGCATGGAGACTAGTAAGTCCGGAGGATATAGTAACTACTACAGGTAGACTCAAAAATTCCGACAGTTGTGACGTTTATCTAATGTCCAATAACTTGTTAAAAAAAATTATAGCACATATTGCCATTCCTCTATCCTACTGCTTTAATCTCTGTCTCATGGAGGGAGTTTTTCCTGATGAGTTGAAAATATCACGAATATGCCCAATTCTTAAAAAAGGCCCAAAAGACAAGGCCCGCAGAGCTATCGCCCAATTTCTATTGTTCCAACTTTTTCAAAATTATTTGAAATTATAATCCATGAACAATTAAGTGCCTATTTAGAAAAAAATCAATTTTTAAGTAACTCACTTAAAAGTTGAAAAGAACTGCAGTAGGATAGATGAAATTTTACTTTTGCAAAAAAAAGCTATTAGAGCTATTTCAAATGCAGGACCTGTAGAGCACTGCAAACCCTTATTTTTGAAATTAAATATCCTCACTGTTATTAATATTTACATCTTCGATTTGTTTTTGTATGTGTTAAGAACTCCTGGTATTATTAAACAAAGTTCACATCAATATAGCACTAGGACCAAAGATCAAGCTAAAATTATTTTTTTTAGATTGAGTAAAACATTGAACAGCCACAATATAATTTCAATCAGAGTCTATAACAAATTAATCCATTTATTCAATATGTATCCCAAAAAAACTTTCTGTAATAAATTATTTAACTGGCTCCTAAAGCACCCTTTTTATTCACTTGACGAATTTTTTAGTACAAATATTTTTGACTTTTAATTCATTTTAAGTTAGTACATTGTAATCCTCACTGCTATATTTTATTAGATTTACTTGTGTAGTGTTAAGAATCTTTGACTTAGCATTTATGTGCTTGTATTGTGACGTTGTCAATGCTATGTAGTTTTATGACAATAAATGGAATTTGAATTTGAATTTGAATTAAAAGAAAGTTTTTAATCCGATAAGCATGTTGTTTACAAGAAACCGTATCTATACTTTTTCTCAGTAAATATTGATAGTAAGTTATTGAAATTGCACTGCGACATAGGTTACAACCCCAAGGTACTAATTACTGATAATTCGAGGTTCATTTTGATCACTGGAAAATGCTAAAGACAAAATTCCCTTATCGGAGTGGCACAGACTCTGTTAGTATAACAGCAGTCTGATGACACATCGCTAGAAAAACAGGAGCTGTAAAGGGTGCGAAACTAGATTTACGTGGGAACTAGGACGGCAACAAACACTGGCGGACGGACAACATTTTAGTTAGCTATACAACTAACCTTACGAAGAAAATGATGCGCAGGCAATGAAATCAGGGAGCGACCTGATCGGGTCGTCATGAATTTTTACAAAGCCTAATACCTTTGTAAAAAAATTCTCTCTGACCCAATCAGTACTAAACTTGCCCCCACCACTTTTTATTGGTTTTTTTATATAATGTAATATTTTAACATATACTTGTCCCTACACTGACATTATATAAATAAAAAAGGCGGTTTAGTTCGGCAATACGGGAAACATAATGAAAATGCCTGTAGCAGTTAACGTGTTAAGTAAGTGGCTCCCAGGTTAAGTGTTAGAGAGGGCTTCTTAGCCCTGTTTTTGCTTGATGAAAGGAGACTTTAACATAAAATTGTTTTGAACAAAAGGTACATTAAATTGAGCATTACAAGTAAAAATTATTCTCAAATTTAAACATACTGCATATTTATATGAGATTTTTTTAGATCCTAAGAAACAAATAGAGCATTTCTTACAGCAGGACCACAATCCAAGATACACATTTTGCCCTGATGGATAACATTCCTGATGGAATCCAGAGTAGTCCCATACAGATGACCGTTGTGCTCTCCATATTCCAGAAACATATGTTCCCTGATTCCCTTCTCCATGCTCTCCCTGTCACTGAACCAGTAGTTTGTGCCGTTGTCTTCCAGTTCTCGCTGAGGCCGAGATGTCACTGGTAACAGCACAACCTTACTTTACAACTGATGGCTTACATGTATTTTTCATTACTACTTGACATTTTTAAGAAAAAAAGGGAACCAAAACTATGTAATTTTTCTGAGTGATGAAAATAATAATGTATATAAAAAATACCCTAGCCTACTATAAAGATCATATCCTACAAATCAAAATATATAAATAAATTGTTTGGTGTTTTATTTTATAAACCATAAATATATATATATATATATATATATATATATATATATATATATATATATATATATAAAACATGTTGACATTTTGCAATCAGTTAATACTTTTCAATCAGTAGTTGAGCCTGGATAGATAGGGGCAGACAACCCAAACGCTCGCTTGTCGAGCCTGCGTTGCATGGAACGTATTTTGGATTGTGTCATAATTACATCTGTAAGATGTGTCCCTAACGCTTATATCATGCTGCAATCTTTTTCTAACAATTGGAACTATGTTGATAAAGCACTTTTTTAAAATAGCAGCACAGTTAAAAATAACAAATTACTTTTGCAATGTATTTGGAGCTAATCAGTGCTTTGATTACACTCATTCGTTTTAGGCTACTTATGAGTTGGCAAGCTGAAAAACAAAAAAAGTCAACGTACTACATTTTGTGAAGTTATAAAAATGTTGGGAGTTTTTTCTCTTCTTTAAATCACAAGTTGGGTCAATTAAACCCCCCCTCCATTTAACTACCACATACTTGGAATAACAGCTCCAAACTTGTCTGGGTCACTGTTGATGAGCCTGTTCTTGAGTGTGCGTCGACCGACTCCATGAGTTCCAATCAGAGCTAGAGTCCGTCTCTTGAATGGGGGCATCCTGGTCACTTCTTCATATAAGATCAACTCTGCTTTGTCAAAATCACTGTTAGACTTGGATTCATACATCTGCTTTCGCTTTTTCTTTGATATCTGAAAAAAATATTGTGACATACAATACCATATGGTAGATATAGGATACTATACCATATGATGTAACAATATGGGAATCAGGAGAAATAGATAAATTAAAAACCTCTGATTTAATTCAAGTAAGAGACATGAACACAACACTATACAACTGTAACTATAAACCTTATCTTCACATAAGCGCAAGTATACACTTGGACAATAAATAGTAAACAGAAAAAACTTATTAGGCCTAAATGTTGACTAATATTTTCCTATATACATACTCCAATTCAAATAGCACCATAACTGATAATTGAATAAAAATTAAATCTATCACATAATTAATTATTTTGTATGCTGTTCAATAATATTTTGAATCATCCTGCATGTAGTTTTTAAGATAAATTATGTGATCCTTTGAAATTCATGATCAATGATGATTTGGACAAGCCAGTGGCCAAGTACTCTGTCTGAATAAGTTCTCTGCACAGATCAATAGTCCATATCTCTACGATCGGCGTCTTAGAGATGAATAATGAATATAGGGAATGGGCAGAATAAGGTTAAGAAGGAGGATCCAACAATTAGAACAATTACTAAAAAGAATTATACTAAAACAATTAATTTGTTAAATATTTTTGTTCATTGTATTAGTGGAACTATTGGACTAGCATATTTCTATATTAAAATTTTATATATAATTTATTTCTTAATTTGTATTTTTTAAATGTATTTTAGGACATATTAGTGTGTGGCAAGGGAGAAAGTAGTGGTGGGGAGGATAAAAACCATCCCAGACATAATCTGGAAGAAACTCTGCATCCTTAAACCTCTTTTAATGTTTTAATCTGTACAAATTTTCATTTTTTAATTTAAATATGTTACGGAGGACTATTTCTGAACCAGATGAAAACTACCGTACTCTATAAACTTACCCTGGTGCCGCAGATACTGATCTTGTGGACATAGTCTGCTTCAGGTTTCACGAAGGCCTTCCTCCTCTCTTCAAGCTCCTGCGAAGGTATCAATCCGGCTGGACCGTCCTGACCCACCAACTTTGCTTGCCACCAGTTTGGGTCTTTCTGGTTAACTATCTATAACACAACAGTAGAACATTGATATATATATATACACACACACACACACACAAGTTTTCTTGGGTTTTACATGTATTCAATAAATATTTATTATTGTTCAAACGTAGTCATAAACATGTTGTTTTGATAACATTGTAAGACTGAATCATACTACAAGATCTAAAATGTGTTTTTAGCTTACTTCTGTTTTTCATATTTCATTGAAACAATTTCTCTCTTTATTATTATTACAAAGGGCTTGTAATAATTTGTGTAATAAAAGAATATAAAGGACAATTCGATTGCCTTAATATTTTCTCCTTTAGATAGTGTCTTAGGATTAGCTGGTTAACGCATTGACTGCGGTACCAACTTGGCTAAAACCTACCCCGGTGGCTAAATTATGATATTTATAAAAAGACTAACCTTTAGACATAACAATTCAGGATTCATAGTCTAATATCAATTTCTGGAAGGATAAGGGTTGAATTGTCCATGTCGAATCCATCGGTCGCCGGCGACCGGGCCGCCACCCGCGAATGCCTCTATGCATTAGCTGACATTGTCAGTTCTCCTCAAGCTGCCACTGTTGGATGTTATGTCGAATAAACATATTTTACTAAACTAACACTTAATTTTTATTTAATTATATACACTATATACACTCCCACCGGTCTCCTTTTCTTGTTTTTATCCATGAAACTCATCGAAGCACTGGCCTAAGCAAAGACCAGGCTTGTCAGGGCATGTCTCACAGTAGTACGTAGTTTTTTTATCTTTTTTGTTTTTCCAACATATTCTACAGGTTTTAGAAACATATTATACAATGTTATAGAAACACAGAAACACAATCACAAAACAAACATGTAACAGGTTCACCAAATTGATAGATAAATTAATTAATTCAAATAAATAATAAATTATTACGTAAAAGAAAGGGATATATTTAATTGGAATAAATAACGAATGTTCAAATTATATTGGAGAATTGTTGTAAGTCAGATAGGAAAGAAAACAGAAATATCGGTTACAGACAGACATAGTCCTGTCTTTGTTACAATCCAGATGGGTGGGCCCCTTCCAAGAAATATAGCAATAAAAACAGATGTCCAAGGGTCTGAGTGACATCATTTGACAAAACAACATTCCACAGTTGCATTCGAAAATAAACCGAACACCAATGAAACGGAAAAGAATATTCGTACGGAAGTTGACACGACAACTGTAAGGGGAGGGGTGAGTTAGTTCAGAAATCACCATGAGAGAGCAGCACGTGATAGAGGTTAAACATATATTCCAGACAGTTTTTTGAGTCCAACCAATCAGAACGAGGGACCTAATTGAAAATTGATCCGTGGACAGCAGTAGCTGTCAGACAGAGACCTCGTGGTGCAGGCGGAAGTGCTTGAACTCTGGAACCCAGACAACATATTGTACCGGAAGGAAGGGTAGGAGAGTGGAGACCCAAGCTCGAGGATAGAGAGACGCTCCTTACCCCCAGTCAATCTTTGTCTACAGACAATGAAGGTGGATTGTATCCATCGACATCTCGCGTTTTCACACATGTAGAATTTTTATTTAGTTAACTTTGTGAAATTAACATGTAGTGTTACATTATAAAATCATTATCAATAAATTTAACTAATTAGTGTTTCATAACTCGAAATCAATTCAAAAACAGGTGTTTATGAATACGACACAGCGTCCGAATTATAACTATAACTTAGGACTTTCAGCTAAGTTATAGTTATAATTTAAGCTGTAATATAAAGGCCAATTATTAACTTTTTATATAATATTATTTTAAATCTTATTTTTTATTGTAGCTCAAATAACAAAGTAACGTAATGATTTGATAACTGTAAAATAAAAATGAAGTTGATTTAAAGAAGATCTGTTTGTGCATTATATAGCCCCACCAAATTACCCATTTTTACGACCCTGAGAAAGATTTCATTAAAATAAAAGAAATTAAAGTTTATCAAAAAGTTTTAATTAAATAAATTGAGCAAAAGTAATTAATGTAACGACCTCTTAAAGGCACAACGTTACAAACAACATTCAAAAACAAAATGTGAAACAAATAATTTGCCCGGTCACCGGCTACCGGTACCGCCACCCGCCCGAAACTAAAACCAATACGACTAATATTACGCCAATGTATCTACCAAGTGGCTACGCAAGAATCAACCACACCGCATGAGGCTGGACCACGCTGAATATATTGAAACGAATGCGCCTCGCCCCCCACCGGCGACCGGCATGGTACCCGCACTTGGCTTCTGCCCGGTCGCCGGCGACCGGGCCACGTCCAATGTGTTAACTGTCTTTCTAGTTACCCTAAAATATTTCTCTAACCGTGACTGATCTCATATCCACATGCAAAGTAACAACAAAGTTATGAGGGTTGTCTGTAAATTATGGTCTTCAATGTTTTTTCATAAACTTAACATCATTTTATTCAATTACAGATTCAGAAATCTTTGACATTTAGGTATTTTCAATGCAGTCCCCGTCATGATCAATGCACTTTTGGCATTGTTTCGGGAGCTTTTTCTACTTCCCTCATGTCAACTTACGCAGGAAAGGGTCGTAAGTTGAGAGAATTTTATTCCTTCAAGTACTGTTAAAGTTAAAGAACAAACATAGGAGTCACTGGGAGCCAAATCAGGCTATATGGAGAGTGGTCAATCATTTACCACCCAACTTTGGTGACGATATGCATGGTTCGGACGGGCGCTGTGAGGGTGGGCATTCTCATGGTGCAAACAAACCGTTTATCAGCTGATATCTCCTTTTGTTCAATATAGCCTGACAACATCTTGTTCACAGTGTTCTTAGAGATGCCCCTTATCTGTTTGGCAAACTCTCATACAATTATACACTGATTCGCAAGTTCCTCAAAATTCATTGCTGTCTTGTTTGAAACTGATGGACAACCGCATCTCAGACCTCATTGTGCACGTTTGTTCAGCTTTTTGCAAACATCTTACACCACTTATGCATATTTTTTATATTTATACACTTCTATACATTTTGGTCAACTGATGATGGCTTTCAAAAGTGTTTAACCCATACAAAAATATAAACAGAGACCACAATTCACATTTGAGGGAAAAGTCGATTTTCACTTCCATCGTTAACAGCTGGACTTTTTCAATCACTATTACACAGAACAGATTATTAAATAGTAAATATATTCAACTTATCCAACAACGTTTGAATTGTCAATTTAATCTGGTACAGGGTTGTCAACCATTACACCCACAGGCTGTCAAAGACAAACTGAATTCCTATCTGTGTGCCAGTCTGTCAAGAATGGTCGAAGAACTCCATCTAAGAGAATGCCAAGCATTCAGAGACAAGGTATAAAACTCCCTCCAAGCGAATCTAAGGGCACAGTCGTCAGGAGGCCTGACTGGTACTGGTGTGTAGATTGTCCAAGTTTTGTGTCATAAGGTAGTAGCTTAATGCTGTGAATGTATCAAATTGTTTTGTTTTTTTTTTTTTTTTTATTTTATTATTATTATTTTATTTAGGACATAACAAAAATAAGTAATATTGAACATTTTAAGTTATTTGCTCAAACCGTTGTTTTGAATAGATCAAATAAAAAATACGAAACAGCAGCTAGCTGTTAGTTTACAAAAACATAACTATTGGTTTTTGGATCTATGTTTTTAAGAACTTTTTGCCTTATTTTGACCCCAGGAACAACGTTCTAAATTGTTTAAACCTGTTTACTGTATAGACGTACCAAGAAGCTAATAGAGTTTAACTACATTTATAAACTAACTTAACCTATAACTAAAACACAAAATTTCTGTCTTACTTGAAGAATATCTCCTTGTTTGAATTCCAGTCCAATTTCCCGACAAGGCAGCAAAGAATCTTCTTTTGGGTTGTAATCAAATAATGCTCTCATGTAGCACTGAAAGAAAAGTAAACAAAGATTTCATGAGCTTTATTCCTAGAAAAACTCCATTTGGGGATGGAGTTTTAGCAAAAGGCACACCTGTCTATGTATTAGTAAAACAATGATAATTTTCTGTATGGGCCTTTTTATGTTAAGGTGGCATTAAATATAAATATTTATTTTTGTAAAGTTTTAACATGTTCTACTTTAATGATATTGTTACTTCTATTCACACCTTGTAATGTTGTTAATAAATTAAATAATTTACTACAGTAAATTAGAAGTAATTTACTGCAAATATATTTTTTCAAATAAAATTCTAGATTTATGTTTTGCTTTAACACGTTCACTACGTTGTTATAATTTCTCGGCCATTAATTCTGTGCGTCACGCGATCTCTGGGTCTCGTTGCATACTATCAATTATCCAAGACACTCATAGACCACATTTTTACCAGTGACCAAACCACTAAAAGTGCAGTCATGATATCTGCTCTATCCGACCACCACGCTATTACAGCTAATATGCAAATGGAAGCTCAGTTGAATAAAAATGTGGCCAAGTTTAGATTAAGCAGAAGTTTCTCTACAGAAAATATCCAGACTTTTAGACATCTATTAAGTAAGGAGAAATGCGAGAAAATGTTCAAGTCAAGTGATTTTAATTACCAGTTTACTGATTTTTACGATTCCCTGAGGCATCATTTTGAGTTAGCATTTCCCAAAAAAGTCATAAAAATCAAATGTGGCCAAGAAAAAATAATAAAACTAAGCAAAGGCGTTTTATATATTAAGGAAAAAGTATTTCAGATGTACAACAAACAAGCGAGAACAACAGACTTAAGTTCAGATCACTTTTTACACCAATATTACTTAAGACTAAAGAAAAGATACAGATGTCTAATACGTCAGGCAAAATCAACTAATATTAAAAGAAAGATTGAAAAATCAGATTGTTAATCAAAGGCTGTGTGGAATGTAGTCAATGAAACAAAATATGGTGGAAATAAAAAGAAAGGTAATGATATCCATGTAATAAATAATGATGGTGAATTAATGAAAGACCTCGAAGGAGTAGCTAACACAATTAATAGTTTCTTTATAGACTTGGGGAAAAGAAACCAGATAAAGACAAAGACAAGTATAATTCCAAGTCCACTAAAGAAAATGCAAGTCCGAAATTCTCTCTTCCTGTACCCTAAATCTGAGAATGAAATTAAAAATGTTATAAAAAATCTCAAAATGAAGAAGTCCTCAGGTGCTGATGAGCTGTCTGCTTTACTGGTCAAAGAAATCCCAGATTTACTAGCAGTTCCACTAACGTTTTTGATCAACAACTCATTTTCAAGTGGTATATTTCCTAGCGCGCTCACGTTATCTGTTGTAAGATCTATACCAAAGAAAGGTGATAATCAACTATGTGACAACTATAGGCCGATCTCCATCACATCAACACTATCAAAGATTTTTGAACATGTGGTCCTTATTAGACTTTGTCGTTTCCTAGAAAAACATTTTTGAAAAACGGTTTGGTTTTATGAAGGGAAGGTCAACAGTGGATGCTATCTTTAGCTTTGTCAATGATATTGTTACAGCCTTAGACAAAAAGAATCAAGCAGCAGGTATATTCTTTGACCTTAGTAAGGCGTTTGACACCGTTGACCATTCATTGATGATACAAAAGATGAACGATGGGGAATAAGAGGGCTAGCTTTAGATTGGTTTCATTTCTACCTTCGGGATCGTAGGCAGTGTGTGGAAATACCAGCTGTTGATGAAGCTGGATATCACTTGCGTCACACCTCTGCTGAGGCCTGTATTGTTAGAGAGGTGCCTCAAGGCTCAATTCTCGGGCCAATACTTTTTCTTTTATTTATTAATCAGATTCCATCTAGTATAACAAACTCAAATATTTGCCTCTTTGCAGATGACACCTCCCTCTCATTGTCTAGTCCTAATACACTTGAATTGGAGAAACAAGCATTTCTGGAGTCAAATATCCTACTCCAATGGTTTGATAACAATAAACTTAAGGTCAATGCTTCAAAAACCCAATTATTTAACTTCAAATTCAAAAATTCATTACCAAACTCAGTTTTTGGCCTCCAAATTTACTTAGATGATTCAGTTTCTTCTAAAACTGAATCAGTAAAACTCCTGGGCATAATTCTTGATGGAAAATTAAATTTCCACATTCATATTAAGATGGTTTGCCATCGAGTGAGCACATGCCTTTTCCTTTTATGCAGTCTTGCAAAGACAGTTAGCACCGATGTCCTTCTCACAGCATACTATGGTTTGCTTTATCCATTCCTAATGTATGCCATACCAGTGTGGGGCAGTGAGAACCAACGGGCATTCTATTTATTTAGACTTAAAAAAAAAAGGCTGTTCAAATAATCTACTCACTGCATCGAAATCATCCCTGTAAAAATGTTTTTAAATCATCAAAATTGTTAACATTTCCTTCCATTTACAATCTTGGAAACACTAAGTCTTGTCAAAGAAAACCTTTCACTTTTTTGACTAAACAAAATTCACGTTTTCAATTTCGAAACAGTAGTTTTTTGAAAATTCCAGCTCACTCTTCCTCTTTTTTCAAAAAACACCTATTTTACAACGGAACCATTTTGTACAATAAACTGCCTAATGACCTTAAGTTGGAAACAAGAAGCTACTACAGCGTCCAAGAGTTTCTGGCTGGTGGAGAATCCTAGTTTTATTTCTTTAATTTAGGCAGTTATACATTTTATTTGTTTTAGCAAACATGCTATTTAAGTTTTAGATATAAGTTTTAAAATACCTAAATTTCTCTAGTTTCACCTAGACTTAGCCAGTGCAATGTACATATTTGTTAATAATCTTGGCTGAATAAATTACTTATAACTTATATCATGTCATGAATTTAAGATAGAGTACTCTAGGTTATTGTTTTATAACTATCAAGTTTCTGACGTCCTAAGTGCTATGCAGAGTGTGGAAATAGCGTATAAGCACGAGGCCTTGGGATACTATCAAAGCATTGCTGGACCCATCAAGGGTGGTTGCGAAGGCACCGGACTCAGGAGGATGACACAGAACAAAACAAAAAACACAAGTTGAATGGCAAAAATAATGTTTATGACAATGAAAATTATGTAACTAACATGTAATAAGCTTTCAAAAAAAAGCACTGTGACTTTCATGTTTAGCCGAGTTGAAAGCCAGGTGGAGCCAAGAGAGGCTTTCACCCTAGGTGTTCTGCTTGGTGGAATGGAAAGTAATGAGAGCAGATCTGAGATTGCGGTTGAACCGCTCTGCATGGGATGGCTGTGTATAGTAAGGAGAAGTAGTCACATGCTGAATACCGTGCCCAAAACAGAACCGCCGTAAGTCCTTAAAAGTGAACTGAGACCCATTGTCAGAGACGATAGTGGTGGCTACACCAAAGTGCTGAAAAAGCTGGAGTGCACGAATGGTGAGCTGAGCCGTAGTACTATGAAGGGAGAAAAGCCCACAGAACTTTGAGAAGACATCAACAAAAACAAGAAGTTAAGTGTTACCTGACTTGCTACAGGGGAAAGGGCACACATAAGTCGATCAAGACCTTCTCAAAGGGACGTTCCGCCACTTCAGGGGGCAAAGGGCACTAAGGGAGCAAAAGTGGCAAACACATACCCTCTCAGCAATATCCCCGTCCATGCCCTTCCAGATGAACTCCTGACGAATCTTAGCGATGGTCTTGTGAATTCCTAAATGTCCGCCCATATGAGAGTTGTGGAAGTAGTTGAAGACCATCGGGACCAGATTGTTCGGCAGCACAACCTTGGGTTTTCCACCACGGCGAAGCCGACAGCAGAGAACCCCTTTAGACAGAAAGTAGGGAGGTCTTGTGAATTCTTAAATGACCGCCCATAGGAGAGTTGTGGAAGTAGTTGAAAACCATCAGGACCAGACAACCGGCAGCACAACCTTGTGTTTTTCACCACGGTGAGGCCGACAGCAGAGAAACCCTTTGGACAGAAAGTAGGGAGGGTGGGCTCCGACCCCCTTAAGCAGCACAGCTCCACAGCAGCTGGTTACTTCAGGAGAAGGGTCACTGGGTTCATGGTATATGCGAGACAGAGCATCCGCTATAAGATTCTGCATGCCACGCACGTGTTGGACTTGGAATTTAAAGGCAGAGATTTTAACTACCCAGCGACCAATTTTCCCGAGCTGTCAGGGATGAGCAGTAGCCAAGAGTGCGCTTGGTTGTCAGTCTCCAACAGAAACTTGCATGTTCTAGGAACCTGCGGAACTTGTCAATGTCAAAGACCATAGCCAAACACTCATGGATGGAAGAGGCTTTCTTTTCTTGGGGAGTCAAGGTACAAGAGGCAAAAGCATTAGGCTGCCGAACACCATCTAACTCCTGGGACAAAACAGCAGCAATAGCAGAGGAGGTCTGCAAGATGAACTTCGCTGAAAAATCCGGCACCGCAGAACTGGAGGCTGCATAATGGCCTCTTTCAAAACATCAAAGATGTCTGCTGAGCTTGCCTCAGAACAAACTTTGCACCCTTCTTCTTCAACTCATTCAACATTCAAAGGGGTGGCAAGCTCGTTTAGTTTGGGGATGAAGTGACGATAGAAATTCACCATTCCCACAAAATGGACCACACCTTTGGCATCCTGAGGAGGAGGTAAGTCCGGGATACCATGAGTCCTAGCAGGATTGATGCAGATGCCCTGAGAAGAAACCAGATGACCCATGAAAGAGATTTCAGGCTTAGCAAAAGTGACATTGTCAGAGTTCAATGTAAGTTCATCGCTACCCAGGCGCTTCAGAACTTCCTCCAGATGTACAAGGTGTTCATGGAACGTCTCACTGTAGACGAGAAGATCGTCAAAATAATTAAAGACATATTTGAACTTCACATTGGGAAACATAGAATACAAAACACTGGTCAGGGTCTGGGCTCCCACAGCTAAGCCCATAGGCACAAGAGTGAACTAGTAAAGGTTTCAGGGAACACAGAAGCTGGTCTCATTCTTTGATTCCTAGGTAAAAGGAATCTGATGATAGGCCTGGTTGAGATAAAAAATGCTGAAGAATTTGGCCTTGCTGAACCAGTCAAATGCTGAATGCAAGTCTGGAAGGGGTACTGAGTGACGGACACTTTAGTGCTCAGACGTCGATAGTCAATGACAAGCCTAGACTTCCCATTAGGCTTAGGGACCAGCAATGCTGGACTGGCGTATGCTGAGCAGGAGAGTTCGACTCTGCTACCATTTGCAATCCACCCTCGTACTATCAAAACATTGCTGGACGCATTCTGCGAAGGCACCAGACTCAGAATGACGACACAGAACAAAAAAAACACAAGTTGAATGGCAAAAATATTGTTTATTACCATAAAAATGAAAAAGAACATATAATTCATAAGTATTACAAAAAATATTAAGTTACAAATAAAAAAATGAAACACAGAAAGGAAGACTGAACTGTCCGAGCGAGACGATCTTAATGTGCAAATGGCACAGCATATAAGGAAGTACTGTAATAAATTATACTATAGCTGAGAAATTGAGGTTATGTTGTAAATAAACAGACGACTCAGCAACCACTTAGAACATTTCTCCCGCCTTCCTTTTCAGCTGACAATCTGTTTGCTAATATTGACGTTTAGTCTACCATGTGATCGACGAGGTCTATAGATCTCATACCGCACATTACTAAACGTCATTACTCTGATGCAGCACGTAAGCCATAAATCTCGTATAAGATTTAGGTTACTATTACATTTACAACAAAAAATGATTCCATTGAGTTCAACTCTCCAACAGTGCGTTAATTACAATAAAAATATTACAAACGCTTATAAGGAATTAAATGCGAATTTCATCACCGTGTGATTGTAAGACTCCAGGATCTTGTGACGCAGTTAACGAGTTAATTTTGATGAAAATATGAGGATTTTTTATGATTGCTCTATAAAGCGTTTAAAACGACTTACTGAGTTAAAATCAACAGATCAATTTTTAACTAGCATTAATAGAAAACAAGAAACAGATATGTTGCCCTAATTCATACACAGGAAATGGTAATGATTCCTTGGATATATTGTGCTTAAGACCCCCCAACATTTTACTTGCCAACCCCATCATTAGCTATACTAGTGCAACCTCGATCTTCAGCCTCAGTAATGCTGATTGGTGGTAATAAGCTTCACTCGCTGCACTCATGACAGTGCCTACGGCCTCAGTCTGTGACTTTTGACTACAAATATTAGTACATAAACTAAATCAAGTAAAATCATAATATATAAATTTCATATCAGTAGATCACTCACTACTTCTGTTGCTACGTATTTAAAAACACCCCACATATTTCAAAAGTTTGATCACAGATAAATAATTCTACCCAGATTCCTCATTCCCATGCTAAAGAGTGTTAACAATTTTTTTCGTAGTGTAACTGTCCGCTTTAAAGCCCGTCAAGTGGCTGTCAACTGGGCGGCGTTGCCAGATTGAATTCATTCAAATAACCATATTAATAACAAATATTACAATAATAAATATCAGCTGATAATAATAATTGAGATTTAATACTTGTTCAATGCGACAACATCGCATCCTAAATTCTCGGTTATATAGTGCGTGTTGCCTAGATTCTCCTTAAACAGCACTCACGTTTTTCCTGTATACTGTAAGCCATCTGGGTAGTTAGTTATCTGTGGTTTGATAATCAAATAATAACATTATAAATAAACAAATATAATTAATCTATTAGATTACCATTAAAATTTTAAAGGCCAATGGGGTAGAGCCCTAAAGTCGGACTTAAAACTTAAGAACCTGAATAGGGGCAAGTTGTTTGACACCTCAAACTTCCTAATTAGCCAATAAATAAAGCAGGAGTTATGTTAACAACAAACAGATTCACAAATCATAAATAAGGATAATACAATTTGACAACTAAACATATCTGTGGAAATTATGACAATTGATAATCAATTTTGGTTTTCCTCCAGACTAGCTAGAAATAATGACATCGACAAGATGGGTCATTCATTATATATGAATCTACCTGAACTCTTCCTGCTTGCAAGCTATCACCTACATCTGCCTGCACTCCTACAGCATCACAACTGTTAGGCCTACTATGTCAGCGTCTCTCCCTCTCTCACTATAAGTTGTATTGACAATTCCTTTTGTGCATCTCGTAATGCTTCTGACTTTTAATTATAACTTGATAAATACTGTCTTTGCTCACTTACCACCACTGAGCCCAATTATTTATCAAACGTACCTCGCCCCATAAGAGCAGTCATAATACACATTAAAATATCATTTAACTTCAAAAGGTAATTACTAGGGGTGTGTGAATAGCTCAAAATTCGAACTCAACTCGAGATTTAAAAAAATCAAATAATCGAGTCGAGTGTTGCCATATCTTTGAGGTAAAACGCTATAATCAAGACAAAAAACCCATTTGTAAAATAGATTATAAAGATAAGCATTTTATGTAGGCAACTGTATTTAAAATATGATCATAATATCGTATTCGTAACCGGAGATGTTCTCACGATATATTCAGATTCGTGATTCACGCACACCAGTCATGAACTTTTCGATCATGGCGATTAAGGCAAAAAGTATTCCCATTATTTATACAGAAGGCACGTCCAAATAAGCTGTTCCAAATAGCTGTCACTAGTTATTCATACAAAATGTGATAACTAATCACAAAGAATCAGTAATTGAACCATTTCAAAACTTCGTTACATAACTTTAACCAACATTAAAAATTAACAGTTGCATTTATTTCAGGTCCATCCCTGACTGGGTCATCCATTCATGGACTAAAACTGTTCTAAGACTGACAATTTCGGACAGATTTAATTAAATTGTGTTCAATCTGTAACAGAATCTACACATGGAACGTAAACAACTGAAATTGAAAAGTTTTGTAAGGTACCAGTTTCGTTCCGGCACCGATACTAATAAAATAATGATTAATGTAGCTACTACCAGTACATCGCCGACTCGATGAGTCCCAATATAAAATGTACTGCTAGCAATGGATTCGTATTTATCCATTTTATTTTGAGTTTTTGTTGACGTTTACGATAGGGATGGCAATTACTTTTTTGATAACTTGTTACTAATTCTATTATGTTCTGCTGACATGTTATAATAATCTGTTATTTTTGCAACCTATTACTCTCGACGCGTTGACGTTCCAGACAGTTATTCTGTTTCTGTTTTGGCCTGATGTTACTTAACGATTTAAAGCCTCGTTACGGCTGGTCTAGATAATGTTCCAAGTTACCAAAAGTTATGAAGTTGAAGTAATGCCGTATGTTACGTTACGATAATGAGTTACGGTCATTGTGAATTTACTTGACATAACAGAGTTACCGCTCAAAGTTCATTCTGCTTTCGATAATGTAACTGTGACATGCAGGAGTTTTAAATTTCCTACGTAGTTAGTGATGGGATTACCTGTTCTTTAAAGTGAACAGTGACAACCGTTCCTGATTACTTGTAAGACCTGTGATTTTGAACAATGATTCCGCTCTTTTTGCTCCAACCGTGATTTGAACATCAAAACACTTAGACCTACGGCCTACTATACCAATTGGGACGATTCAAGGTTATGTATTTGAGGTGCAAACTAAATAAATAGTGTTAGAGTGTGTTGCTTAATTCATTTCAGTGTTTTTATTTTTGAAAATTAAGGGTTAAATACTCGACTCGAAAAAAACTCGAACTTGAAATTATGTCTAAAAACTCGACTCGACTCCCTAAAATTGCTACTCGCACACCCCTATTAATAACCCATAAACAAACTCTTAGAATACCTTCCATATTTTATAATCAGAATGTTCATTTACATCTAACATCTTGTTTGCTTATCAATTTTTACAAAAACGATATTTTAAATTTGTTATACAATGTTCCACACCTTGATAGCACGAATTTTTCAAATCCCCTTGAACCTGCCATAGCACTCAATGTTAAAATAACCTTTATTGTTATAAAATGTTACGGACCAACTACCACAATAACACAAATTTTATTTGATTTTCATGAGCAATGTTCGTGTAAGGGTGGGCTGGTGGGTCAATACCAATGTTCGTGTAAGGGTGGGCGGGTAGGTCAATGCCAATGTTCGTGTAAGGGTGGGCGGGTGGGTCAATACCAATGTTCGAGTAAGGTGGGTGGGCAATGAGAGCACAACAAATTGTATTCGTGTTGAATTAGGAAGCCTGACTTCAGTTTGGCACGACTACTGGTACAATAACGACCTGGAATTAGACGGAACCTAGTGTAGATTTGTATCTGAGTTTGCATAGAGTAAGTACTATAGTTGGTTTGTTGTGTAATGCCATTCAGTGCAATCTACTATGGCAAGCGTTTCTCAAAGGAAAGAAATTATTTTTGCACTCGCAACAATAAGCGTAGAAATTGATCATTTTATTCCATTACAAATGTTTTACAGTTAGTTCTTAATTATTAAATGCTTCATATAGATTTGTGCGTTTGTTTCATTTGTGTTTATTATCTCATAATAATATACTGTAATACTGCAGTACTGTATTTCAATTCCAAACATTGTTTGTTTATTATAGAACTGTTGAATTATTTTTGCTAATTACAAAATTAATCAGTAGCCTGCAGTACATGGATTTAGTCAATTAGACATAGGTCCGTAGTGCAGTAATTAAACTAACAATAAAATATTTGTTTCATTTGAAAATCAACCTCAATACGACGAATTTTGCCCGTTATAACCTAAATACCACGAACCTCAATACACAAATATTTTTCAGCCCCCTTCAGATTCAGTGTATCAAGATTCTACTGTATAAGGAATATGTCAATTTAAGTTTGTAATAATTTGAATTATAACACAGCTAACTTACAGGAATGTAAATTTTTAAGCGTGTTTTCAAAACAATAAAAGACAAATCATGTAAAACTTAAAAACATTTTAATTTTTAAAACTTAATTCCTTTTCATTTCTTGATAAGTAGAAAATACTTATTATTAATGATTCTTTGTCAATCCTTGTTGAAGTTGATAACTGAGATTCACAATACCTGATGAGTTTTTAACGATGGTACATTCTCTGGGTTGGGGGCTATCCTAAGCGTAACATTTTCCTTGGCTTTGTTCACTTCAAACTGCAACTCGTCAGGAGAAGTGACGTTCACACTGTTAACTTCAAGAATGACATCTCCCGGGTGCAACAAGCCTTGTCGTTCTATCGCACCCCCAGCTAACACTCTAGCCACCAATAAGTTGCCGTTCTCATCTACTTCTACAGTAAATCCCTAAAATAAGAAGCAAAGTTAGCATCAAAAATTACATACAATAATAAGTTACAAATTTAATGATCAGTTAAACATTTATTTTTCTACAAATAAATGTTAATAATTTAGAATAGAAGCGCTAATGGTTGTTTTTAACTCTTTTATCAGGGTGTTACATTTTTTTTAATTATTTGCTTATGGTTTCCAGCTGTACTTAAGGCACAAAGTGACATAGATCCTATTTCTAAATTACATTGATATTTAATTCCATCATGTAATTTAAAAACTTTTGCACTGCTAAGAGTATAAAATTAAAACAAAAGAAATGGCATTTTTATCATTTCATTTTTCAACCACTATTCAGATTTTAGAAAAATCGAACACTCTGAATGGTCCAGATTTGTTAGGTACGGTCTATTCTAGTACATTTTATTATTCAAGAATAATAATTTTGCATTCGTCTTATGCTGGTTTTTATTATTCTATTCATTTTGTTTTATTAGCCTCCAGAGCTGTTATATTATAGAAATAATACTAGTTTAAATTACCTTTTTCTGTCGTAACAGTTCTTTAATTACATTACTGCCATATACATTTCAAAGCATATAAAGCTTCATCATCAGGCTCCAAAAACGTCCCTTTTTTTGCCTGGTTGTTTGCCGGCCAGCAAATGTGATGTACTCTTGTTTAAATGTTTGATGTTTTATAATTTTA
Organism: Stictocephala bisonia; assembly: GCA_035578905.1. Taxonomy (NCBI): domain Eukaryota; kingdom Metazoa; phylum Arthropoda; class Insecta; order Hemiptera; family Membracidae; genus Stictocephala; species Stictocephala bisonia. The sequence goes on from JAQJVL010000817.1 coordinate 255,986, forward strand.
GGGTTTAATGTTTTAAACAGTGACATTTTTCTAAGCCTGTTGATGAAGCTTCATATGCTTTGAAATGTACATAGCAGTAATGTAATTGAAGAACTGTTACAACAGAAAAAGGTAATTTAAACCATTATTATTTCTTTATTATTCTGCGTTTTATTACGATTTCAGTATACTGAAATTTATATCAAATGCAGAATAATAAAAACTATATTGAAATTATTAATATACATATCTAAAATATATATATATATATACACCCTTTTTAATTTTTTGTTTACAGTTAAATTATCTATAATATAGACATATTAATTAGTAATGTTTAAGAATAACAACATAAAATAAATATTTGTCAATTTGTTTTTACTATTCTTTTATCATTTAAATAATTGAAAGATTATTGAAACAATTTTAAAACTCAATTTTAGTATGGGAAACAATTTTAATTATCTACAAAAGTACAAACTATTATGAACATTAGACGAAAAATAAACTCATACACATAAAAATAATAGTTGTACTTAATTGCAAATCAGCTAAAATTCATTGACATTATATTCTAAGTTATAAATATAATTTTCAGCGAGACAAATGTTTTGTATTAAAAATAAGCCCAGAATATAATATACATACATAAAATACTACTAATAAACACAATAAGAATAAAAGTAATAATAATAATACAAAAATATTTACAGAGAATTTTATGAACATTTGTTGAAAAGTTCCGAGCCGAATAAAAGCTGTTATACATTGAATGTATACGAAAAAATGTAATATTATATTATCGACAAAATTAAAAATACGTTAACAGGAAGAATGTAAACATATATAGTAATTATTATTATTGTTATCATTGCTAAATGAGTTGTGAAAATTATAACAAAGTAGCACAGTAAATAGCATGCTTGTCTGTTGGGTCTTCTGTGGGCTTTAAATAGCCCAAATTGTTTCTGGTGGTAAATATGGTGCAGGCTACAAACTGTAAGGGTTAACCCTCCATGTGGCATTCTTCGAAATTTCGAAACATTTTTCGTTCGCCCAAGTGGCATTTATCGAAATTTCGAAACATTTTCCGTTCGCGGTAAATCATATATAAAATCCGTAAATATTGAGCTACATCGATGTTTTTATACTCTACGTAATCACCGTAAACAGACGATTCCAACGATATGCTACACGACACCCCTGCACTCAGTGTGAGAAAGCCAAAACCACCAGCAGATAGTGATAGTAATTAGTGTTGAGATTCATCGTTTTTTCACTAAGACAATCTTTTATTCAAAATTTTCTACATTTATCATTTTTTATCCAAATTACACCAAATTTCTTTTATTTTAATCTAAATTAACTATATTTTCAATAAACAGACAGTTTTTCAACATAGTGCATCTAAAAACATTCTTCAAATTCATCATAAACACAAAATTCTTCTGATTTGGCTTCCGAACTTCAGAAACATCCACTGAACCCTGCAATTTCACCAGGCCTACACCCATGGACACCAATATAAGTTTGCATACCATAATAGAGCATGTCTTTAGCTAAATTTTAGTATATAATAGAACTCTCTAGTGTTTATAGAAATTGTGTTACATATTTTTGAATGTCGTAGTAACCGCGGTGACCATTTTTCAGTAAAACTGAATTCAATTCAGTTATAAATTTATAAAAAAATATTTTTACTTACAAACCTATATAAACTATATATTTCCTGAAACTAGATAAAATTTAGAACATTTTGGCAATCTCACATTTCTTTTTTTCTCATCACAACATTGATCTTAGGGGGTAGTCCCCCCCCTATTTTCCGCATAAATTAAAAAAAATTTTCATATGTTACATAACATAAAAAAAATAAAAAAATTTTAGGTTATGAATTATGTATTATCTGATAGTCTACATTCTTGTGAACAGTTTGATACCACACAACAGTACTTTTATTATAATATATTATTTTTTACGAATTTTATAAAAAACCCTTCCAAATTCACCAAAAACGACCCGCCACTGAGGGAAAAAGTGACCGCCACATCTAGGGTTAATACAGCTATTTTGCAATCCAGCCACAGGACTGGTTACAACGTAGCCGAACTATAGGTAGTGGTATTTTATGTAAACTGTATATAAAACCAATGAATTCGGATCTATAAGAAGCAAAATGAGAAAGGGAAATAGTCAGACTTCCTGTAACAGACGAAAAGAGCTTAGCGCGGTTGCTGCCGATACGCAGTGCTGGTTTGCTCTCTCTAATTCTCATGGCAATTTGCAATCTTCTTTCACATTCTAGGCTGCCATGCAACAAGCTAAACCTAGCAGCAGCCACGTCAAGATAGTAAAAATTTGAAAAAAGTATTCTGACTTTTTAATATTGTCTCTTAGCTTCTTATAGATGTGTATTCATTGATAAAACTGACTAAAATCTCTTACCAAAGGTTCATTAGGTATTTTCCTCAATCCAACAATCCTAATTGGTTGGGTATTCATTTCTGACTGGCCGTTTGTCTTCTGGTCTCTTGTCTTGGTGTCCGATTGTTTATGGCCACTTATTTCAGCTATTTTGTCATGTGTTTCTAACAGGGCCTAGAAACAAATATTCAATCATTTATGTGAAAAGAACTTTCTGGCTAAACCCTTAAGATTTTGATAGATAACAAGAGTTCAATGATAAATAATTTCTATGGTAGGATTTTACTACTATTGAAATTATTTTTGTTCAAATAATTCATGCAATACCCAAAAGAAAAATAAATTCTGTGTAACAAATATTCTTTATTGTATATCTAATAAACCTGCCTGAAAATGAGGTTTTATAAATATTTTATTTAATTCCTTAGCTTCTTTATTCCTAGATAACTGAAGGGATGGTTTTAAATCGTTTGCTATGTGTGCACTATTGGCTCCGACAGGATCCGAGGTTAGTTTTTCAGGTACTTCTAAATGATCTTGCACCTGGAACAAAGGTAAAATATAAATTACTAACAGTAATTTATAGGTAGTCAAATAGTTAGATTCGTTTACTAAGATCCATTTCTGAAATTCTATTAAAAACACAGTACTTTGCGATAGTCTTTGGTCTATATAAACAAAACTTTCACCACAGAATGTGTACATGCATAGATTAACACAAGATTAAAGTTTTTTAAAGTTAAAAAAAATGTGGCCATAATTAAAAGGAAATTAATATAGTGATCTAAGTCATCCAAGAATATACGTTTACAATTATGTACGAAATATACATAGGTTGCCGTACATTTTAAAAGCCTTCTTCATTGTTGAAAATAAACTGTACTTAATACTGTACTAAAGGAAATATTTATTAAAATATAATGTAGGCTATATTATAATGTTTGGTAACAATGAGAAGCAGTCACTTTTTTGTTAACTTCTTTGTATGTCTATGAGTGATGACTGGTAGAGAGAATGTTTATATCATTCAGAAATATCTTCGATAATAGTCACTGTTACATCATTAATGTAGCATCCACTCCTAAATCTCCTTTTATGCGGTTATAACTAGCAAAATATCATTGAATTTTACTATTTTATTTTTTATAGCTTGCAAAGATTTAATTTTATTAAACACACAACATTTCTAATAATACCACTGTTCACTATTTTAAATGTTCATTTAAACAAATCACTTTTAAGTTTATAATTGGTCATTAAATTTTATCACACTCTCAATTACATTCAATTTTTATTGAATCGCTATAATCTATTTTCAAAACTAGGCTACATTACAGAGCATACCTTTTGCCACTGCCTATACATAGGCCTGCTACTGTAGTCACGTACCACAACCATATGATAATGGAGCATTTGAGAATGCTTGTAAAATTATAGATTTTCATTTCTAGTTAGTAGAGTATGACATTTATAGTAATTTCTATACCAAAAATCCCTTCAGCTTTACACTGCAACCTACATTAGAACATGTAACATTTTCTAGAACCTAATGGAACTTCTACAACTTTAATAAACATTATGAAACTTACCAGAACATTGCATTAAAAGTTCTATTCTGACTTTCAGTTTTTCTGTAGATAAAAAGTATTTCTCGAGATATAACGGAAAAAACTACTTTTGTTGCAAATTGCAATAACCGGCCATTGTGCGATCATCATAAACACCGAGTACAACCACAAAACCCCAATTCACCTGTATTCTTACCAGAGGCCAGGCACCGAAATTTTATCATGAATCACAAATTTTTATTAGTAAATAGACAATTAGGATAATTAAGATTATGTTTGGATAGGTATGTCAAAAGTGTATTTTTCAGACCAATAAAATAATATTACTGAAAAAATTACATATTTGGGTTCAGCATAAAGAATATGTGTTTAATAAAAAACTGTTGAAAATTATGATTTCAAAAAAGTCAGTTTTTTCAAGGTTTATTCATTAGAGGTTGCCTCATACAAGTATGCATCTGTACCGTGCACAGGTAACACTTAAGTCATAGGGAGGCTTCAGCTGTATTTTTTTGTACCTTCATTGCTGTAAACAAAACAAACTGTAACAATGTAAAACATGTGATATTTGTACTATTGTACCAACAATGACAGTCTGCATTGTTTAATTTTGAATAAGGTTTCTTTTAAATTGTGAATTCTTATGACTATGACTGATTTTAATATTGATATTATTTATTAGTTACTAAAGTATAACTTAGTAACAAATGAAAAAAGATAATTTGCTGCTTTAAATTAATATTTAAATACCAAAAATTAAAATAATTCTAAAATGATCTTGAAAACAATACAGTAATGGTTTTTAGTATATAGTTTTAATTGTTCAGCACAATGAGGTAGTAATACACTTACTCTGTGGTTAGAGGTCTCCCTCTGACGTTACAACTCAGCTTATACAGACCATATGAGAATGATGCAAACTGTTATGTAGGAACCTTGGGTTTTTTCACAATCAGATTAAAACTTTGTTTTTTGAGTTTGTGGTAAAATAGGGGATTTCAGTGGTTGAAATTAATCTTCTTAAGATATATAAACTCATATCTCACCACTTTTTCATCAAGAAATTGTATTTTCAGAAGTGGCAAAAAAGTACATACAGTAGTTACCAAATGATTAAATACTATTTTTAAAAAGGTGGTGTTTCACTTTTACATAGAAAATTTGTTTTTCGTTAAAAAATGAGTTTCCCGTGGTCAAAAACAACCTCCTCCACAAATATAAACTAATGTTTCACAATTTTTTAACAAGAAATGGTACATTCAAAAGTGTCTAGAATGCAGTTGTTTCAGTTCTTTTTATTAGATAGGCCTTATTAGGCTGTGCTTTAATTTAAGATGTAGAAAACACAACTGATATTTTATGAAATAAAATCCACTATAGCCTACTATTACAAAATCTAACACATAATAAACAGAAAAAATATCCTATGGCTTTCATAGGCCAGCTACCAAACTTAATAGATTTAAAGTTAGAGTAAAATCTATGTTTCACTCAGTCTCTGGTGTATGATGTTATTCGCATGACCCGCAGCAATCCTTAACACATTCACTGCTGACATGGAAATTCATTATTGTGCAAATGCTGAAATATTTTATTTTATTTTTGGATGTTTATTATTTCATAATTTATTATGTACATGTTCACGGAATGTTTTATTCAAAAATTAGCAATATAATGTAAAAAATAATAAATGACGCCAAGTGGCGTCGTTCTTGTTTTTACGTTCTTGTTGGCTTGCAAAAAGGCGGGAGTGACGCCAACTGGCGTCATCAGCATACAAGGCACGTTCTGTGTGACGCCAACTGGCGTCATCAGCATTGGACGTGTTAAGTTGTATGTGTCTCCTTGGCGGTGCTAAAAGAATAATGATTTTCATAGCTAAATTGTACTTCTGTGATCTTCCAGCTAAGCTACTTGCCAGCATTAAAAATATTTTAACATTTGTACTGTGTGGTTAATTACCTTCATGAATTATTATCATTGCACTATGACTGGCTATTGTGATTCATTGCAAAAGTAAACAACTTCTATGGAGGACAATTTATCTAAAAAAATAAAATCATAAGCCTAGATTTTTCACATTCGAGTTCAATTTTAAAAATACACCAAAATGAGGAACGGACAAAATAGTGCTAAATGATAGATAGGCCTAGTCTACATAATTGATTATTTGGTAATTATGCACTTTCTTGCCACCTCTGAAAATACGATTTCAAGTTAATAAAGTGGTGAAAAATGAGTTTATATCTCTTGAGGAGTTTGATTTAATCCGCGGAAAACACGTTTTTACCGAAAAATCTAAAAACTAGATTTTTATCTAATAATGAAAAAACCAACTTTTTTAAAAATCGTGATTTTTCGACAACATTTTTTTTCATTTCTCGTGTTTTTTTATGCTGAACACAAATATATAACTGGTTTTGTAGTAAAATTATTTTTTCAGCTCGAAAAATGCATTTTTTACTGACATAACCAAACATAACCTAACTTATATTAATTGTCTATTTTCTCAACAAAAATTCGTGATTTGCATTAAATTCGAGCGTTTGGCCTCCGTGACGGCCTGCCGGCCGTCATTCCGGCGGGAGTATAGGTGAATTCGGTTTTTGTGATTAATAGTTGTTGTATATAATGATCGCGTAATGGCCACTAATCGCGATCCGCCGCGACAGTAGTTTTTCCGTTATTTCTCGAGAAATATTTGTAATAGACCAAAATAGTTTTCAAATTTGTATTCAGCGCAAAAAAACACATCAAAATAAAAAAAATGATTAAAATACTATTTAAATTAACAGAAATATGACAAAAATACTAAAAGTTGTGACATTGGTTTTTTAGAATTTTTCGGTAAAATACGTTATTTCCGCGGAATAAAAAGCATATATCGTGAAAATACAACCAATTCTAGACCCATTTCAAACAAAATGTTCAAAATTTGTTTGGTGGCAAGAAAGTGCATAATTACCGATTATTTTGCCAGCCTCTTATGTAAGTGCAGTCAAAAGAATATAAACTACCTATATTATGAATTTTTCAGTGGTAAGAACAATGATGAGTAACAAACCTTGAAACCAGCAGGTACAAGCCATATGCTTCGAACCAGAGATCTAGAATTTAACCTTCAAATCGCAGATGCAGTACAAGCCATAAGCTTCGAACCACTAACATAGAATTAACTACCTTAACTTTATATCAAATTCTAAAAAGCCATCCATATAGTCAAGAAACTTACTCCTTCATGGACATGTATATATCTAAGCCAATAATAATCTTAAAACATGAATTGCAAATATTTAAAGCCAAGATGCTATGCCTTATGGTTACAACTGAACTACCTTCTAGTGTTTATGATTATTGAGGAAGGAATTGATTAGTTAATTAAATAAATACTACAGTAACACATCAGCTATATGCAATAATAAGTAAATGTTTATGCTACATTTCTCATAGCTTAGTTCAGCAGACAACTTCTATGAAGGACAATAATTATATAGGCTACTTATATATAATTATATACTTACAATTGGTAAAAACTGCTCTTTTCAAACGTTAGTTCAAAGACAGTAGTGCACTTTATGGCTATAATAAGTTACTTTAGTGAATAAATTCTATAAGTTGTTTTAGAATAACCAACAGCCATAAAAACCTTACGAGTTGTTATATGACAGCAGCTAACAAACAATTGTCCTGCCCATCCCACTTTTCTTTTTCTTTTCAGGATTTATTTTCTATACTACAGCGTTCCAAGATCAAGTCAGCAGTGGCAAAGGGCGGGGCAGAGGGGAGTGTTACTCTATGGCAGCGAGGTACGATGGCAATGATGTCACCAAATACATAACAATACAATAAACAGTGGTTTTTATTAATAAAAGGTAACGTAACATAACTCAAAATAAAACCATTGATAGTATCAATCGATCAAAGCCTGTCTTCCTCTCATATCGATTGAATAATTTTTAATTTAATAGGTGTGGCACATTTAAGTACCGTACATTTGAAATTAATTAATTCAGAACTACACAAATTTTTAACTGATTTTACTGTCAACATTCACTAATGAAAAGAATTCGTTTTACTTGTATGAATTCATATATAAAGAACCGTATATAGGGTATCCAACAAAATATGGCTTAATTTCAGTAGGTCATAGAATGCATGAAAAAGGACAATACCGTTGGTAAACTTTTTTTAAAGCTTCATTACTTTGATACTCTTCAATAATATTTACGCCCTGTTCAAGGTAATATTCCTTGAAACGGATGAAGTGGGTAGGATATGTAAGGACCAATATGTAAGAACCGCACATTGTATCGAGTAATAAATGGAACATCATTTAATAAAACAAGCAAAATATTTTTTAAGAAGTCTTTAACCACTTGTCCAATTAAATCATGTAGAGAATAAAAAGCGGACTATTATGGAATTAGCTCAAATACCAGACCAAACATTTCTCAGTGATCTCTGACATATGTAGCACGTCACATTTTATTTTCGTTCAATTTACTCCAAACATATAAAAAATGTGTGTAGTACTAATATCAGGTATCTCATAAATTGTTTCTAAAACCTTTCTTCAGCATGAATATTAAACTATTCATTCATTTTTAAGACTTATATCCTAGAGATTTGGTCTAATATGGGGGGCGAATGCGTATTATGAGAGTAGATCAATGAGTATAATCACTTTACTAATTAATATTTACTTTTTGTATAAAGAACCATATATTAATAGCTCAATGGACCTTCATCTTAGCAATGAATCCAAATATCGGAATATCGGTTTGATTTTCAGCAAAATTACGAGCCTGGTATTTAGTTTTGTCCCTTGTACAACACTCGAATCCTGGTAAGCACATCCTGCGGACGCAAGACTTCCTTACAAGTAGTAGTGTACTTGTCAATGGTAACCATGGTTAAGAGAAGTGATAACAGTGTCTAACATACTATCTCCAAAGACAGCCCCTGAGGTAATATTACTTGACCACAAATAATATTTGACGCTATTATGCAACTCTGTATGTTGTCAACCAATAAAGATATTTTGATTTGATACTGTAGATAGTACCTTGACGGGGTTATCACCGGAAAATGAAAATTCTAGTAATGACACCGGCCGCTTAAGCCTAAGTTCTAAGAATAAAAGGTGTTTTCAGTTTATTACACTAGGTCAACCAGTCGGTCCCTCAGATACAGAGTTCAACATTTTTGATAATACCTTTCTTCGTCGAAACATGTTTTTAGGCAGTACAAAAATGTCTTTATGTAGTCGTGGTTTCAGGTTGAGCATTCTGATGTTAGTCGGATGTTCTATATTGAATAAGTTCCTTTATTCCAGATAAAATCAAGTAAACAGCCAACTTTCATTTTTCTAACAACTAAAATCGAAAATCAAGTTTCTAATAGTTACAAGCGGACTAAGCCACAGCAAAGCGTGGCCTGGTTTAGAAAGTTAAATATATATCAGGCCTAGTAATTAAATATTCACTATTTAAGTATATATTTTATTTACATGTAAAATGTTTCTATTGCTGAGTTAATCTATTCATATCAAGTTAATTTAATGGGTGTCTAAACATATTCCAAGTATGTATTGATGATTTACCAACAGGGTAACGTACTTGAACAATAAGTATTTTTACTTTCAGGGTATAAAAAACCAAAGGTATTGTAAACAAAAGAGGGGTTAAAATAACTGACCATAAACTACACCATCTACTGCACGATTAAATTTGATAAAGAAATGAAATCAACAAAATTTATTAAATACAGAGATTATACCAAGTTTGATGTAAAAGAGGTTGTATCAGAAGTGGCTGGCTAGTCGGATGGGACAAGGTAAAGCAACTCCAAACCGTACAAGACTTAGAGAGTTTTATTACTGGAAATATCAAGAATATTTATAATGAATATGTTCTCTCATAATATGTTTCTAATAGAGTTCTCTGGAGAAGCGACGAAATTGTCAGCCTTACCGAGACAAAGACTAAGCTGAAAAACAAGTACCGTATTGCAAGTTTAAATCAAAAGATGATTGGGCAGATTACAGCAGTACCTGAAATAGGCTGAACAGTTTGATTCAGAACAAAAAAAAAAAATGCCTTCTTCTCCAATACACTGATTGGTTGCGACGATTGGAAGTAATTTTGAAACTGTTTACGGTAGGGTAATGTAGTGTGTGCAAAAGATGTTAATGGCCAGACAATTTGGAAATCGTAGATAAATATTTTGCGAGCATGGGATTTGATTACAGCATCAACATTGAAACTGTTTTTTTTTTTTTTTTTTTTGGTTTTTTTTACAGAAACGATAAATAATGCGGCCTGAAAAGAAGTTTTCAGTTTAAAGAAGTTTCAGAACATGAAGTTAAATCGGCTATGGGCGAATTATCATCAAGTGCAGTTAGCAGTGATGCTATATCGATATATATGATCAGAGTGTTGAGTCCGTACGCTTTGCGAGCAGTTACCTTGTAAATGATAAATGATTTTATTCCTTCAATAAATGTTTACAATAATTTACAACTTAGGAATAATACTGGTCACAGTTTCCTGTAGCATGACCAGTTTTGTTATCTATTTTTATGATATGTAGAACAACAGAATCAGTCGCTCCCGAAATATGAATTACCACAGACTTTGAATATCAACAGTGAGGTGGTTCACATATTACCTGGAGAATAGACTTCAAATCATGAAAGTTGATAGAAATGTCACATTCCCTCATCTAAAAACCCGAGATGCGCCTAAAGGTAGCTGTTTGGGACCTTTGTCATTCTCATTTGAACAGTAGATTTGCCAATCTTTGTTTCACATTGAAACTCTCAAGCGTATGCCGATGGTTGTAAGGTTCATCTGTCATATGAATATGATTTGGTGCCTGGTGCTTTATCGAACGTTTGTGCCGACTTTGACAGCATATCAGAGTGGTCGACCATCAGAGCATAGCCAAGCATGGCTTAAAGCTTAAAATTGATAAATGCACAGTGCTACATGTCAGAGTAACTCATGTGCTATTAAGGGTGAAAGATAGTTCTGTGTAGATTATTCTAGAAGGCAAACGCTGTCCATTAGTGATTCATTTAAAATCTCTTGGAGTAATGTAGGATAGTGCTTTTGTCATTTTCTGACCATGCCACTTATGCCTGCCAGCGGGCTCTAGGAAGATTACGGGTGCTGTATCGCTCCAGAACCTTACTACCCGAGTATACTAAACTAAAAATAATACAATCATTGGTTTTATCGGTTTTCTACGACTGTTTCCCTGCTCATGGCAAAAGCATCTCTAGAGAGGACATAAACAGGATTTTAAAAATGCAGAACTCTGTTCTGCGCTTTCTGTACAACTTGAATAAAAGGAATTATATTTCTGCTTACCGAAATTTTGCACATCTATTGACAATGGAAACAGTTTGTAGAATGCAGACATGATGTGTGTTGCATAAAGTTCTCACCCTGAAAGAGCCGCTTTACCTTCATAAAAGGCTTTTTTATTCCGGGACGAGGTTGCCCAGCGCGCCACCCGACAGGATGGGAAGCTCCACTTCCCTAAAATCTCCCTAGAAATAGCGAGGAAGGGATTTAATTATTTTGGCTCTTCGTTGTATAATATCCTCCCCTGTGACCTAAATCGCCATTTTAACATTAAAAAAAATAATAAATCACTATACAATGCTAAGCTAAGTTCGCTGTTGTATTTTTAGATGATTTGTGAAGTTGTACTTTACATTTCAGTTTTAGGAATATTATTGACTGGGTTTTTTTTGTAAACCAGATGTATGTTTCTGAAAAATGATCGACAGTCAAAGGAGGCAGATTTCCTTTTTAAAGTTATTCTGTCCATCCTCCCATACGTAGGACTATTTATCTGTGCGGGGAACTTATCAGACAGAGTATTGCGAGAACGAGTACAGTACAAGATGAACATTACTGTATGATACCTCTGTATGATAATGGGTGGGTGGGTAGGTAAACACCACTGTACGTGTATGGGTGGGTGGGTCAACACCACTGTACGAGTATATGTGGGCCACTGTACCCCAATCGGGCTAGTATGAAGTGGGACTATCCGAAGAAGTGTGACAGGCTCGTAAAGCCGCGTGTGGGGAAGAGGATGATGATGGGTGGGGGGACTACGACTTCAGCTGCAATTGCGAACATAGTTAAACATATTATGTATTGTTTTTTTAATGAAAAAGTAAAATACAAATTAAATAAAAAGTAAAAAGGGAAAAGTAAGTAAAAGTAAAGTAATCAAACAACAATATGCTCACCGCTTAGAAAGGATTTTTACATTTCACCGTGGTTAGTTGAACAAATTTATTTGTTAACTCGCTTACAAACAAAAACATTTGTTGAATATAGAATACATAAATTGGTTGTACAACGAAGCACATCTAATTTTTGGAAATGTAAACTTATCTCTACGCTTACTACGCACGAAATTGTACTTTTTCTGGCGTAAAAGCAAACTACAACTGTTATCAGAGTTGGGGATGCGTGGGAGGCCTTCACCTCAACATTTAACCTCACAATTCCTTCTCATTCAGTATTCGCAGTTCACAGACTCCAAGGTTGAGAACACTAGTTATATAACGAAGTTTAACAATCATGTAAGATAATTCTTCAATAATAATTGTGGGAAAAGTCTAATGTGATATATCACAGCGGAAACACCAAGGTCAGGTTTCAGGGTCTCGCTAAAGTCTCCAGAATGATATGGCCTCTTTTCACTGTTGTGAATACTTTGTATTTAGAATAAATAAGCACTCTAACTTACCACTATAAGGAATTAAATCGGTAGTGAAAAGGAGAGGGTCAGACTACTATAACAAAGCGATGTATGCTATTTCCTTATGGTTAATAATCTGTTCCGATAAAATTCAAGCTTACTAGCGTGAAAATAATTCTCAGATTAGGAGTGATCAATTCACAGCGCTTTATAAAGCGGTAACACAGAGTATATAGTCAATCTATTTACTCTGTGTCAGATTCCCAATCTGTGGTCTGTAGGAAGATCGGGTGTTCGTTCGAAAAATATTTTTGAAATTTTTGAGTAAAATTGTTAGTATCCATGTAAGTAAAATGTGTTACAGGAAAAAATTATAAAAATTTTCTTTACGGAGATATGGTCACCCAAAGTGTCTAATTTAGCCTTTTTGGTGCATAACTCGTGAACAAACCGTGTGATATAATTTATTAATATTTTGAGAATATAGTGGACAAAAGTTACTAATCAACTTAGTATATAGTAAATCTAAAAATATGTATTTTTTTTAAGTGTTGCAAATTATTTTTCTATAAATTATATTTGTTCGAATTTTGAGCTGACATGTGTACAGTCATCTTTGGCTAAAAAAGCAGATTAATATATAAAATTCATTGCTAGAGTTTACTATAAATGTGGAAGTTATGCCCATATGTCGAATTTGCGGGGCGAGGCAGGCGGGGACTATGATGGTAGAGAGGGGAGGGGAATACATTGCTAGTTTGTTAGTGAGTCAGGATCTCATAGCGGCAGTTGTGATAAAATTTAGAACAAAATTCCTTAGAGTGCTTAACTGGGCACCCGGAAGAACGCCCTTAAGTAGTCCAACTGAAGATTCTATATAATAGTGTTAGTAATGTTTCATTGCGAAATAAGAATATACTGTTGGCGCAAAAATTTGGAGACTGTTTACTAAGAAACTAAGAGGCCTGTGAAAAATTCAATCACACAATTTTTCCTCGTTTAATTGTACGTTATGACATGCACTTTTAAATTCTATTATAGGTTTTCATAATTTTATCCCATTATGAACAAAAAAGTACCGGAATTTTTACTAGTTTTCAATGTGCATCAACTTTACACTTTAATTGATGAAAAATCCGTTTGTGCATCTCATTCATATTCTAACACGTGGTTGACAGGTGTGTTTTATGTAAGTTTTACACATTTCAGAATTTAAAAAACTTAAAAAAATTGCTTTTATTAATTTTCCTGAAACAATGTTTTCTTGGATTTTAGGGGTTTTAAATTAAGTACTTGATCATGTTGTTATCCTTATAAATTGTATAGTTACGATACATTACTTTTATACGCATAAGTAATTGCAGTGAATTTTAATTATTTTAAATCGGTTTAAATTGATCAATTTTATTGATTTAAAACAATTAAAAAGCTGTTATTGTCTTAATACTATCAGAAGTTCGTCACCAGAACCGGGCGTTTTACTAAAGCGAGTCATTCACAACAATTAAACCTGCTAGCCACTTAACAATGAAACTACACGTAATGTAATGTAGCAAACAACATCACAAAATATAGATGAACGCCAGTGAGCCCTACGAATTGCGTATAACACTACTGTGATAGAATTTAAGTTAAATTGGAGAATAATAATGAATATAAAAATATACTATAAAAAGAACACCGGAAGCTTTACAGGTTATTAATGACATCAGCCGTTACTTATGAGCACTAATTTATACAAAAAGTCCTAGGAGACCGAGCTTCGCTCAGTTGAAATTTGCAAAATGAAGAGGTAGCATCCATATCTCCCAGAGGATTCTGAGAATCGTTTGTTGTTGCTCTACCTTGTAGGTTATTAATAAGATTTCGTTTCGGAGGTGTTCCGCGTTTACCTTTAGCCTCTTTGTGGAACTCGGCCTGCGGCCTCATGGGGGAGCTCGGCCTACGGCCTCGGCAAAACGCTCTGCTACAGGCCTCTTTGAGGAACTCAGTTTACGGCCTCGCAGGGGAGAGTTCGGCCTGCGGCCTCACCGAGGCACTCTGCTACAGTCTCATTTGTGCAGCTCGGCATGTCGCCTCGTGAGGAAGAATACCTTTAATTTGATACCCCACTTGGTTGTATATGCTTAACATTACTTAATTTTGAGTTTTTGTTAACCTTATGCTACAAAATGTAAAATAAATAGTCTATTATTATACTGCTAAGTAACTACAGCAATACACACGAAAATTACGGTACCTAGAAAAGAAGACGGTAGTTTTCACGCGCATCTCCCATGACTCGATACTTAAAGTCACACTCTAGACTTTGAATAATTGTTCATAGAGACGAAGGGACAACGTCTCGCCGCCGCTGGCTACCAACCCGGCAGACTCGAGCCAGAGTCGCTTTGGACTCGAAATAATTTTTCACGCGCATCTCCCATGACGTGACAAGTGCTAAATGGCAAAAATGAACACAAAAATACTGTTCTAATTCCCGTAATTACAATTCCAGCTGATAAGTCATACAAAACTTACTTACTATTTAGCTGAATGCTTCTATGCAAAATTTGTTAGATTTAGTCATGGTAACTAAAACTATTTACCGTGGATTTAGTTACCAGTATTTAATAGAATAAACAAATCAGCTGATTGCGCCCATGTGACATCACAGTCTATTGCGCAGCCTAGGCGTGATGCATGGGAAGTCTAGGAGCCTCTGGGGCATAAATAAGAATTTTCCCAGGGTTGAGACCGGTGACAATCGATTTCTCGTGATCGAAAATCCCTACATACACTAAAAAATAAAAAATCCTTGGAGCTGACCGGACGTTGTTTGTTTTAGATAGTACAATATTTTTTAATTTGCTTACAAAATTGAAACTAAAATTTGTTTGGTTAACGTTTAAAGCAATACCACGATTAATAATGATTTGTGCAGTGCTTTTAAAATCAATAAAATAAAAATAATTATTGCAAAACCCGAACTAAAATTACTATCGAAACACAATCTATTCGAATTCCATTAAAGATTTGGGAATTCTTGATGAATTAATTACTAATAAAACATTAATTTAACTAAGAAAATAGAAGGTTGAAAAGTTTGGAAAGTTAATTCCAATTATATAAGTGGTAGTTTAAGTTGATATAAATATATTTATTTATATGGGGTATTGTGGCTAGAATTAATCACCAATTGCTCAACCTATTTTACTACTATCTTTTTTTCTAACTATTTGTACAAACATTTTCAACATTATTAGTATATTTATTAATACTCGAATCTTCAAATTGATTCTTACTATTTAATTTTCCCTAAGTTGCCTTGACTATTAGATTACAAATAAATGGTCCTTTATACAATTACAAATAACTGAACACAAGTCAAACTCAGTTAGTATAAATCAGACTACACAGGTGATTCAAACTTACCTTACATTCATCGAATCATTCATATTCGCCTTAAAATACAAACAAGCTGTGCCTTAGAATAATAACATATCTGAATAATCCGAAACTCAGTGGATCGTAATTTCGTCTGTGTGTTTGTGTTTCACGTACACACGTTGAAAAATCGAAATGGAATTCGGCATCTATGTTGATTTTATAAGAAGGATTAGATACTATATTATATAACTTAACGTTTAATTCCAATTATAGTAAATGACGGCCACGCCGCACTACGTTGTGTATAGGCTATATCCACAGTGTATTCTTTCATGCCTTGGTATTGCGTCTATGGGCAGCGACACGGTGTTAAAATTAACATTGCCAATAGATTTTGATAGTTGTGCAACAAAACATTTCAAAACCAGATTCACTGTTCAATAAACTAGGCTTAATAATATTTCAATATTGAAAATATTGGGATTGTATTGGTTATACCAAAACTATCTAATTCCCTCCATGGTCCCCATGGAATTTCTCGAGCTAGGAAAAAGACAAAGTAGCTTGATAAATTTTAAAACAAGGTCAGTGAAAACATATCATAAACTAGGGGAGAGAACATTAAGAAAGATCTATTCCCCTCCTAAATATAAAAAATCTCTCATAATATTCTTTGTAACAGGTCCACCAAATTGATAGGTAAATTAATTAATTTAAATAAACAATAAATTATTACATAAATGAAAAGGGACATATTTAATTAAAATAAATAACAAATATTTAGCGAATGTTCAAATAATATTCAAAAATCATTGCAAGCGAGTGATAAGACCACCCAAGAAGACAGACAGGAGAGGGGCGTCTATATTTGAGATACAATGACAGATGTTTTCTAAGAATTGAACGAACAACGTGCCTTATTCATTGTCGTAAACAGACAAGCGCCATCATGTCACCAAAGGACGAGTCCAAATGGTAACCGAAAGGGGAGGCACTAGAACCAAATAAAGGACGAATCCAAATAAAGTGTCTAGTAACAAAAAAACCCACGGAGTGCAGCACGGTACGGGCGAACAGTATACGATACGGGCATCGACCTCGTGGTATAACCGGAAGGTCTACACTCTAGAAACCCAAGACCCATAGTTGTACCGGAAGAGAAAGTAAGAGTGGGGGGATTCGAATTCAACGGTTAAGAGACGTTTCTCTCCCCATTAAAAGTCAGATCATAGAACGTGAAGGATGTCATCATCCATCGACATCCCGCGATTTCGTGCATGTAGATTTTTTATTCGATGAATTTATTAAAATTCAAATGTAGTCTTGTATTTTAAAATCATTTTTAATAAAGATAAACAAATAGTGCTTTATGATTTAATATCAGATTAAAATATGTGTATTAAGAACACGATATAGTCTATTAAACCACGCGGTTGAACTTCAAGACTACAAGGACACTCAGCTAAGTTTTACTGATAATTTAAGTTATAATCTAGAAATCAATTATCAACTTTTTAAATAATATTATTC
This sequence comes from Stictocephala bisonia, assembly GCA_035578905.1. Taxonomy (NCBI): domain Eukaryota; kingdom Metazoa; phylum Arthropoda; class Insecta; order Hemiptera; family Membracidae; genus Stictocephala; species Stictocephala bisonia. The sequence goes on from JAQJVL010000817.1 coordinate 273,583, forward strand.
TGATTGTCATTTTTAATATATTGAAATTGAATTTTTATTGTAATGCAAATACTAATTGAGTAACATAATGATTTTGAATAATGTAAAATAAATTAAATTTTGTAAAGTAATTTTTGTTTCATTATACTACGTCATCTCACCGAATTACCCGTTTTAGACCCTGAGAAAAGAGATTTCATAAAAAGAATTCAAAGAAAAGTTAATTTGTTAAATAATTTAATTGAATTAATTAAGTGAAGTAATTAATGTAACGACCTCTTAAAGGCACAACGTTACAGAATGGCGCTAGAACGTGAGGCTTAAAGGTGATACGTTACAGAATTGGCGCGACAACGTGAGGCTTTGTTGTTGCAGATTTGCTTAATTATTACAGACTCTTCAAAGATAAAATACGTTACAGAATGGCGCGCACAACGTGAGACGACGTAATATAAGTAGTAAATTTTAATCTATAAAAAAAAAAAATACTTGAAATAAAGAATACATAATTGAAAAGTGTTATAGGCTAGGCTATATAATACCTTTAATAGACTATGTTTGAATTTGTTGAATAAATAAATCAAAATAATAGATACAACATGGATAGGCCAAGCGTAAAAATGGAGGTCACACTGTCCAGTATAATGGACATGTTATTAAAAATAAATGAAAATATAGTAAAAATAAACACTAAATATGATAAAATGATTAATAACCTTGATACTAAACTTGATAAAAGTAAGGAGAATAGTGTTGTAAATGAAGTAGAAAATGAGGGAGATAGGAATAAAACTATCAAAGTAAATAATGATAAGGACAGCCTACTTTGCAAGCTAAACACATAAAAATAAATGTGAAAACCACTAAAGTAGGCTCTGAACTAAGCAGTCAAATGAATAGGCCTAGTGTAAACCATGAATTCAAGAAGCAAATAGGTCATCTACAAAACAATGTGCTAGATGATAAAATAGAAAAAATAAATAAAGCTTTGGCAGTATGTAATACTAACCTTGAAAGTAACATAAATGAATTTAACTGTCAGAAAGATGCTAAACTAAAGACAATCAGAATTAGGCTAAAAGAATTGAATGAGTTCTTTAAGTTTGAAATGGAAGTAATAAATAAATACTGGGGAATAAACAAACAAAAGGAAATTGAAAATGTAATAATGGGGGGTGAAAACTTTGATGTAGACATGGAAGACTTTGTAAACTATGTGATGAGATACTATAATATCTCATGCTTCTCAAACTTTAAATATAAAAAGAAAAAATTTAAATCAGTGCTCTCGGATAACTACATTTGCTCAGAAAACTAAACTATAAACTTAGATGTTCACTAAAAAAATACTTAGAAATAATAAATAAATAATGATTGAAGCAAGGAAACTTTAATAATGATAGGGGGGTTATAGAAAAATAAATAAAGAAAATGTAGAGATGATATTTAAATAAAAGAATGTTTAAATAGGTCATTTAATAATAAACAAATAATAGGCCTAGTTGAAGAATTATACTATTGACAGGAAGGTGAATTTGTGATTGAATAAGAGATTTAAATATAACATTGAAATAATATGACATTCATGTTAAACTAAGATGATAAATAAATATCTTTAATGGTAAAAATGACTGTTAAAAGAAAATTACCTACAAATGTCACAATAGTAAATATATGGTAGGCCTAATTAAAAGTTTGTGAAAAATAGTAATAACCAGAGAGTTGTTATTGAATATGAAAAATATTAAATGATTTAAATGAAACTTTGATGATAATATGTGTAATAAATGAATATAACATTAATAATAAAATGATTTTTAGGTGAGAACGAGATAGTTTGAGGAGATGTTTTATAGTGGCTTGTTTCATAATCCATGAATGTTTATATTGAATATTTTAAAATAATAACATGATAAATGAGTAAAACTAGAAAGAAGTATGGAGACTTACTAAAATATATTGTTGCCATAACCCATGTATACATACATAAAATATGAACCAAATAATAATGCAATGACTAGGTTCACATAAAATGAAATAGGTGAGATAGGCCTATCTTGTAAAACTTTGTATGATAACTAATTAATGCTAAACAATGTTCTAATAACTTGTCAATGTTTATGCTAAAAATGATTCAAATAATAAGATGATATGACTCAAGAATATTAAATCATGATGAAGTGAATAAGGTATAATGTAATACTTTGCTTTTGTAACTCTTGTATGTTGACATTGAATATAATCCAAATACACACATTGTGTATACTCTGTTGAAATAATGAAAGGAGAATTTCTTTACAATACTGTGTTATTGTAATTTGTTTGTACTCACATTGATATGACTTAGTGAATATAACAAGAATAATTCAAGGATGTGCTTAACTAATATGATTGAAGGAGATGTTGAGAAATATTTTATTATAATAACTTGTTTGTGTCTATATTGGAAATAATCAGATGAATGTAATTCTGATACTGAATATGATGATTAATGAGAAACTAGATGAATTTAGGAGAGAATAGGATAACAGATAATTCTTACAATTTGTGTATGTTAATATTAATTTAACTCACTAATGTACATTGTATGTATTTTGATAAACTTAAATGAATTTTATTCATTTAAAGAATTTTATGAAAGGAGAACAGCCAGTGGTTAATAGTAGTACGATTCAACCATAATTACAACTAGTCACTTTCTAAATTCTAAACTATTCAACGCCAAGTACTCTATTAATCACACAATGGCACAGTATATCAGTTTCAGGTGTTGGTTAACCTTGACAATAGCGTCTAAAAACTAAAAGCTTACAGTGATCTGTAGCATGGCAAGTCCCCATTTACCAAAGTCATGTTGCAGACACCAATAAATTAGTAATTTTGAAATATAATATTGTAAAAGTGGATTGAGACGTGTAGATGTGTTATTATAAATTTGTTAGTAAACTGCTGTACTAACATTGGTGTAAACAATGAGTGATGGAAATCACAATTTAATATGATTATAATGTAATGACAATGTTTGATTGTAATATATTGCAAATAAATTTTATTTTGTCATTGATGCAAATAATAAATGATGGAATTTAAAAAAGTTTAACATGAGTGAAAAATAATAGTAAATATGAGTAATTAATTTTATATCAATAATGAACAACCAATAATGAGTTATTTAAAAATTTTCAAACATAATAATGACAATTAATTTTAAATATGTCAATTTGAAATATGTCAAAGCAACATTAGTAAATGTATGAATAAGTAAAGTTTTGTATACAAGTAATATGTGTGTATACACAAGCAATAATAGATAACATAAAAAATGATTAAATATGAGTATGTTTAAATATTTGTAAACAATTTGTTACTTCAATTAATTGCTGATGCAATTAAAAACAGGCTATTTCTATAATTAACAGCATGTGATTTAATTATGTTATATGTATTATTTAATGGAAAGGTTAATCAAAGTAGTCATGTGAATAAAAAGACTTTGTGCTGAAACAAACTTTCAGTGAAACCAGTTGAGACTGTTTTGAACATCAGGAACATTGTGAAAGACAGACACGCATGGACATGTGAAAGGTGCGGTGCCACACAGATGGGGGTCCGGAACGCGACGACACTACCTCGCCAGACCCATGACGTAGTTGAGCTGTCATCGCAGGGACACGCCGGATGATGACTCATCCTATTGAAGAGGCACGTCCAACTGTCTACACTAGGACAACAGCACATGTTCGAGAACAACAACTTGTACATCAACCAGTTGGCCACATAAGACAATCTTTGTTCTGCTATTTATAGTCTCTCGAGACCCATAGACTTGTGAATCAGATATTCACTGAACTTAATTGTAGTGTTCAAATATTTGAAACCTAAAATGATCATAAGTGCAAACCAGTGTAAAACTTTTCACGTGGACCGTTTCCAGTTTTTATAAAAGTGAGTGACTGTTTTTAAGCTTTTGTCAAAATAAGCAATAACTTCTGAAGAAAACCAATATTCTACAAGAACAATTACAATGTTCCAGAACCCTGACCCATACTTGAACACTATGGCATTGTAAATGAACTATCCCAAAGTACGTGCAGTAACATCAGACCCACTGGCGTAACAACAACTTGACAATATGTCCCAAAATAATAAATAAAAAATAAAATATTATGCAAAAGTGTTTGAAATAAATAATAGCAATGAATAGATAATATGTAACAAATGAATAATAAAACAAAAATATAAATAATTTATAAATAATGAATCTTTGATAATGAAGAAATAACAATTGTATTGATTGACAATTTTATTATATTCTTGAATAATATATAAATAATAATTAAACTTTTTTAAAATGATTAAAATATTTTTATGATTAATTACAAAATGACTAATAATCAGAAAAACTTGCATCAATGACAGACTAATGTAATGTGTCTATTTTTTATTAGTAAAACATAATTCAAACTGTACTTATATTGATATAGGATTTGATAACTCATTGATTTTGATTATTAATTTTAATGAAATAACTTAATAATTAATGATATATACTTCCAAAAAATTGATCATTTGTCTAATGATCAACAACATGTAAGATGTTTTGATGACCAGTAAGTCTAAGAACTAATGAAATATGTAATGATTGAAAATTTATTTAAAAATGTAAAGACTTGTTTAAGATGTGATGATTTATTGGAGAATGTTAAAGATTGTGTAATGGTTTGAGAATGTATTTGAAAATATGATGATTGTGTAAAGACTGAGAATTTATTTGTAAAGTTCAAGAAGGTTTAAAGAGTTGATAAAAGATTTAAGTAATTAAAGAAGGTTTAAAGGAATGAAACAAGATTTTAGTATTTCAAGAAGGTTTTAAGGGTTGATTATGGATATCAGTATTTAAAGAAGGTTCAAGGGAATGAAAATAGATACAGAAATTAAAAACGGTTAAAGGGATGATACAGGGTATAGAAACTTAAAGAAGGATAGAGGATTGAAAAAAGACATAGGAACTTAAAAATGGGAAATGGATTGATAACAGGTTACAGCATTAAAAGAAGGGTTTAAGGGGTTGATTATGGATATCAGTAATTAAAGATGGTTAATGGAATGAAACATGATTTTAGAGTTCAAAGATGGTTTAAAGGATTGATAATGGGATTAAGTATCTAAAAGGTGGTTTAATGGTTTGATAATAGAAATTTGCATTTAAAAACGGATTAAAGGATTGATGTCGAAGTTGAGAATTTAAAAATGGTTAAAAGAGTCGAGAATTTAATTGAAATATATGACCGGGTATTGAAAAATGACTGACAAATTAATATAGGATGTTGATGAAATACTTAAATAAATAAATGATGATTCATTTATAAATTGATGAACTATATAACATGTTATGGTGATGAATAGTCATATGATTTTAATGATGATGTTAAGATATGATAACTGTAAGTAAGTGAATGATTGATTAATTTTGAAATGTAACCTAGTAACTGATGACTTATATTTTGTTGATTTTGATATATGACTTGTGTATTTTGATGGGTGATTTCATATTGTGGAATGAGTCATTGATTTTAAATAAGAACTTGTATAATTTCTGATGATGTATTGATCTTAGATTTATAATTTTTGAATTTGTACTAGCAAATGAAATAATTTGCCAGTGGAAACTAATCATTTACTAACTAAGAGGAAATCATAATTTAATGATTAATTAATTTTGATAAATACTTGTACATAACTTAAGGATGTATTAATTGTTGATGTATGAATTTCAAGGTGTAATGTAGAGTTTTTGTTTGACAATTTTTAATTTATGACTGATGAAGTTTTTTATTGACAACCTGTAATGATTAAATTTATACTAAATTTTTGTTAACAATTATATATGATGAAATACTATTAAACTTTTTATCTATAAATTATGGAATTGTTAATTAACAATTTTGATTTATTGAATTGTTGTCTAATGACTGTAACTTTTGAATTGTTGATTTTTATTGATAACTGTGTAGGATGTGATGAATTTTTTGAATTTTTAAATCATAAGTGACTAATTTGTAATTGATAATTTTATGATTTATTGAATTGTAATTGATTAAATTATATTAATGATTTAATGGACTTATTTTGATAAATATGGATTTTTAAATGTTGATAAGGAGATAATAATGTATTGCCATAGAATATGTAATCTGATATTGAATTATAGAATAGTTAATAGACTTAATTTACTAGATGTAATAAGTGATGTAAAACTAAAACTTATCTGAGGAACAATCGACAATTTGGCGAATCGTGTTTAAAATCAAGATTTTTTGACTCGCGTTACACACACATCGCAAAAAATCGGGGGGTACTGTAACAGGTCCACCAAATTGATAGGTAAATTAATTAATTTAAATAAACAATAAATTATTACGTAAATGAAAAGGGACATATTTAATTAAAATAAATAACAAATATTTAGCGAATGTTCAAATAATATTCAAAAATCATTGCAAGCGAGTGATAAGACCACCCAAGAAGACAGACAGGAGAGGGGCGTCTATATTTGAGATACAATGACAGATGTTTTCTAAGAATTGAACGAACAACGTGCCTTATTCATTGTCGTAAACAGACAAGCGCCATCATGTCACCAAAGGACGAGTCCAAATGGTAACCGAAAGGGGAGGCACTAGAACCAAATAAAGGACGAATCCAAATAAAGTGTCTAGTAACAAAAAAACCCACGGAGTGCAGCACGTTACGGGCGAACAGTATACGATACGGGCATCGACCTCGTGGTATAACCGGAAGGTCTACACTCTAGAAACCCAAGACCCATAGTTGTACCGGAAGAGAAAGTAAGAGTGGGGGGATTCGAATTCAACGGTTAAGAGACGTTTCTCTCCCCATTAAAAGTCAGATCATAGAACGTGAAGGATGTCATCATCCATCGACATCCCGCGATTTCGTGCATGTAGATTTTTTATTCGATGAATTTATTAAAATTCAAATGTAGTCTTGTATTTTAAAATCATTTTTAATAAAGATAAACAAATAGTGCTTTATGATTTAATATCAGATTAAAATATGTGTATTAAGAACACGATATAGTCTATTAAACCACGCGGTTGAACTTCAAGACTACAAGGACACTCAGCTAAGTTTTACTGATAATTTAAGTTATAATCTAGAAATCAATTATCAACTTTTTAAATAATATTATTCTGATTGTCATTTTTAATATATTGAAATTGAATTTTTATTGTAATGCAAATACTAATTGAGTAACGTAATGATTTTGAATAATGTAAAATAAATTAAATTTTGTAAAGTAATTTTTGTTTCATTATACTACGTCATCTCACCGAATTACCCGTTTTAGACCCTGAGAAAAGAGATTTCATAAAAAGAATTCAAAGAAAAGTTAATTTGTTAAATAATTTAATTGAATAAATTAAGTGAAGTAATTAATGTAACGACCTCTTAAAGGCACAACGTTACAGAATGGCGCTAGAACGTGAGGCTTAAAGGTGATACGTTACATCTTGTCCCCGTTGTCCTTTTTGCCTAAAAACGCAGGGTACTTTGAGGGCTTTCCGTGCCCTTATATTGAACAACAAAGACCTAATTGCACGACTAGGATTAGGGGCAAATTGAAAACCTCAATCGCGAACATTGATCAAAAAATAAGAGAGGAGTTGTGTCACAATATGTTAATTAAGATACCGTTAGTTGCTTTGATAAAAAACGGCTTCACGTATTATATAGAGAGATGTACAAAATTGCTCGGCTCCAACCAATTGGTCCTAAATGATCCAATGATTTTTATCACAACTGTGTTTTCATTAATAAATACTAGGGAACACCCCTGCAGGCATCTCGCGTCAACCCCGTCACTCGATGCGCTCGTGACAACCCAGCCTTCGGCCTCGGCACGTATTTGACTACCTAAAAAATTCATAAATTGAGTCGTGTTTGAGTACAAATTGAGTAATGTCAGACTTTTGTTAAATCCAATGCTTGATGCCTTATCTGTGAACTAATAGCCTACCTTCTACAAAAAAAAATTGGCTGGATAGAACGTCCGGACGAACTTGGAATAGATTTGGGCAATTCTTTTAATATATAGATAACAGTTGTTTAAAATTATATTATTTATGCTTGTAAACATTGCATATTTTTAGTGTGACAATTGCCGATTATTTTTACATCATGAAAACAGCTATTAAAAACAATCCTAAATACAATAAGATATTTATGCACTATTGCAGGACTTTCTGAAATTCCATTAGAAAAGGCCTTTTTATCTCATAAGAAAGAAATTGACTTACTACCAACCGGCATTAGCGAAGCTGAAGGCTGACTTGACTGACGGGGTTGGCACGCCCCTGAGGGTTAAGGGTGGCCCCTGATTAGGTATTAAACAAAATTACCCTACATTATATAATTATATATAAATAACATCATTATTATTTTGAAATAATAACTGGCATTACTTTTTACATAACATATTTTTTTCTGTTATTATTAGAATTGTTTAGAATAAAATAAAGATCGTAAATTCTGTGCGACCTCGTTTACCTTGAATTGTTATTTGTTTATTTTAATTCTTTGCGAACTTTTCAAATTATTTGAGTCAAAATAATACTTTCTGATTTAACAATGTATTATCAAGCGAATGGAAAGCGTAGCGTAATAAATTGCTGCCTCTAGAAAGCCTGCAATCGTTTGATTGACATATGTCCCCGTTCACTGTCAACCTACTCACATCGATGAAGTATATATCGATTTGGTACATATTGATGTAGTTAGTACTCGTATATGTCGATGCCTACTCACAATGTTATTCGGCAGACTCAGACTAGCTAACGGCTAAAACAACCACACACGTGCGGTCACTAGAGTCACATTCTGTGCTAGAGTGCATTCATATTCAATCGGCGGCTCAAGGTCAGGACACGCTATCCCCTCTACCCCCGCCAATTACTCCCCTACCACGCCATTCCTCAATACCTGAGCGTAACAGCAGTTCAAAAAAGTAGATAAATCACAGAATTAACGTTAAAATTCTAATTATTACATTAATATACATAACACGGTTAAATTTCGTAAGAATCAGGCCAGAAATAAGTGAGTTGGAAAAATGTCAATACTATATTCTTACATTCTTACATATACCAAGTAGGCCTAATATAAATTGAATAATAACTATAATTAAGTACCCTTTATTCATTTTTTATAATAGTACATGACTGGTTTCGTATAAAACTAATACAATCTGAAGATGGCCTAAGAGCCGAAACCGGTCATGTATTATTATAAAAACTGAATATATGGTGCTTAATTATAGTTATTATTCAATTGATTAGACTAGTAGCCCTAACTCGTGAACCAACTTATACATTTAGGCCTACTATATTTGATTGCACAAAATAATAAAGCATAAGCCTAGACTTATTATACCTAATTTCATATACTAGAACGATCCTTCCGCTGATTGTAAACTGTAAACACAATGTTTTTCGTTTGACTACGATAAGCTCGATTGCTTGTAGCCATAATTGTAATACAAAACACCTCCAAACACTAATAAATGTTTATAAGACACAAGCGGTAAAACAAAATTGATCTCTCGTGAAAAGTCGTGTATCAAAGCACGTGTACATAACCAGGTTGCCAACCTCACCGTGGTAAAAGTCTGAAGGCAGAAACGCCCGACGGAAGTCACTGGGATTGGCATAAACTGTTTACGTCTCTCAAAATTTATACTTTTTATTCTTTCAAGGGTATACTCTAACAACGTGTAGGCACATTTGATAAAAATAAAACAACAAAAATATATTTAAAATATAATGATGCTGGGTTAGCATTCCATTTACTCATTTCGGAAACAAACCAAAAAACAGTACCTAAATTGCTGTTCATATTTTTTCACTGATATTAAGTTCCTTAAAAAGATAATACATTGTACGTCGAGTTTTGTACGTTTTGTCAAATGCAACTTTATAACAACATTATAGTTAGGCAACTCATGTTTATTAAGGTAAAAATATATGTAAAAGATATTCAGCATAAACATTGTATCATCCTCACTTCTTGCCTGAGACGTCTAGATGCCATCGTCACTGCGGGTCATAAGACTTCATCATTTTTGTAATATTTGTTTATTGTATTGTTTTTGTTTTATTCCTAATAATTGTTGTCTTTTCAGGTTAAAATTTAATTGTAATAGTTAATTAGATTGGATAGTAGTCTCAGTCCTTCCGAGTCACATATATTATTTTTTGTGCATGTTTAATGTTATTTTGAATTAATATTGTTTTTCAGGTACCATATATTTATTTTGTTTATGATTAGTTGATGTAATCTTATTTCAGTCTGATCTAAATATTAATTTAATTGTATTTTAACATTTTTTTCAAAGATATCGTGACCTGGGCAGCGCCTAATTGGTCATATTAATTTAACCCTGTTAACATTTTTATATTTAGTATAAGTTCATTTTGTTGTACCCCATTCTATGATCTAGGTTAAAATTTAGATACTTATTAAAGTACAGTAGATTAATTTAAGAACGTAGTTATTAATTTAAGAACGTAGTTTTATAACATGTTTGTGTGGATGTAATTTAGTTTTTAGCACTTGAAAAAGGTTTGGGTTTTACCAAATCGAAACGTCGTGATTGGTAATTTTCACGTTATGATGGCAAATGTCCAACTACCTTTGTCTCCCTCAACAGCATAAAGAGTTTAAATTATTTACTGTGTTTAATAATTATTCACTATTTCCGTAAACTAAAACCGATATTCATAAAATAAACATTACATTTGTGGGAGGATGTCTTAGTAAAATACATTATTGTAACCAACTGGAAAGAATGAGCGCAGCGCACAGGGGAAATAGCTGCCTAGTAGTGGGGTAGGCGGGACGAGGTAGTGGTGCTAGAAGCCGTGTCCTTGAACCACCAATTGAATATGAATGTATTATAGCATGGGCGCAAGGGCCCACATTAGCTACTCTCCCCACAGAGAAAAATATACAGAGGTCGTTTTCTTATGACCGCAGTAGTGGCAGTTACAAGTATATTACAACTTATGTACATCTTTATTCATCTGTTTAATAACTTCTACGTTAATCCTAGAGAATTTGGGGGAAATAAAGGAGGGACTGACAAGTTCTTGGGAAATACTGTAACTACAGTACTCGACACACATATGGCACACTATTGGATGTGACTTCTCTTTATTTTCTCTCTGTGCCTATACCATCAAATACATGTCTCGACACCTACAAAAAAATTTTCAATATTACGATTTTTAATTTAAATGTTTTATAGTCGTAATTCTTTGAAGAATTAAGATCATTTTACAATGTCTGGAACTGGAATCGGATCGGGAGACAGTACTGACATACCTGGACCAACCCTTTGAGTACTGGACTGTCCAGAAGCTGCCTTAGGAAGAGCAAGTCCGTCTCCTTGGCCCCAGCTCTTCCGTTCAGGTCCTCCATGTTGTCTCGCACATGCTGGAACGCCTCTGAAACACAAACCCCACACCAGGTTGATTGTTCCAGTATATCAGAGACTTCTAAACCTAGACATTTTTCTATTGAGAAAAGAATCTTAAAACACGGTTAATCTACATTACTTAAGTAGCCTACCTACTTTACACGTGCAAGCTCAATGTTTCTTGAGCGATACGCATTAATCCAAATATAGACAAATGTCTAAGAAACGAACAAAGAATGAAAGGTAAATGTTGTAAGATATGTAAGGAGCCTAGTTGAGCACTCCAAGGAATTTAGTTCTAGATTTTATCGCAACTGTCGCTATGAGTAGTAAGAGCCTGCCTCACTAACAAACTATGTGCTCCCCTCTCACCCCTCTCGTCCCCACCTCGCAGAATTCTACAGAACATAACTCTCTCATTTATGGTAAACTCTAGTTAAGAAGTTTTTATATACTGTATTATCATTCTACTCTTTTAGCCAAAAATAAATGTACAAATTTCAATTAAAAATTTTTAATAAAGGTTTTTTATGAAAAATTTTTTGGTAACACTTAAAATTTTTTCTTGTAGATTTACTATATACACAGTTGGTTAGTATAAGTATTTTGTCCACTATATTCTCAATATGTCAATGAAATATTTCGTCCGGTTGATAATGAGTTATGTACCTAGGAAGGACAAATTATCCCCTTTATAAGTAGCGATATCTCCATAAAGAAAACAATTTTTGGAATTTTTCCTGTAACATTACCTATAAGGAGACTAACAATTTTGCTCAAAACAATTTAAAAAATAATGTTTAATCCAACACCCTTAAGGCACCTTAAGATGAGGAAACTTGGTACAGGTACAGCATCAGAAACAGGATCGCTATCGTCCGTCAATGTCTTCTCATTGTTTAGTTTATGAAATAATGTTCTTTGGTATTAAAATTGTGTAGAAGAGCCACGAGATATTCTTCAACGGGAACTACAGTGTATCTAGAGTAAAAAAAGAAAGAGGTCGCTTTCTTTGGCTGCAGTGAACGCCTCAGTGGCAGTTATAAATACTCGTAGATTTCAACAATTAATGTAGGGTATATCTTTACACATCCATTGTAATAATTACCATATTTTATACTTGAGTATTTTGGGGAAATAAAGGAGGGATTGACAAGATTTTGGCCTTGTCATCGCAAATCAAACTGGAGAAATAACTACACGACACACGTTCAACGCCCTATTGGATGCGACCACTGTTTCTTTCATCTCTGTGACACATCCTATAATTGACATGATATGTATGGCTTATTTTGCATCCTCCACTAGTGGCCCTTAGGCAATGTTAGCTTAGACCTAATTTACTGAGCTCTCGAAGTAGATTTTCTCCTTTCAACTATTTGTGATTTTAAGATTTGTTATATAGCCTATTTGTATTATTCATTTGTTTAAATCAATATACGTTTATAAGAATTTCAACAAATGCACCTTTTTACTTTCTCCCATATGCGTTAGCATAGAGAAAGTATTGTGATCGTACAAATTATTTTTTACAAGTTGGTCTTAAAAATACGTATTATGGTTCCTTGAAACCAAAAAAGGGTTTTTTCGAAAAAATGTTGGTGTCTGTCCTTATGTGTTTGTGTGTATGTGCAGTTCGCTGGGAACCAAACGGATGGATAAATGTTTATGCAATTTGGTATGTAGGTGTATCTAGCCAATATCTCCTGACTATTTGTTAATTTTTTTGAAATTTTAGTTTTTTTAATTTTATGGGCAAAACATACAAAAAAATTTCTCAAACACGGCTCTAAAGATTTTGATTAAATTTTCAGGAAAGATGTGAATTATAATTTAAAATATTTTAGTGAAAATCGCATGTCCTTAACTTGACTAGTTTGTGAGTTATGGAAAAAAACTTATTTGGGAATCAAACTGGTAATTTACAGTTTTGATTTTCTAGTGTTTAATATGGGAAAAGTTTGTACCAATTTTTGGAACTATTTATTAACATCAGATCAGTCGAACTTACCGTACTCAATTCCGATCAATTTTAAGAATGTAATACATTTGCTTACAATGTTGCTGGTATATAGATAGCTAAAAAAGCTAAATTTCATTCAGTAAGAGTATAAATCGGTCTTCTTGAAATTTCGCGACCAAGGAATCTACATGGGGACAAAGTGTTTGGGAGATTGTAGGCGATAGGTTGGATGCTCGGTCCTCTTAATACCGACATGGCGTCCGCTTGATGGTTGCTATCGGCGTGGACACTACTAGAGAAGTCTGAGGTGTCCATGTTGGGTGGTAATCATTGTGTGGATGTTGTGTGGGGGAGATAACTGAGTATCAGGCTTGTCAATTATCTGAAAATCAGACCAGCACTACGTGGTTCGGATTCCACGTAAAGCTGTAGGTCCCTTAGTTCCCCTGGCTGTTGGGCTATTAATAAATTGCCCTTTCTGAAGAACAGTTGAACTCAGTTAGTAACCAGACTATACTCATCCACAGTCATCCTACACTCATATAATCATTCATATTCGCCTTAAATTACCAACAACGCTGTGTCGGCGTCTCATATGTAAGAATGTAAGAATAAGAATGTAAGAGATAGCTTGATAAGATTTATTTTAAAACTTAAGGGCCAAGAACAGTGGTAGAAATTTAAGTATCAAAAGATAATCTGGGCTCTGCCCTACTGGCCATAAGGATCTAACGATTTTCTGTCACTGCAGTGTCTTTATTAATAAAATAACAGGTATTTATGTTCATAAAGTTTATACTGGAGTAGACGTTGCGTACTTTTAGTGTGGACTTAAACCCGTCTTTTTTCATAATGAAAACAGACGTTACAAACTTTTTATGAAAATTAATAGCCTCGTACAGTGGTTTGGTGAAAATCGTCTACATGATAACACCAACAAAACGTGCTTATTGCAGTATTCCATACGAAACAAGGAAGATGCTGAGTCGTCCTGTGTAATCGGTGAAACCGATGTACACTCTTCTGATAGCGCAACATTCCTAGGAGTTATAATAAATAAAAATCTAAATGTTCACGACCACTTGATTAACATTTCAAGATCTATCAGCTCGGGAATCTTTATCTTAAGAAGGCTGCCCCTGATCAGTGAAATAAATCTTCTACTGACTGTTTATTACGGAGTCATATATCCGCTCGTATCTTATGCCATTCCAGTTTGGGGTCTCAGTCAGTCAAAACAAACGAAATTTTCAAACTTCAAAAACGAGCCATCTGAAAAATTTTTTAACTAAAAAAAAAAAACTATCATGCCGTCCAACTGTTTAAACAAAAAAAGATTTTAATTTACCCGTCCATGTATATCTTAGAAACGTTGTTATTTGTTTTTAAATATTAAATGTGGAAATACCTGTTTTCCACAGTTTCTCAACCTCCACGTACACACAATCTTCGTAACCGACTGAATCTGGTCATCCCAAAATATAGAACCTCCTTCTCCGGAAGACACCTTTACACGATGGCATTAAACTGTACAATCACCTCCCAAATAACCTCAAACTGGAACAAAATTTAACTACATTCAAACTAATATTAAAATATAAGCTAGTAGATTTATAGTCCCTTGTAGTGTTAATGATTTTTTTTCAATTCTATTCGGTAAAGTGCTGTTAATATTTTCGTTTATTACCAATTTGTTGGACATGTTTATTTTATATATTTAATTACCTCATTGTAATTATTGACAAGTGTTTATTTCCAATTAAGTATCTATGACACAATAAATAAATAACTATATTATTTACTAAAACTATTATTTTAAATGTTCTATTTGGAAAAAATTCTCCCCTCTTTAACTAAAATAAAGTTCTGTGCATATCTTGCTAAAGGCTTGTATACAAATGGAATTCAGTTGAGGAGTACAGTGTCAAACTCCAATTTGCAAAGGTTTCAGTCCAAAATGCTGCGAGCGATACTGCAAGCCCCTGGTTCGTCTCCTATGTGATCATTAAAAGAGAACGAAAATTTCGCACGTGCAAGGAGTAATAACAATAATTAGCTTACGTTATCTATCAAACTTCAAGCAGATCAAAACTATCTTGCTATGAGTTTGCTAGATAATAGCCAAAATGTTTATGGACGGAAGATACAAGACTTTTTCGATTTGTGGTTATTGAGCTACTCGTGTTGTTTACAATCTTTGGAAATTAATCAACGAACGTTCCTTTAATATTGTCCACAAATTTACTTATTGTTCACATTTTCTTGTATGAACTGGTTGTAAATATTACATAAACATTTTTATGCTGCTTTTAATAGTCCTCCTGATGTTAATGTAGTGATACAAGCCACGTAGAAAAAAGAAACAGGTCTAATGACCGCAGAGAACACGAGTGGCAGTTATACGTACATTAGAACTAATGTACTCTTTATACATCTATATGGTAATAATTACGACGTTTATGGAAAGATGTTGTACTATTTAAGGGAGGGACTAACAAGGTACTGGTCCACATGGCAAATTTGAGAAATAACTACTCGACACACTAAGACCCTTGATTATATTATCACTTAAAAATAAATGTCTCGTGGAATATTTGTGATAATAATTTGTTCAGCTACAGCTGGTTTTAATTGCATTACATTTACATGGGACTACACTAGCGCTCCACAATGGACCACAAAACAGATGATAATTTGTAACACAATATTTAACTTTGAGAAATATATTTGTGTGCTTATAAAATTACTGCTAAGACTAAGTAGATACTTATTTAGCGCAATATTGGATGCGACCTCGGTTTTCTATTTCTTTGTGCACGAGCCCAGCTAGTGGCGGAATAAGCACGCAAGGCGTCCAGGGGTGTCCCTTAGTGATTGTTTAATTTGTCCTTTAGTTAGTTGGATTGTTAGTTACGGTAGTTAGAGTAACATGCTGTAGCATATCTTAATTCAATGCTTATCACGGTTTAACGTGGATTGAACCTAAAAGCACACAGCATTCATGCTGGAACTGTAAATCAGTTGCGCTTTCTTTGCATTTACAGTCTGCGGTTGATTTATTAATAAGCACATTTAGCCATTGACGACGTGTACTCATAATTCACCATACACTCTGGTTGGCTTGTGTAAACAGAAGCGATGTTTACAATGAAACCAAGTCCAGCGCGCCTCGTAAATCTATTCCCGGCTCTTCTAAAAGCCGTCTTCCCCTCGAGTATGTTTGTATACTCTGATGTCGAAATCGCTAAATCTGCAGACGGCTGTTGAGTTTGTTATCCATTGGGAGAAAAGTGCTATTTTGGACTGAATTTTTACTTCGATCCGTTCACTATTGGTGGTTTCTGTTTTATCAAAGCACCGCACATATTGAAACGATTCCCGGCCAAATAACCCAAATAAATTGGTCGGGGTACTTTTACCCACGTCAATTTATGAGAGTCGGACATTCAGCCCGAACGGGCGAGGTGAAAATCAAGGGATCAATATATGCTATTGATTGTTTATATTCAACTGTTTATGAAAAGGAGTTATCTGATTGCCTTAGTGTTAGTTAAATGATTAAGGTTGTACACAGGAAAAAGATAGTGAAATTATAATACAAACAAAACTATTGAATAAATGAAAAGTGATGCAAGTGCAAGAATTGTTTCATGAAGAAAATCTCGCAGCATTGTCTCTACTTTGAAGACCAAACACAAATCCGTACCTAGACACTATTAAATGTTCCAGTAAACACTATAATTTTTGAGTCTATACACTATTGAAATGTCACAATTTACACAATCGTTTTGGAGTCTAGGCACTATTGAATCGTTACAATACACACAATCTTTTTGGATTCTAGTACTAATGAAACGTCACAATATACAAAATATTTATGTAGTCTAGACACTATTGAAAAGTCACAATATACACAATCTTTGTTGGAGTCTAGACACTATTGAAATATCACAATATACACAATCTTTGTTGTAGTCTAGGCACTATTGAAATGTCACAATATACACAATCTTTGTTGGAGTCTAGACACTATTGAAATGTCAAAATATACACAATCTTTGTTGGAGTCTAAACACTATTGAAATGTCACAATATACACAATCTTTGTTGGAGTCTAGACACTATTCAATTGTCACAATATACACAATCTTTGTTGGAGTCTAGACACTATTGATATGTCACAATATACACAATCTTTGTTGGAGTCTAGACACTATTGAAATGTCACAATATACACAATCTTTGTTGGAGTCTAGACACTATTGAAATGTCACAATATACACTATCTTTGTTGGAGTCTAGACACTATTGAAATGTCACAATATACACAATCTTTGTCGGAGTCTAGGCACTATTGAAATGTCACAATATACACAATCTTTTGGAGCCTATACACTATTGAAATGTCACAATATACACAATCGTTTTGGAGTCTAGGCACTATTGAATCGTTACAATACACACAATCTTTTTGGATTCTAGTACTAATGAAACGTCACAATATACAAAATATTTATGTAGTCTAGACACTATTGAAAAGTCACAATATACACAATCTTTGTTGGAGTCTAGACACTACTGAAATGTCACAATATACACAATCTTTGTTGGAGTCTAGCCACTATTTAAATATCACAATATACACAATCTTTGTTGGAGTCTAGGCACTATTGAAATGTCACAATATACACAATCTTTGTTGGAGTCTAGGCACTATTGAAATGTCACAATATACACAATCTTTGTTGGAGTCTAGGCACTATTGAAATGTCACAATATACACAATCTTTGTTGGAGTCTAGGCACTATTGAAATGTCACAATATACACAATCTTTGTTGGAGTCTAGGCACTATTGAAATGTCACAATATACACAATCTTTGTTGGAGTCTAGGCACTATTGAAATGTCACAATATACACAATCTTCTGGAGTCTAGGCACTATTGAAATGTCACAATATACACAATCTTTAGGAGTCAAGGCACTATGGAAACGTCACAATATACACAATCTTTTGGAGTCTAGGCACTATTGAAATGTCACAATATACACAATCTTTAGGAGTCAAGGCACTATGGAAACGTCACAATATACACAATATTTTGGAGTCTATACACTATTGAAACGTCACAATATACACAATATTTTTGGAGTCTAGGTACTATTGAAATGTCACAATATACACAATCTTTTGTAGTCTAGACACTATTGAAATGTCACAATATACACAATCTTTTGGAGTCTAGGCACTATTGAAACATCACAATAAACACAATATTTTTGTAGTCTAGACACTATTGAAATGTCACAATATACACAATCTTTTGGATTCTAGGTACTATTGAAACGTCACAATATACACAATATTTTTGTAGTTTAGACACTATTGAAACGTCATAATATAAGCAATATTTTTGGAATCTAGACACTGTTAAAAGAAGCACGATGAGCATCAAGCCGCAAGACAAAATAGGCACTTTATAACAAAAATAAACAAGTTTGAGCATATTCTGATTAAAGAGGTCTGAGAGATGATGAATTCTTTACAGTACTTGGAACCACTAGGGGGATAGTTATTGATGGTACATTTACTGTAACGAACTCATCGGCTGGCCAAGACAATGATCGCGCTTTCCATGCAGGTTCTGTCTTGGTCCAAGAGAATATTGATCAAATTAATTTACCATACATAGGTAGTTCCTACATTTTATTGCAGAAGAATGAGAGATAGTTACAGGCCTCTGGACAAAAAGTCACTTTTTGAAGTTATACTTCTTTGCGCCCGTTAGACACTTTGGGATGGGATGTTGGTCGAGAAACCGCGTCACGCTGAAAAGTAAGAACAAATTTTTAAGAACTATCGATTAATCGATTGTTAATCGAAGAAATTTAATCGAAGAAATTACTGATAATGATAATATAGGTGTATAATATAATAATGAAGTCACGTATAATATATTGAAGATAAATATATTGAATAATATTGAAAAATGTCTTATATTTCATTTATATATCCTGTCTGTTTGTGTGCGTGAGTGGGTGTATGAGAATGGCCAAAGAAGTATAACTTCCACCGTGTGGTCCGACGCACACCCAATTTTTTTAATGAATTTTGGCAACAAAACATTTCCGTAAAATCAGGATGGTTTTCTAGTAAGGGCGGGAAACCGAACGATGGGGTGTGTTTCTAGCCCATGCATGAGATATGTCTAGGCCTCGCTTTCTACTGCACACAGCTGTTGTATTAAAAATTATGTCTGTATTTTATTCATACTACTGTGTGAGAAGTGGTAGTTTTTTCTTCTTATTTTTAAGAAGAGTATGAGATTGCAGTTGGATTTTTTGCATTATATATACATAAAAAATTATACAAAATTAATATCAGTATTATGCCTGGTTGAGTAGTTTTGTAAATTTTTCGCTATTTTTGTAGTATTGAGTAGTACCGTTATTCGCTATTTTTGCCTAAAAGCCATTCTAATATTACGAATTTTAAGATTAGTTAGTTTTCCAAGTAGCCTATAACAAACAAGAATTTTTTAAAAATCTTTTCTTATTGATGCGTGTACACTGTTTCACTTTCAAATACAATAAAATTATCTCAATTTGTTTTTCTTAAATTATTTGTATTCTTTAACCTTTTATTCTAAGGGTTTTAATATTTAAATTATTACTAATAGTTTTGAGATATTATTTAATACCTATTTATTATTTTTAGGTTATGGATATAAATAAAAAATCCATTTCATATGAAAATCAAAAGGTTATCGATGGCTACACAGTTAAAATAACTCGAATCCAATCAGGTTTAATTTACTAAAACGATCTAAATATCGGAATAATGCAGTATATATGAATAAAATAAAAGTTTCAATTTTGCAAAAGCAACAAGGAGCAAATTCGAAAGCGACTGTTGGCCGTTGGAGAAACCGGTTTTTGTTCAAAACATAGTCCGTGAATGGAGTAGGTAGGCTACGTCGAACACGGTGTCGATTGGCTCCCTGTGTGTTAGTTACGGGCATTGGTATTGGTAAGTGGTTCTGTCACAGTCGACGGAAACGGAACCAGTTCAATGACAATAAATGATCGGCCATAGAGTAATTACATGAAACGGTAACCAAGCAAAACAATACTGTGATTATACATAGTTGGACGTTTAGTGGTTAAAAGCAGTATAGCTTATACTGGCAGTACAATAACCTAACACATATTCTAAAGAAAACTTTAGGCCTATATAATTTCCTCAAATTAATAGTTTTATTATTATGAATAAAGAAAATAAAAATTAATTTTTACATACAGTCACCACTGCCAAAACTCAAATGGCACTGTACAATCTATATCCTGAACCTACGAGGAAGGACAATAGTAAATTATATAGGTCTATATATTGAATAGCTTTTTATTGTCAGCTAACAAAAATAATAGGAAAAATTAAAAATGCAAAAAATTTTAAATTGCAAAAAGGATATGAAATCCAAAGTACAATCGATCGCCACTGTTTTGGAATAATGAACCAATGCACTCCTTCAACAGTCTCAAACAAGAACTAGCTATTTATTTACTTAATCTTAAGACGCCGATTGTCAAGATTAGGACTTCGAATTATACCACAGGGCTTTGGCCGTTTGGTTACGGCCCCTGAGAGATTAAACGACCCTCCACCAATGCGCGCACACACACCGCCAGGGCAGCCCTTGTCAACCTTTCTCAGCCGCATGTCATAAATAATTTGCAACTCCGGTGTCTAATACAAAATTTTAATATTTGTACTATGTATTTTTCCCTTTTTTAACGTTTTTGTAATCTACGTAAAATTATGATTAAAACGAGTCTAAATTTGAAATAACTACAACATTTTTAAGTATAAAATTGGTCTATGTATTTTGTTAACACCAACATATTATTTAATCATTTAAATACGATATTTATGTTTTACATCATCATGTTTGGTATAATTTTTCTCAGATTTTCATGTAGATTACAAAAATAACAATATCAGGAGGGAGAAATGGCAGATTAAAAAAGTTGCAATCTTATAGTAGAATTATAGTGAGTGATTTATGGTAGGGACGGGGCGAGGTCGTTTGCCGCTGCTGAGAGTGTGTGTGTGTGAGGTATTTAGGGCTACCTAATCCTTCAGGGGCCATAGCTCGCCGGTCAGACCTTAGTGTAGTGAGTGTAGACGAGCTAATGTAGTCATTGTTACAAACTAAAGCTGACTATTCCTTAAAAGTGTCATTAATTAATGATAAAAAAATGGTGTGGTTAAGTGGTAGAGAGGGCTTTGCATCCCTAAGTTCGTCTCATGAAGAAACAACAAAGTCGTATTTCATTTTATTAAAAGCCCAATGACAAATGAGCAGCCGGTGATTATCAGCTGATCCCTTTCAATATCCTATTGAAATCCCTTATTAGCCTGGCTGTTGATGCGTCTGGTTACGCAATCGGAGGTTAACTTCAATTTACCAGAATAAATAGGTTTCTTCTCTTGGACTCTCGACAAAGTTCAACAGAACTACGGAACACACGGCCGACAATATTTAACTGCATATGAAGCAGTAAACCGTTCCAAACATTACTTAGAAGTTCGTCAATTTACAAATTTCACTAACCTCAAAACCCTCAGCTGTGTGTTTGAACGGCGTTCTGAGAAAGCAATCTTATCCGACTGAGACGTCTGGAGTACATATATATATTCCAGACATCCCATACATTCCTGGGAAAAGTAACCACTGTACAGATGTTTACTGTAGCAGTTCAGAAATATCAATCCCACCAACCACATCCCTCCGTGACATCGCTTACGCTAAAAAAACAGCACAATTATTTGTCAACGCTCTTTCGGTTTTGTGATAAAAACGCGCTAAATTTGCAGTTTTTTTAAATTAAATTACAATCAATGAGAGTTATTATCTGGAAGATAAGTGTCTGATAAAAAACACTTTTATAAATTTTAATAATTTGTTGTCAAATAATAATGACATTTTTTCTACAATATATGTAAAACGTTGCTAAAAACTTACATTTTAGTAAATGTTAAATTTTCGATGACATCTATCTTAATATTATAATTAATCGATCATAAACTGTACTTCAAAATACATTAAAGTTAAAGTCTTACAGACAAGTCTTTTTATTTCCACGTTTTATTATGAATTTAATTGCAAGTTTACCACAATATGTTCAAACAGTCAAATCAGATACTGACATGACTACCTAGAACTGGGATAAACGTAACGTTGTCTATAGTTTTATCCTTGATTATATCAAAATCAATGGTTTTATTCATTATAAAATAGTTTACGAATCATAATTTATTAGTAAGTAAATTATTATTTCGTAGTCAGCTATTTTGCCATCAAAGACAGTATTCATAATACATACAATAATATACTAACTATATTTTATTGTGTTATTAAATTGTTATATTTGGGCGGTATAGTCAGCTGTTTTGCAACCAAAGACATAATTGATTCTAAACAGTGCACAATTGATCATAATGTTAATTACGAAAGTAAATTACCATTATCAGCTGTTTTGCCATCAAAGACAGTTTCCATCTGATTGTGGCTGGCAAGGAGCGCGCGGCCGTCAACCCTCGATCGCGGCTTACGGCCGAACAACATAACCTTAGCGCGCACAGACACAGACTGACTGGGCTCATGGGCTGTTTGGGCTGAAGAAGAAGAATGGAATGAGATACAGACACCTGATCTCACTCACTACCGACTGGTAGCCGGCGGCCTCAGGCGTCACATGACAATAGACAGACTGTTCACGCTCCGCCCTTGTAGTTTTCGGACGAAATGGAGAGGTCACGGTACAAAAGTATTGTACAACAGCTGCGAGGAAATGGCTGTAAAGGATGCCCTTCTCAGAATGTTAGATGTCCTCACAATATAAGTGCGATATATTTCACGGGTTTGTTTGTAACAAAAGTGCAAAGTTGATGTTTAATGAAAACTAGTTTACATTCTGGTACTCTTTTGTTCCAACTAGGATAAAATTATTAAAACACTAGGGGACACCCCTGCACGCTTCGCGTGCCAACCCCATCTCTCGCTGCGCTCGAGACACCTCGGCATGTGACTTTTAACCACAAATAATAGTAGATTCACTGTATAACATAAAATCACAATATTAACAGAGGCATATTTGAAGATTTGCCGCCCCTGGGCTAGACACAATTTGCCCCCCCCCCCACCCAGTGGCGTATTTCACGTTTTGCCGCTTAGGGGATATAGCGGTAACCTGTAAATCACGCCCTCTGTAAATCGCGCCCTGTGAAAATCGCGCCCCATGCGTCGTCATGTCAACCCTCGTCAACGTCAATTAGCACAATATTAACCCTTCGCACTTTATCCATTCATAGGTTAGGTTAGGTTAGGTTAGGTTAGGTTAAAAGAGAAAGCTACCAGGGATAAACCGGGAGGTGGGCCATTCCCGGTCATTCCCCTTATGAAACGGCTGTCAAGTGACGCTCGCTGCCCGGGGAGAGCGACAGTGGAGCGCCTGGCAAAAACTAATAAAAACTGTCAGCCAAGAAATAGCACAACTGCGACAGTGGAGCGCCTGACCTTGAGGCGCTCCACTGTCGTACCCTCGCGGGTCCAATGTGACAAGGGTTTTGACAAGGGTTCAAAAACTAAGGGGTCTTGATATATATGGTGAGAGTGTGTTGAACTTGAGAGCAATAGACATATATTTATTAAAATAAGCATACATGTTACAGTATTTACATAAGATCCGGGTTTGTAAACAAATTTTACACTTCAAATTACTTTAGAAATAAAAAATCCTTCAGGTATTGTAAATATAAGCTACATTGAAATAAGCTATTATAGTCCGATTCATTGACACGCTTCTAAGTAATAGAAAACGTTATTGTATAAGACGTAAAATCGTGGATTGGTTGGCGTTTGACGTATTCCTAAGTAACTATTTTTCGTGGTCCTTTCTATTAAATCAAGGATAAGCAGGTTGAACCGTCAATAATGTAATCATTTGAACAATAGCTATTAAATAATTCAAATCATTTAAACAAAGTAATAAGTTGATAGAACATCTGTTTGCGGTATATATTTTCAGTTTTGTAATAAAACGAAATAAAACCTTTAACATATACTGTTCTATAAAATTTATGTAAATAGAATCAGTGCACATCCAATACATTATTTTCATACCAACCAACAAGTAGATGACAAACAAATATTTAAAATCTTTGAAGTCTTTAGATAGCGTAAATTATCAAAAGACGTTTATTAGCGAGTGATAATTCAATATGCATAGCGTCAAAATCAAATTAAATTATAAAATATCTTATATTGTCTTTCCAGTCTCAGAACATTTTTACACCTGCACAATAAATTCTTGATTTAATTAGATAAAACTGTTAACTTAGTTATTTATCTTCTTTCAAATGTAAAACTCTTTTTTTTTATTTTTAAAACAGTTACACCTTATGTTATATCAGTTATATTATTATATTTTGGAAACAAGTTTATTTAATTTGATTCTTGTTCAATAATCATATTTGTTATTTACAAACCTATTTGTAGTTATTGACCTTTTTTTGTAACTTCAATTTCTTTGAAACAACTTGCCAGTAATAAAATTAATATAATTTTAAAACCCCACTGCTGGGCTTTTACGAATTTGTATAAACTATGGTTAATATTTTATAACTAATACTCATGGGTTAAAGGGGCAAGTCATGATCAAATGAAGAGTGTCTACGTGTTCCTTTTACATAAAACTAAAAAGTATAAAGTTTATAGTTTTCTTTTAAAGATGACTATAAATACATCATTATTTTAGTCCTCGGGAGTTGATGTGGTAAACATGATGTGGCCCACCTCCGAAGACCAAGGTAGATAGTGTGCATGAACAAAGGTAGATGTTTTCTATCTGTACGATTATAAACTTGTTTTAAAACAAGTCTGCAATAGTTTAACCACTATTGCAAGTTTAATTCAAATAAAATGAAATATGATTAAGAAACGTGATTAATAGTTTTGATTGGTCTTTTAGGATAACCCCTACAGAATCAATGTTACACTTACTCCTACAAAATATGCAGTGCACTTAACAAAGTCAGTATGATAGTAGCCGTTTTGATATTAGCTTGGTAGGTATTTAAAGGGCCCCGCGAGCCGAGCTTGATAGCAGGTAGGAAGCAGGTAGAGTGCCGAGGACAGGTAGTTTTAGGTGCGACACAGGAGCGCCTCCCCACCCCTTTTCGGAGGCGCTCCTGAGTCGCACCCCTAGCGAAAATTATTTATGACAACCCCTTAGCCAGGTAAGAGGCGCTCCTGTGTCGCGGATTCCGCTGCCCGTGACTCAGAGGTTCAGGTAGACAGGGCGCGATTTACCCAGATTTTTGATGGGGCGCGATTTACACAGGGCGCGATTTTCATGCATTCGATATAGCAGCTACCTGCCCCCCCCCCCCGCCCTTTGTTTGTATCATAGCTAATGTTGTACTAAAAACTTAGTAGGTAGTAGGTATCGACATAAGCTGAACACTATAAGTTAAAACCAATTTATTTTAATCGTGTTATTAATTGAAATGTTAGTGGTGTATTTTAGTTTACAAATGTTGTAATATGACTAATTTAGTAGAATTGTTGAAAGAAATAAGAAAAATTTACAATAATAAATAAAGTAATATATGAGTTGTAAGTATGCAAGCTAAACTGGAAAGTAAAATTTAGAATTTTTAAAGTAAAAAATAGAACACAACTTTATATTATTTACATGTCTATGGCGATTAAATCAACTTTCTTCTTGCTTTAGAGTCCGAAAATGAATTGATGACATCATCAAATGCTAATTTTTTCGTCATCACAGACTCTATAGTTAGAACAGCCACATCCCTCAAACGTGCTTCAGTCATCGTCGATCTCGTGTAGGTTTTTATTCGTTTGAGAACCGAAAATGATCTCTCAGCTGAACAGTTCGATTTAGGGATCGTTAAAAAAAGTTTCAATGCTATGTTAACATAGGGGTATATGTCTTGAACTCCATAGACATGTAACAGTTTATAGAGGTCAAAAATACTTTTTGGACGTTCTTGTTCATTAAGTCCCTTTAAGAAAAAAAATAAATGTTGACATTCTACAGCAAAATCTTCTGGGGAAGGGAGATCTTTGTTATAAAAAGTGCACAATTTTGCCACCCCCTAAATTCTGCCACCCTGGGCTACACAGCCCCTATAGCCCCCCTAAATACGCCACTGAATATTAAATCTATTTACAGTATCTAACTCACACTACTTGGGTAGCTAAATATTTATTACTATAAATACCTAATGGTATTACTTAGCCTATTTCAAACGTGTTCATTTCCTTTTTTTTTTTTTTTTTTTTTTTTTTTTGTTTGTTTTACAGCTGAAGATTAAACTATTATTGCGTCAATAGGATAATGTCAAACATACAAAATAAATAGAAATAAAATTTCGAAAAATCGTATACTAAAGCTAACTTTCTTTAAAATTTTGTTTAAATCTGTTCTGTGGTTTTTGAGATTTCGTGATGAGTGAGTGAGTCAGTCAATGGTATTTGGCTTTTATATATGTAGATATACAGTACAAGTAAACGTCACACAATACAAATTTATTACAATATAAGCACAAATAAATTACAATACAAGTACAAAATGCACAAATACTATAGAGATCGATTTCGGTGAACCACGCTCACCTTCTTCAGACCAGAAGGTGAGTCTGAGGAAAGTTAGCGTGGTTCACCGAAATCGATCACCATAATATTTGTGCATTTTGTACTTGTATTGTAATATATTTGTGCATTTTGTGCTTATATTGTAATATATTTGGGTTGTGTGAAGTTTACTTGTACTGTATATGTATTATGCTAACTAAAAAATTATATGTAGATAGTAACATTTGAAATGCTAATGGCATACTGTATAAATTTCGAGGTCTCAGCCCCCCCCAATATCATAAAATTTTACAATAAACACGAGGAAAACGATAGTGTGATTGGATTGTTCATAGGCCTCTTAGTTTTTCAGAAAACGACCTAAAAATTCGGGTACACATGATTTCTGCACCGACAGTTTAGTTGTGTCTAATTCGTCAGCTGTGTTTGTGTCCAGTAGTAGGACACTAGTGTAGTCCAATGAAAATGTAATGCAGTTTAAACCAGCAATTGGTCGGTAGCACAGTTGGTTAGCCCATCTTCACAAGCTAAAGATTCTCAGTTCGAACCCAATCAGAGTAATGACAACTTTTGAAAGGGATCAGCTGATAACCGCCGGCTGTTCATTTGTCATTTGGCTATTAATAATGACACTTTCTAAAGATTGGTCGGCCTTAGTTTGTAGCAACTACGTACACTAATTACACCCATTCGAAGTCCATGTTTGCCCATATCTTGACGATCGACGTCTTAAGAAAAAAAAGAAAAGAACAAATAGTAACAGGTGCTCTACCTGATAACGTTACTGACACAAACTTTCATGTTCAATAACATACCTACTGTTAACTAATTTATAATCAAGGCTTAAAGTAAATGTAGACAAATAATGTTCGGCTTAGAGTAATTACTTTATAATATTCAAGAATTGTTTATAAACATACTTTCGTTTTTATTCTTATCCTACGATCTCAGAAGGTACCCTCAGTATATTGTTAATATCCACTTAATTTATAATCTCCATTAGGGGAAAACGTTTTTAGAAACGTGAAAAACTAATTTAATATAGTAGGCCTAATAACAACAATTATTTTTATGAGTAAAAAAAAGTTACATGTGAAGAAGATCAATTGTTTTGTTGTACAATACCTCTTTCTTGTGTTGTAATAATAATTGTCCAACTTGGAGACGATAAAATAACCTAAAACCTTACGTCCTTGGACATTCTCGTTTTCCTTATATATTTACAACTACTGTCAGAAATTTATTTGACCACAGACATTTGCTAACTTCAAAAGTTACTTTTATATACACGAAACAGTTTAAGTTATCAAAGTTCAAACTGTAAATTTAGTTGTAAATCATAATTTAATTTTTCCTACCCCAAACAGATTACCTATAATTATATTTAGATCCAACCATCTGAGTGTAATAAGAAGCCATGATGAAAGTTGGGATCGTGGAATGGAATAGACTTTAGGATAGATAAGACCCTATAGTTAGTCCAAGCACGGAAGGCCGCTAAAGATTAACTGACCCTTCGCTCACGCACGCACGCTGGCAGGCCAGCTACTATAGTTTATACCACCTGCCTAATTAATAGATTTCACTAAAAATGAATGAACATTTATGCAAATATAATCTTTTTATTTGATTAAAATTTTAAATCTTAGTTGGAATTTAATTTAAAACAAGCTCAAACGGTAGTGATTGTGACAATCGCAACATTTAACAATATGCTATCAATAAGGTGATATGTGAAGAAAAATATGCAGAATTACTTCTTGTTTGATTTTATTTTAAATGAAATATTAAGTAGAATCCAATGCAAAAATCGAAATTTTGTTTTAATAAAGTGTACTGTAACGTTTGCCACTCACTGTCGACGCAGAAATTATGTGTACCCAAGTTTGAAGGTTGTTTACTAAGAAACTAAAATGCCTATAAAAATCCAATCGCACCTTTGTATTCCTCGTTTAATTGTACGTTATGATATAAAATTTAATTTTGTTATAAGTTTTAATAACTTTTATAGTAGTTGGTGCGAAAATTTTAACGTTTCACTGTGCATCAATTTTACACCGTTATTACTAAAAATTCCGTCAATATCACATTTATATTTTAATACGTGGTTTACAGGATTATTTTTCATGCGTGTTATAAACTTAAGAATTTCAACTTTGCAAGAAAAAAAGTTTTATCGATTTCCTGAAACAGCATTTCATTGGCTTCTAGAGGTCGGAAAATTAATGACTTGGTCAAGTTGTGATCCTTATGAAGTGTAAAGTTGCGATATATTTTTTTATATATACGCAAGTAAATGCAGTGATTTTAAATTGGTTTAAAATAATTTAAAATGACTGTTTTTGAGTTATAAACGTTCAATATTGATGCACAGTGAAAACTAATACTGTAACTTTATTTAAAATTCCTGTATTTTTTGTTCAAACTACGCTAAAAATTATCAAAATTTATAATAAAAATTTAAAATGCTTACGTCATATGGTACAATTAAACGAAGAAAACAATGGTGTGATTAGATCTTTCATAAGCTTTTTAGTTTCTTAGTAAAAACCCTTCTAACTAGGGTACACATAATTCATGCGCCAACAGTAGGGAGAGTCGGGCCCAAGCCATTATCCCTAGTCTGTCAGTGCGATTTCTTGTTACTTTCGCATAACCCTTTTACCTGGGGCCCGGAGGGTGTTAGAAGCGCATTGGAGGGTCAAACCTAACCTGCCGGCGGTCCGGTATAATCCTCTGGCCATAAATCAATTATGCAAGATTGAGTGCACAGCTCAACTACAAATTAAAATATTATTTACTAAACCTTTCATTAAAAATGAACACAACGAATGAAAAAGTAACGAATTTTAACTATACTTTAGTTTTTATTCAAATTTAATTTGGAATTTTAAACTGTTTTAAGCCCAAGTTAATCTTTACACGTTTACATTAACATTTAATTGCAGAATTCAGAAAATTAGTTACGTCCCAAATGAGATGTAGAAAAAATTAAATATCTGTAGACGCCCATTACAAGTCAAAAAGTCGAATTGTGCACGAGGACCAATTAGTTAAATATTGAAATTGATACTATGTATCAATTAGAATACTTTTCTCTCGCTGTTATCCTTGGTTAATGAGTGTTTAAGCAATTTATTTCAATGAATAATGGTGTAAAACTAATTTCAATAGTTTTTGTTTTGTGCGGAAAATAAAAACCCAATAATTAAAATTATTGTCGTTAACATTAACAAATCAAATATGCTCTAATTTTTAGTATACGTTGTAAACTTTTCACACAGTTAATATTAAATTTTGTGAGTTAATTCATAGTGATCGATGTTTAGAATTCAAGTAAACAATTCTCCCTCTCCCATCATGGATTATTTTGACAGGTTGTACCTGTTGTATTCGGCCAAGGGTTAGTGAGATTTCCAAACTGAGTGTACTCACGAACTATTGCTAGAAGAACGCAATTGCTAGAACTATTGATTTTACTATAAAGAGGTACTCTCTGTATAGTAAAATAAATGCAAGAAATAATACTTGGCAATACCCGACATCATGACAACTAATACTTGGCAATACGACATCATGACAACTAATACTTGGCAATACCCAACATCATGAGAACTCACCTCTCATCACAACAGACAGGGATACTAGTTTACTTATTTAACGTTTAGTTTTACTGCATATAGACTACTAAAAGGTGGAAATATTTAGGGGGTAAATGTGCCAATGTGGAATTCGTAATCAAACTAGATTAAATTATCTGTCTGACATACGAATAGGATGGAAAGACAATTTTATCAACACCTGGCACATACAGTAAATCAAATTGATATTATTTTTACTTAGTAAAATTAGTTTTATTATTTCGTAAGATTTATAGACATGGGAGTTTGTCATGTGTACAAGCTTGATCCTTATATACTTGGTTGGATGTGGGGTGAGCTACCTTATCGACAAGTGGTCCGCTAGCGTGTCTGTTATCGTCACGCCCACCTACGTCACGTGTTGGAGACCAGATGTGGTTGGATGTGGGCTGAGCTACCTTATCGACAAGTGGTCCGCTAGCGTGTGTTATCGTCACGCCCACCTACGTCACGTGCTGGAGACCAGATGTGGTTGGATGTGGGGTGAGCTATCTTACCGACAAGTGGTCCGCTAGCGTGTCTGTTATCGTCACGCCCACCTACGTCACGTGTTGGAGACCTGATGTGGTTGGATGTGGGGTTAGCTATCTTATCGATAAGTGGTCGCTAGCGTGTCTGTTATCGACACGCCCACATAAGTCACGTGTAGGTGACGCCGGCTTTACATTGTAAATCTGTGCGCTTGTGAATGATCAATTAATTATGAGTAGTAGTTGAATCTAATTAAAAGACAAAACCAGCTTCAGAACTGCTTAATCTGTACACAATTCTCACAAGAGGTCACGGCTTTTATTTTCCGAATATTGTACTATTGGTTAATTGATTTGTATTTTCTTCACTGTCATATTAGGGTTATTATAATTTTGGCTATTTTTTTGAATATCCTTACTTTAATTGATTCCAGGGAGTGATATAGAAGAATCGTGCAGACAAACTGCCGCATAGACTATTGCTAAGCTTTTCTCAAGTTTATAGCATAGAGTAGTTTATTCTCTGTATCTATAGTATTCCACATAATAAGAAAATATATTTTTCTGCCGATTATATTCAATTATTAAGTATTGTAGATCCATACACAATAGTTTCCTAAATAAAATATATGTTCTTACATCTTAAAATATATTATTTTTACGTTAGAGTTTGTTTTCAATTTTTGTTACAAAACTAATTTTAATTTCGAAAATATTTTTATAAATATTTATTTTATTGAAACAATTACAATTTCAACATTTTCCATCAACTTAGTATAATCATATTTAACTAACATGACCTAATTATTATTGTACATTTTTTTGTACAAGCATGAAAAACTTAACGAAGAAAGAGATTATTTTTTAAACAACAACAGTAGTGTGTATTATGTTAAACCAATTTTTACAATGTAATTAATTTTCAAGAAGTGGACATTATTATGACGTTGGCATCAAACAAACGATTTGTTGGTACTTTAGTTGCTAAATTTGAATTCAAGTGGATCCAAATTTTTAAGGAAATAATGAAAGCTCTGAGCCGTCGGTTGACCACAGGAAGATCAGTCAGAAGTACTGACTACATCTTTAATAGTCATTGTTAAGATGTATGCCATTGTATTGATCCAAGACAATGATTTTAAATGTCCATAATAACTTTGAATTTACTTTAATAAGGGCAAATTGTTATATTTAATGCAAGTAGTTTGCTGCGGTCTGTGATATACATTGCGGTAGGTAGCCGAAGCAATCTACAGTACTTGCATTAAATATAAAAACAGGATACAGTTCGAATTACCTTACAATAGTTGTAAAATATAGTTTTTAAGGTTCAAAATTTCAATAGATATCTTGAACTGTTTTGTCGTTTTCGAAAATTAAAGTCTCTCAGTCATGCGTCCTTGCATAAGTCATAGGCGAATCTATTCAGTTTAGAAGCAAATTCTAGGCAAACCTAAGCACAGCATATGAAAATAATTTCAACTGGGAAATACCCCTGCGTGCTACGCGTCTCGACCCCGTCTCTTGCGCTTATCACCTCGGCCTTGGGCCTCTGTCTGTGACTCTTGGAGGACTATTACAAGCAACATAAGTATATATATTTTTACTATATTAAAAAAATCATACCGTTTTAAATTCACTCTAAAAATAGCCTACGCAATGTCTACACCAGTATGTTATATGTATCAAGAAAATCAACTTATTGATGACAAATTATTGGTTCTTTTAGAATCAGTAGGGTGGAGTCCGAGTAAATTTTTTACATTTCCGATATTTCCCCCAACGACCTTTGTCCATGAGCTTCAAAACGAATCTAATCAAGCTGTCTTATAATAATAGTTGAGAAATTTCTGTAATAAATTCGTTTACGTTAATAAATGCATAGGTATAATCTTACCTAGTCCGGACTTAAACGGGACGTTGGAGGCGGACAGTCTTCGTGCAAGGACTCCACTACAGCCGCATAAATCGTCGGTGCGTCCTTCACTGCGCTTCATTAGTATCGCTAAGGCACTGGTAAAGGTAAGGTTAGGGCGACTGGACAACTGTTGTTTACACCCACCTAGTGCGCACACCCCATCGATTGGATGACGTGAACGTGACCAATCGTTACGGTAGAAACATTGCAGTTAATCCAATATTTAGGCAGGCCTTCTCGTCGTGACTTCCAACGTGAATTTTTGAATGAAAGATATTTTAACTACAGAACTATAAAAACTGTGGGTTAAGGATTATTCGAGTAATTTTGAACGTGAAATTCAACGTACAGCTGATGACAACACTGTAAGGAGATACTCGTTCCGACCCACGTGCCGCGAACAACAATAAGGTCATCTTTGTTAGCCCGACATTGACGAATATAATTCGTTCGGAGAAAAGATTTATAATTACTTAATATAAGTTACAGTAAATTTTCGAGAAAAACATTTTAGATCAACCTCAAACTTTCATATTTAGCTATGTCAGTAATATACAGATTTTCTTTAACAACGATCTTAAGTCATTTACGAATATAAAAAGAAAATTCTTCATTTAGTTACCGATAACGATCACCGTTCTCTAATCTTGTTTTACTAAATCGGCTGAAACAGCCAACATGTTGTAAGAAATGTGGCGTAAAAGTTAGAAAATAGCAACATTGTTGGGAGTTCGTCTGATGTCGTTTGCTGTTCACTTGGATATAAATCCTCATAAAGTATTAGTTCGTTTTTACTATTTTTTTTAACTATTAGCATATGAGGAAGATATTTGTATCAACATTTTTTGACTTTAAGGGGTATTCACTCGCAAGAATTACGGTTTCAGTGGTTACAGATATAAAACAGTACGGTACAGCAGCTCCTGTACTGTACATGTTTTAATACGTGTATTGGGGAAAAGTTATATTTAACGGTACTTTAATACACAATTTTATTAAGTCTGTAACTGGTGACTACTGTCGGCATAGAAATTTTGTGCACCTGAGTTTGAAAGCTAAGAGGCATACGAAAAATCGAATAACACAATTATTTTTCTCGTTTAATTGTGCGTTGTGACATTAATTTTTTAATTTTAATAGTTTAATCACCGCTAGGAGCACTGTTAAACTAAAAATTTCTCAAACTTTCAGCGCTCCTAGCGGAAAAACGGTTAAGTATATTAAAATAATACCAAGAATAAAAGTCTTAGAATGACTAGTCGAACCTAAAACCATCATAAAAAAATAGGGGTTACTATAAGTCATTTCAAAGTTGCCCGCTAATTGGAAAGTGGCGGCCGACTATACTACGTGACTAATATTTTTGATAAAATATGTAATGAAGAGCTTTTCAACATTCAATTAAATAAAAATAATGCATTATAAATTAAGCATTTTTTTTTAATGGCAGAACACACTCTTTAATAAATTGTTGAAATAAGGATTTCTGAAACTTTCAGCGCTCCTAGCGGCGAAACGGTTAAGTATATACAAAAAATACCAAGAATAAAAAATTCTTAAAATCACTATTACATCGTAGTAGATTATATGAAACCTAAAACCGTAATACAAATTAGTGGTTTCCATAAGACATTTCAAAGTTGACCGTCATTGGAAAATGGTAGCCATTTTCCAAAATTTTAGCTACATATTTTTAAACGTCTCCAAAAAGAAGGGAATGTTCCCTATTTAAAGTTTATTGTTAAGTTTTATAGTTTACAAGATCCCAATGGTGGCACGGTTAAAAAAAAACACCCTGTATAGTTACGATATGTTACTTTCAAATGTATAATTAAATGCAGTGATTTTATATTGCTTTAAATCAATTAAAATGTATCAATTTAAATTTATTTAAATCGATTTAAAATCACTGCATTTACTCGTAAAACACATTTGAAAGTAACATATCGTAACTATACAAGCCTATGTCGTGAGGTTTACAACAGGACCAATTAATTAATTTTGTGACCTTTAGTAGCCAAGAAAACAGTGTTTCAGAGAATTGATAAGAACTTTTTTATCCAAAATTTAAAATTACAAAAACTTATAGAAAACGTTCATATCAACAAGGTATTAAAATATAAATGTTATTCACCGATGGATTTTTTTAAATAACAGTGTAAATTTGATTTATAGTGAAAACTAGTTTAAATTCTGGTATTTTTTAGTTTCAATCAAGATAAAAATGATTAAAACTTGTAATAAAATATATAAATGCATATATAATAATGTACAATTAAACGTGAAAAACAATAGTCTGATTAGTTCTTTTGTATGCCTCTTAGTTCCTAAGAAAACAGCTCTTTGAGAAAACATTTGAATGACAGGCATAATGCATACAGCAGCATTTTTTCTTTGATTTATTAGTGAACTTAAATTGAGGCCACCAATGCAATGTCTTACTACAACCAAGGAAATCTTTGACACCTGTCATTTTATACTAGATAAACCTTTTTAAGTGCTCTTTGCGGTATTCATCTATGCTAGACAACTTTAAAATTATGTACATCTTAATATACGCTTGCTTAATATTTTTGTCGAAATCCTTGCGGACTCTATCCTCCATTGGAAGTGAAGAGTCACTAACTACCCTAAAAACTATTTCTTAAGTCCAGTAGCCTTTTACAAAGTTTAACTTTCTCAATTTGAACTAATAAAAAAATATTAAACTATAGTGTATCTTCATTGCAAATTTTTAAAACTTTAAACCAGTGTCATTTTTTAAAGAGCGGACCTATTGAGGTCAGATTTATCAGTTTGTGTTCTACTACTAAAGTCCTTTAATTTGATATACTACTTGACCTATGCTCTCATTTAAGATTTTCTTCTGACTCCTTGTGGGCCATCCCCTTGATATGACAGAAAAATGGTAGTTGGTTCAAAAAGTAGATTAATAGGTGCAGTAATGATGTACCAAGTTTTATGGTTTAATCTGTGATCATTTAGAAACTAAGCTGTTCTGGGACTTTTCTTCCATACCGTATAGATCAGATCTTCCAAACCTTTGTAAATAATACAAATTTTAATAATTTTTCAGAGGGTGAGTCAAGTGCCTTTTCCTAAGGAATATTGATATAATGCTGACCCTCCTTGAAACATTATAAATCCAGCATTGGCTACATAAAATTGAATAGTAGGCCACTGTTAATAAAATGTTTTATTAATAATAATGCCAATATGGTGTAGCAAAAAATATTTATTTCAATTCTTACAATAAAACACAATGGACATATATCTATGTTGCACAATAAACAAACTACAATCACACGTAAAATGGGCACTCACATGTTATTGCTGCTATTTTAGCTATCACTCACTTTAGAAAACTTGTTACTTAAATTAAAATACAACATCAGTTTCATAAAGCACGAGTTAATTGCATCACACAAAATGAATTACATTATGTAATACAAGTATGCAGATTACAAATTAATGTAAAATAAAATGTGAAGACTAACTTAAAATGTAATATTCTTTATAGATATGTATAGACGTATAAAGCTTGTAGATATGACATAATATAACGTGAGTTGATAAGTACAGAGTTTGGATCTTTCAAATGATTGTCGAAAGAGTAAATAAATATTACATACAAAGAGATCGACTTAAATATGTATGAAAAACAGTCATATTTCTTTTCACGCCATTTTGTAGTGCTTATCATGCATCAAAAATGATTTTCTCATGTATATTTTGGACCTTATAGCCTTGTAAAATACGTATTGTCTAGGTTAGATGATACGGTCTTCTTAATCAAAGTATAAAGAATGTTGGAAAGAAACCTTACAAATTGTTGTCAAACAATATAAATCAGTATATCTATAAATTTATACAATGGAGGTTTTTAAAATATATTTTAATTAAGTTTTACAAAAATATGTAAAAATGTAATGCCCTGATAAAAAAATTTAATTTTTAACCTTAAGCACCAAGTAAAAATTTCCAAAACTGTATTAACTTAGAAACTATTAAGGTTAGGATTCTCTTAAAGTGCCATGATATAAGATAATAACACACAGATTTTTATAGTGAAATAAAAGACAGCAAATATAAAATTTTTAAAGATATTTGCTCAAAAATGTTTTGCCCAAATTACAAGAATACTGTTGAGGTTTTTTTCTCGCAGCGAGAAAATTTTTAACTTTGATTTCTGGTGAATTTTTCCAGTGAAAAGTTGAAAATATTGAATTAATACAACAACAAAAAATTAAGAAACAACTATTAAATTGAATATTCTACAGATAAATTAAGGGATAATTTTTATTTCTACTCTGTACCTAACTTAATAAGTTACAATATGTTTTTAATTACCTTGCTAAAACAAAAAAATTTGATTAATATGAATTTTACAACTAACTAATAGTTTATAATAGTAGTTTTAGGGTTTTTTATGGTTTAGACCCTTAATTAATGCGATAAATCATTATTCAAATAGGAATTGTAATAAAACTCAATAATTTTTAATGTTACCGACGTACACACACTGTGATTTTGCTGAATTTTAATTTTGATACAGAACATAAAAACCTTTATAGAGCAATAGGCAACAGCAATGCTTGTTGTAGTTCACTATTACATTACGACGCAAGTAGTACTACAAAGTGAATGTGAAAAGGAATTTACACGCAGTAGAAAGTTTTAACCTGCAAATATTAAAAATATTAAATGGTCAATGACTTAGTTTTATTTTTAATTTGAATTAAAAAATATTTGAAAAGTCAATATTTCAATTCTCTTGAAAATAAGAATTTTAATAAACTAAAACAATGATTTCTTAAACTCAAGAATAGATATGATACTACAATATTTGAGAAATGTAAATTAAAATAATTATGTTTGTGGTTCTTTAATAAGACACGAAAGTGCAATTAAATAAGTATTTAAACAAAGTAAAAAAAAAAAAAAAAAAATAAAAAAAAAAAATAAATAAATAAAATAAGATTATCAAAATAAAGTAATTTCTATATACATTTAAAATGCTTAAAATTACACTATATATTTAAAAAGTGTAGCATAACGTTAAGATAGTTAAAGTTAAGTGAGGAGTTTTCTAATTGTACTCTTCTTATTAATATTATTAATATTTTCAAATCATTCCTAATAATCTATTAGATATTCTACACTGCAGTTAAACAATTATTTTGTACCTTTTCATGTGAAGACAGTTTGAAAATGTTATTTCATTTTTAAGTATGGTTTTCATAAAAAAATAAATTTCAACAATAATGTTTTACTTTAGACAGTATTTCCCATATGACTCACTTACATAAGCTTTTTATATTTTTATTTTTATTTACGATAATGCATGGTTTGTTTGTTTTTAAAAGATTTATTATTTGTGGAACCTCTTTTGACATGGAATGTCAGATTTTAATTATCTCTTAATAGCCACAGATTTTGTAAAAAAAAAACTTATTTATTACCAAGCAAAATAGCTGTATACTCTATGAAATATACTTAAGGTGGCTGTTTTCCAAATTGCCAAACCTCAGCTGGGAAGTTGAGAGCTCTGTAAAGGACATTTTACAATCTTAACATCACTTGGCTAAAACAGGCTTTTTTATTTCAACGGTAAGGTTTGTGTTTATTATTATGATTAGTTATGGCGAACAATAGTTGGCCATAAGTTGTTATTATTAGCATTTAATTTTAAACTCGTCAAGAATGACATTAAAGATTTAAATTTGTAACTGTAAAAAAATGATAAAATATTAAATTTTTTACAAAACTAACTTCAGGTCTACTAGAATAGTTCTTCACTTATCCTAGAAATAGATAGTCAAGTTTTTGGCGGTTTTTGTGGTGCAAAACAACCTGCTATTGTTTCTAAACACATTAAAATTGGCAAAAAATTAAAAATAAAGAGATGGTTGGTAGGCTTCCAACAAAGTTTTATGGTGATGTCGCCAACCGAGCAGAGCGTTTTTGAAGAGTACAATTTGAAAATGATCTCACAGAATAGTGGTACGTCAATTACGCAAATTACAATATTGACAATTGATAGAATGCAGAATTCACATACCTACACAACATTTATAAATACAAACATTTAATATGACTACTACTGAAAACATAACATTGTTTTATATATATTTTTTCTAGAAATCACTAAACAATGACTACACAAAATAATTGACTTGCCTTATGTGGTCCTCACTTAAGTTGTAAACAAACTTTAAAGTAACAAGGAATATTTATTTTAGAATACAAAGACGTTATTGTCCATCTACAAATTCTTCAATTTTTGTATACAACAAACTTTAAACATTTATTTAGAAAAAATGATATGTAAAGTAGTTTTGACAAAATAGAAAACAAATAAATTCATCATCTTGCTTACAGATTAGGTAAATGGTTATTTGGAGTTTTTGAAGTTATAAATTTGTTGGATGGATTTTAACATATACAAATATTTCAGATACTTTTGGAACTTGCTGCCGATCTTTTCTTTACCTAACCTCTTTATTTTTAGGTCAGGTAAAGAAACAACTGGTAGACCTTTTGTAACAACTGGCTCATTTAAATATTCAGATAATATTTGCATAAGGAGACTTATAAGGCCTTTTATAACATAGTTCTAGATGTAACTATAATAAAATAAGTTTGGTCTAATTTAACACACGAGAAACTTCATCTCAATATTTTTTGACTAACAGATATTTCATATTAATAAAATTCAATAAACATTTCCTAATATAAATATTCAAAAAGTATATTATTTTGATTATACATAAAAATGAATACAAACATGATTTGATTGAATTATTAAATGTTAAAATTATAATTTGACATATAGCATCTACAGTACTTGTTCATATAATATTTAATAAGTGTGTAGATTAGTAGCTAAATCACATCACTACCCCACTTATGGTATTAGACAAACTTAACAGAGATATTAAATTCTATACAGTAAAAACAAGTACACTAAAATTATTATATTTAATATTTAAACGCACATATTAGTTTCAGTTTATAGATTTTGTGAAAGTGTGAGACAGTATCTAATAAGTCAAACATTTAGCATTTGTTTTTACTCATAACGAATATTATTACTTGTAATCATATTAACAAAATTATCTTTAAATTAAATTTATAAGTACATCACTGTACTTTATAACAACATAGTTTAAATCTAGTTTTTATTAGTCCTATTGACAATTATGTACATGTCTCTCAGTGTAAATTAATTCATTTACATATTCTTTTTTTACTTTTAAAAAAAAGTAGCCGATTTAAATATTAAAGAAAAACTTGAAAATGATATAATAAGGACTTTACAATAAATGGATTTCAGATAGTATCGGTGGTAATGGAGATATGATATTTAAATAGCATAATACAAATATTTATATGAATTATTTTAAAACAATATAATTCATAATAACTTATTTAAAACATGACCAATCTTTTATTTGTTGCTTTAAAAAAGAAATAGAATATTTAACCCTTTCCATCCCTGATATTTTTTAAAAAGTTGTTCCAAAAAACCCAGGTATTTTTATATTTGACATACTCAAAAAACCCTAGCTTTTTTTGTTGTACTTTCTAAAAAAATTCTATTTATGAAGTAAATTTATTATTTTGAGTTTCATTAGTTTCCTATAGAGATTATATGTAATATAAAATAAAAAGAACAGCAAAATTTAGAAATTTGTTGTATTTATATATATTTACAAAAAAATACTCTGAAACTTTTTTTAGTTTGTTGCGTTATGAATGGAACTAAAAATATTCATTTACCCGAGTTAATAACACTATTTCAAACACCATTTAGTTATCTTCTATTAAATTCATATTTCACAATTCTATGTTTAAAATTAAGAATGCTATGCTCTTTTTAAGAAAAACTGCATTTCGAGTTTTTATCCTAAGCATAACAACCAAGCCATATATGTAGTCTGATTCACCCACTCCTCATACACGCAATTAACGTTTTTATTATCACTTATTGGCAACCTACTACGTTTTATTTTACTTTTTTTTACCTCCCATACTACACAAACAATCACATCAGTCAAGAAACAACAATTAACCTCAGCTGATGATCACATCTGACGAAAATCAACACAGCTGTTAATGCAAAACAAAGGCAACAAAATAATACAAGCTGTGATACTGTAATAAAGCATTCTATCGTAACAAATCAATGTTTTTATGATAAAAAATGTTATTCAGAGTATTTCTATATCACTAATATAAATATTTTGTTATTAAATATTTTTTTAAATTTATTTCTGAACGTCCGGAAAACCGGATGCTGGGTTTTTTGGAACATTTTTCGAACATCTGGAAAACCGGACACTGGGTTTTTTTTAATGTCTGGAAAACCGGACGTTGGGGTGGAAAGGGTTAAATGTTCATTTTTAGATTAATTTTAAGCTATCCAATAAAAACTATTTCATGAATCTTGTTACCTATACTATTTAAGAATATATAAAATAAAAATTATTTATGGTTTTTATTATTAGATAAACTGAAAAATTATCAACTATCAGGTTGACTTAGGTAACTAGTTTGTTTACTTCCATAGAACTCAACTAAATAAGAAACTTAATAAAGTTTGCCATTTCTTAGTTCATGGGATCAGACAGCTCTTAGATTAACAGCTAAATCTTAGTTTATTTTTAGCAAAATAATGTTGAGTCATATCTAAACATGGTCACTGAGTACATACCTACTTTATTTTATTAAGATAAATACGTTTTGACAAAGGTATATTTCTTATTTTCAAAAGCTGGTCTCGAATATCCCAGACATGACCGCTTCGTACAGAGCTAGATTTGATCACTAATATGACACAAAAAAGTTTAGAACATTTTGTTACAAAGTATAAATACTAGAAAAACACATATTTACTGTATAATTTACTATAGAACAGGTTATAAGTTAATAAACTTGTAATTAAAATAATTAACAGGGTTTGGTTGATTAGCATTTTGGCCGAAACCATTAAAAACTCTAGTCATTTTACAGTTGAACACAGTTTAGAGAAAGATAGTGATTTCAAAACTTTAACTCTATAATCAGTTCCATCTCCAACAATAGTGAAGTGAAATTCAAAGTAGAATAAACAGGGTGTCCAGTAAACCTCCTTAAACAAAGTCCCTGACTTTTCCCTGACCGATCCGTGATTTCATACAAAATTTCCCTGACCACAAATCAACATAGTTTACATACACGTCTATTTAACTTAATAGTAATATTATGTACTATCATGTACATACAATATGTTATTTACAGTCGTTTACAATTATTAATTACCGAAAAATCAAAATTTCACAAATATATTTCTATTGAGAACCGTAATAATTAAAATCAAAACTATTACCTACAATTCTTTTTAAACTATTTTATAAAAGTACAGGTAGAATTAAAAAAATATTTATAATTAGCCTTAAGTAAAAAACAAACATACCTTTTATTCTATTGTTAAATTATGACAATTTTCAATGCCTTGAAAAACGGCGCTAAATTATAATTTCCCCCAAACCAGCATACATTTTAGGTCTATGACTTATCTAACAAGTACTAATCAGACAATTATTTCAATAAGTTTTAAACTGTTAGGGATATTAAACTAGTTGTATGAGGTCAAACAAGCATAAGCAAAGTATTTAGTAGCTTTTTCATAATTTAGAATATCAAATAGCATGTAAACTTAACATTTAGTACTGAACAAAGTAAAGGATTTTTTGTAGCGCACCCAAGTATATAGGCCTAGTGACTATTACAAATCACAACTCACTGATGTTCTTGTTAAGATTTTCCAGGTTTTGTTTCAAATTCCCTGATTTTTCCCTGACTTTTCCAGGTCATTTAAAATTCCCTGACTTTTCCAGGTTTTCCCTATT
Organism: Stictocephala bisonia; assembly: GCA_035578905.1. Classification (NCBI taxonomy): domain Eukaryota; kingdom Metazoa; phylum Arthropoda; class Insecta; order Hemiptera; family Membracidae; genus Stictocephala; species Stictocephala bisonia. Next base: position 316,627 of record JAQJVL010000817.1, read on the forward strand.
TTCCCTGTTGCTGGACACCCTGATAAATTCAGCCAACAGAAGAACGTTTGCCTTAAGTAAACTTATGTCACAAAAAAATCTTCCCAAACAAAAATTTAAATCTCCAAAACCATAACAAGACTAACCATTCAGCAAGGAACAACTTTTGTAGAGTCATGGATTCTTTGAACAAATACAGAAAAGAAGCTTGTCACTTCTGAAAAGAAAGTATTGAGAAAAGCCTTTGGGCCAACAAGAGAAAAATGGACATGGAGAATAAAAATAATACAGAGATAAGTGACCTATTCAGCACGACAGACGTTGTAACTAGAGCCATTGAAAATCAATGCTAGAGCCAAATGCCATTTGCAGTGGGCTGGGAATGACATAAGAAAGGAGGACGAAGCCTTAATCAAGTAATTTTGGAAGGAAAACTGTGATGGAAGGACCTCCTGGACGCCCAAGAGAAGGTGGAAGGACGAAGTTCTGATAGACATGAATAGAATGACGGCCAGGGAGGAAGTCGAGGCCAAACAATGCTTTGGGCTTAACTATGAGCCAAGTTACACATACATGTTCGGTAGTACTGATACTACTTACTGTACATGTAAGGGTGAGAGGGAGGGTTGATACATCATACATGTATAGGTGAGTCAATACCACCATATGTGAGTGAGAGGGTTGATACCAGATGACGTTGTTCACTTGTTTTGTATTTCTAGCAACAATATGCTAAGAAACTGGTTTTGATTAGAGATAATGATGTTCAGAACAACATATATCACACAGTTTAGACCATAAGCTCCGTTGGAGACATCGCCATGGAGTCTGCCAGCCTGGACTTAACACAAACCCTGGACTACATCAGTGAAGAAGATGGCAATGGCACTGACAATTTGTTTACTGTGTTGTCTTTCAATGATTTGTTTGTTTATTTACTGAACTTGCCTTTTCAGGTTCAAGTTTAGTGATGCCTAGTCTCAGGTTATACTAATTCTCTTTGCCTTTTACTGTTTTGGTCTTATATCTCAGTACCTACAATTCATAATTTAACTGCAAAATTTTAGAATTAAGTTTGTTTTACATTTTGGAAAACAACCATTACTTACACCTCGTGTGAATCTATTTCTAATCTGCCTGGTTGTAATAAATCAATACTGAAGCTTCATTACCTTAAGCAAGCAGAATGAACTTAAATGTTGCTTAAAGTTTAACAAATAGGAAGAGTATTCTCAGCTCTTGATTTTATGTGGCAGGGAAGGATTTTAGTATTGTTTATACCTAAGGGTTGGGAATGTAGGGTGGAGAGATTCAGGGAACATGTCTTAAGAGATAATTATCCCTAAGAACTTGACCCTAGAAACTAGTAAGATGTTTTTATCACCAACATATTTTTTTATTGTTGTTTCCATGTTTGCACAGATAGCCCAAATGAAAGTCTGGTTTGAGAGACAGTTTTTGTACAGAAAGCTAGTTGGTTGTTGTCAAAATCAAGATTGTGCAGGCCAGATTATTGATTTTCTAAATGAAAATATGTTGTATGTGAATACCAATTTGGTTTTATGGGAAGTCATTCAAGAAAATTAGTTCTGATAAATTGTCTTCTAAATATGCATTGATACACTTGACTCAGGTGGAATGGCTATTGATAATTTTAGAGACTTGACTAAAGCCTTGACTCTGTTGATTAATAAACTAATAAAGCCTAATATTTTAATTAATAAACTATCTCCAATTGGTCTTTTAAGAACTGCTCTGAAGTAGCCGATACCTTACCGTAATAATTATTTTCATCTTACTGAAACTAAGCATTCAGATAATGACATAAATACTAAAATATTCAGGTCAAGTATTTAAAAAAAACACCTGTGGAGTACCCTAAAGTTGAATTCTAGGACTGTTACTTTTTATATTACATACAAATGACAAACATTCAGTTATTTCTGAGAGTAATATTCTTTTTGCTGATGATACAACGCTTCTCACAACTGGAAAGAGAATAAACGAACTTGAAGTGTACACTTTTACCAAAATAAATTATCTGTCACAATTAATACTTCCCTCAAGTTAACAATCAACAGATCTAGAACACAATTTATTACAGTTCAAACTCTACAGGGAAATCTAAATTTTTCACACCTCTGAATGTCTTTCTTGGTGGTGAAAGACTCTTAGAAACAGATGTTGTAGACTTTTTAGGGGTAAAAATTGACAGTTATCTTACGTGGTTCCCTCATATTGACAAAATTGCTTTAAAATGTCATTTGGGATTTTTTAAACGTATTAACATAATGAAGACAGTGTACTTTAGCCCAATTGAAAGTCATATTTCTTATCGAATTATGCTCTGGGGTGGTCATTCCTCTCAGCAAAATTTAAATAGGATTTTTACTCTTCAAAAAAAAGAGCTCTAAAACATGTGACTAGAGTACCATCTAGGTAACAATATTTCAAACAGTTTAATATTTTGACTGTTTCATGCCTTTATAATTTTAAAAGCATTATTTATTTTAAATACAACTACATATATTTTGCCATTTTACTCTAATAACACCACGTTTAAAACGATGACGTTATGCTGGTGCTAAATTGTTCTATGCTCTGTCTCTTCAATTAAGATCCATCCAAAAGTTAAGTATTAAAAAAAAACTCTAAAATAATATCTTATTGATGAGTTTTGATAAGTCAGGTGATTTTTGTTCATTTAAAAAAGTTATAATGACAATAATCTTAGTTTATTCATTTGATATTGTACTTTTGACTTTTGTTATACAATATAATAATTTTAAATAGCAATAAAGAGAATGATAAATTCTGAAAAACTGATAACTTATAGCATAAATAGCCTTTAAATGCGTACATAGAAAAAACATTTAATTGAAAACAGTTACTCTCAATTTCATCTGAAAGGTGAATAATAAGTGTTATTAATAGACGGAGAGAATTTGATGACTTAATTGTTGTCCAACACAATTTTAAAAATGAAGATCAAATACATATTTTGTAATGTTTTGTTAAATCTTGGGTGCAAAAAATAAGTTTGAAAATCAACCTATAAACTAACAATTAATTAAAGTTTCTTTACATCCTGACGTAACAAGTAAACTAGTTGTGCATTTTTTTAAGTTTAGTTGTTTAAACATTTCTTTAAGTTAGTTCAATATATTAGTAATTATATAGAACAGGGACCCTGTCGAATTTTTCGTTAAACATTTTTTCATAGAAGATACATAATTAAAAAACAAGAATATAATAGTTTTTATCTGTTGAAAAGCCAGAAAAATTACGAAAATGAGAAAAAAACAGAACAACAGTACATTTAGCGATTTGAGTATTCAATTTGTACGGAATTTCGCTCTGATCACGAATATGACAAGCTTCGTACAATCAAACCATTACCAAGCATGTTAGCACCGGAAATGAGCTGATTTCATAGTTTATGTTCAACACAATATCCTTATGTTTTTCATCCCTATCAACTAGGATAGGGCTAGGTTGGGTGTTGATAAGTACGGTTTGGTTATGTCAGTTTTGTTTAGGTTTGAAAGATTAGGTAGGTTAACATAACATAACCACACCTAACATTTCCTATTACAGTATATGAAACCTAGCTTCATTCAAACAAAACATACCTTAAGTGAAACCGGCTCAAACGTACCTAATAATGGTTCCAATGCAAAGTACTTGTCATATTCGTAATCAGAACAAAATCCCGCGGTTTGAGATCCCACAATGCTATATTTATGGGAATAATATTTTCCCGGTTACCTTATTTACATAATTTTTCTGGCTTTTCAGCTGATAAAAATTTATCGTATTTCTGTTTCTTAGCTATGTATCTACTATGATAAAAATTTTAGCCAAAAAATCGACAAGGCCCTTGTTTTATATAATTACCAATATACTAATTTACGACACAGAAGCAATAAATAATAGAAAAATAAACCAAAAACTTAAATAATTTAAAGGAAAACTAAATATAATAAAATCAAACAAGAATATTAATAAGAAGCAAAATATATTTATAAAACAAAAGAATTCATAAAAACAAACAATTAAAATAACAATAAGTACATTTTAAAGTTAAAAGTGGTGTTTGTGAGTAAAAAATAAAAGTTAATTTGCTTATTAATTAATTAATATTACAGCTATGAATGATATTTACAATTTGTATGTTATTTAACTAAAAATATATTATCATCTATAAAAAATTTCAACAAATAATATAAGTTAATGGTTTCTTGAGATTAATTAGGGTTTAAATAAGTTTAGAATGGAAAATATTAATTAGATAAAATACTATCATTTTTAGCTAAACAGTGGAACCTAAAAATATTAAGTCAATTATAAGTTAGAAAAACAAAATTAATCTGCATTTGTAGGCGATTAGATTGAGTGAATTTGACAATTTCATTGAATATAATTAGAAAACTGAAGAAGTTTCTAATTAATATTTGAAACTACTTATTTGGTGGGTTTCAAGTTTTCCTGAGACTGTCATTTAAATAATAATCACTAATAGTAAGTAAACTATTATAGCTAAGTCAATTTAAGTTAATTATCTAAAATTAAAAATCAGCAAAGATTTTTTTCAATATTAAGAATATCTATAACAATATTCTAGATTGTTATAGATTTACAACCAATTAATTAATTGAATACATTTTTGACAATTCCAGGTTTATCTTATATACATATATAAAAACGAATGTACGTGTTTTGTTCTATATGCACATAACGTACGTAAAAAGTTCAATTTAAGTGTGAGATATGCCTGATTTCAATTTAAGTCAAACTGATCAATTTAAGTCAACCACCCATTGGATCGCCATGAAACTCTGGGAAGTTGTAGAGTTCACTTAGGAGAAGGTTTCTGGTGTGGTTTTATTCACATCCAACTCTAGCGCCCCGCTGGCACTTAAAGTTTCAATGTTACACTTATGGAGTTATTTTATTTACTTTATAAATCATCAGCTATTAAAAAACAAATGAAATGAAAACTTTTTAAACACACCCAAGTGGGGTAATCAGATTAAAGGTATTTTTCTTTTGATTCCTAATACACCTCAGATTTTAGAAAATACTACGTTTCTGGGCTGCACTGTCCCAAAAACAAAAATTCATTGTAATACAGTCCAAGCATCTCGGCGAGACCTTAGTCCGAGTTTACTCACGAGGCCGCAGGAGGAGTTCCACAAAGGGGCTAAAGGCAGATCTACGCGAGTGAGGAGGTTGCCAGACAAAGCTACCACAAATAAACTAAAATATTGCTGTTTATATGTTAATCATGTAGCAAGGCACGGGTAAACAACTAGTATTAAAATAAAATATGCACATAACGTACGTAAAAAGTTCAATTTAAGTGTGAGATATGCCTGATTTCAATTTAAGTCAAACTGATCAATTTAAGTCAAACTTGCACTACAACTCCCATATAAACTGAAATCAACCCTATCAATTCATTATAGGGATGGACTACAACTTTATTGCTGCTGCAAATTTGTTTCTGCTGAGTAATTTTTTCCATTCATTTCTTATCAATTATGAAATATTCACCACACTGACATCCAGCGTGGCTAGAAGTATTTATAAGTAATGCTCACCTTCTACTCTACTGATTCACCCCATTACTCTAAATAAATTCCCTACCCAGGTCAATAATATATGGGCCCTTGAATTATTCAAATGAATAAGGAGTTTCAACATGTGGTGTCCTGTACAGCAAGAACACAGACAACTCTTGACATATCTTTTACTTGCTCCTAGCATGACCCCTCTCACTTTATATACAAAGGCCTATGGTAAACGTCTCCCACCCTCTCACTCTCCATGCTCCCTAATCATCAGACAAGCAAAGGGCTCTTTTTAGCCTATGTTCAATGACTGTTGTCTTAGTACATTATTATTGCTGGGTTTATAAGTACTGTATATTGGAATATTTACTAACTATAAACGATGGCTTTAGCTTACATTTAGATTTTCATAACATCTTCTCATGAATAAAGTAAATAAAGCCTCTACTCATATCCAGACTTGGTACAGACAATTGCTTGGACATTTATTAATATTTACATATGAGACGCCGACACAACGTTGTGCGTATTTTAAGGCGAACATGAATGATGATATGAGTGTGGATGTGTGTAGTCTGGTTACTAACTGAGTTCAACTGTTCCTCAGAGAGAGAGAGCAATTTATTAATGCCCAACATCCAGGGTAACTATGAGAGCTACAGCTTTAGGTGGAATCCGAACCACGTAGTGTTGGTCTGATTTTCAGCTAACTGACAAGTCTGACACTCAGTTCTTTCCCTACACCTGAACCTTGACTAAAATCCAACATGGACACCGCAGACGTCTCTAGTAGTGTCCACGTCGATGGCAACTGTTGAGCGGACGCCGTGTCGTTATTCAGAGGACTGAGCTTGGAACCTACCACCTACAATCTCCCAAACACTTTGTCCCCAAGTAGCTGGGTTACAGCACTGTGCCAACTTATTATTATTAGTAGCAGTTGTAATAAATCCCTCACTACAATTGTATTGTTTATTATGGCAAAATAAATATTACAGTAACATCTTCTTTGGATATATATTAATTAATTCTTTAAATATCAGTACTAAGTAATTAGGGGTAGATTAATTTCATGTCAATTTCTATTAGTTACTTTTAAATGTATATACAATAAAATCTCAAAAAGGCACAAAAACCCATATAAAGTACAGTAATAACACAGTATATCAATCCCAAATCTGATCAGCATGTAATCTTTCTTATTTAAAATATGAGTCTGCATAGTTTGCAAATAAAACATAACTACTAAAAATTAAAATTTTAAATAATATGTAACTTTATTAAATCGTCTTGTTTATTTTGTTTGTTATTTAAATATAAGCTCTACTGCATATCAAATTATATGTTTACAGTTGAACTGACAACTAAAAATTTTAAAAAGAACAATTATTAAAAAAAAAAAATATTTTCTTAACATTATTTATGTAACGGTGTTGATGTTCCTGTGAATAACAAAACTCAGTTCAGTTCACTTAAATTTGTTCATACAGTAAAATTTGTTATTCTCTGAACACAATATTTTGTAGCTATTTTATTTACAAAATGCTCACCACTTTGCATATGTAGATTTTAATTTAAATAAATTAACTCCAATTTAGTATAAACAATTAAAGATCAACAATACAGTGTAAATATCTTAACAAAACATGTTCTCAGAAAAACAGTGCTATCAGTTCAATAACAATAGTGATCACTAGATGCTATAACGAAGAAAAACAATATTGTTGGTTCATAAAGATAAATATTGTTTATACGAGATGCGGCTAGAAAAAAACCGGACTAGTACTGGTGAAACAATAAAACGAATGCAATAAGCCTGAAAGTCGCGTGGCCTGTCACATGACTCTCGCTCCGCCTACTGTTCGAGTTTCATCTGCCTCCTGCACTCAGTCTGCCCGTGGCGTCTGTTTTAAGTAGTTGACGTTTTGTCTGTGCGTCGGAAAATGTTGAGTGTACAGAAAGAACAGCGTGTTAACATCAAATTTTGTTTCAAACTAGGAAAATCTGCAAGTGAAACGTTTGTAATGTTACAACAAGTGTACGGTGATGATTGTTTATCGCGAACACAAGTGTTTGAGTGGTTTAAACGATTTAAAGATGGCCGCGAAGACACCAGTGATGACACTCGCACTGGCAGACCATTGTCAGCAAAAACTGATGCAAACATTGAAAAAAATCGGTAAACTTGTTCGACAAGATCGCCGTTTAACAATCAGAGCAATGTAGTGTTACGATTTTTAAACGGCGATCTTGTCGAACAAGTTTACCAATTTTTTCAATGTTTGCATCAGTTTTTGCTGACAATGGTCTGCCAGTGCGAGTGTCATCACTGGTGTCTTCGCGGCCATCTTTAAATCGTTTAAACCACTCAAACACTTGTGTTCGCGATAAACAATCATCGCCGTACACTTGTTGTAACATTACAAACGTTTCACTTGCAGATTTTCCTAGTTTGAAACAAAATTTGATGTTAACACGCTGTTCTTTCTGTACACTCAACATTTTCCGACGCACAGACAAAACGTCAACTACTTAAAACAGACGCCACGGGCAGACTGAGTGCAGGAGGCAGATGAAACTCGAGCAGTAGGCGGAGCGAGAGTCACGTGACAGGCCACACGACTTTCAGCCTTATTGCATTCGTTTTATTGTTTCACCAGTACTAGTCCGGTTTTTTTCTAGCCGCACCTCGTATACACTTCACAAAACTACGATAATATAAGAAATTAATACAAATATAAAACAAGAAAATATACATAACAGTGTCAATTATAATACAAAATTACAATAAATAGATTTGTTAGCATGATATTAATACAACTAACTACTTTGTATGTCTTTATTTGAAACAAACCCCTTAAATGATAAAATTACCAATATGTACAATGTGTAAATAATTTTCAGATATGAATAATAAAATTAAACTAAAAAATAAATGAATAAACTAACAATGTGTGTCCCTTTTCATAAGTTTTACTTCATAGTAGTGCAAAATCAAGAGAGTCAAAACAGCTCACGCACTTGATTATACACATACAATAGATACTATATATGATAGGAATATTTGTGCCAGTAATTTAGTTAGTGAGGTCTGCTACTACAGTTGGTTTAAACTGCATTACATTGACATGGAACTACACTAGCGCTCCACAATGGACGAAAAAAACAGCTGATAATTTAAAACACAAAATTAAACATTGGATGTGAAATCTATGTATTTGTACAAAATCAATGGTCAACTCAATGGATTGACAGGTTCTAGAATTTTAAGATCATCAGACAGTCAGCTGACAAAACAACAAACACTATGTAGGGAGAAATATAACGTAACAGTGACATAAAGCGTTCTTTTGCCACTTCATTTTTTTTTTAACTAAACCTGATGTTTGATTTTGTGGAAGGCAATTTGATTTATCCAAGGTGTTGAGTGTTCTTCCCACAGGAAGCTTATCGGTTTTCAAAAGCTATATTATGGGCAAAGTAAATTGGAGATAAGAATATTGGTTACCGTTGTACCTATTCTGGTATAGAGTTTACAATAGACCTTTTGGGCTCAAGTGCTTTATACAGTAGAACCTCATTATAATGGACTAATAGTCTTAAAGTTATCTGTTATACTGGAAGCCAATTTTATGGAAAATACTTTTCATAGGGCTGATAATATAGTAGACAATGACTCAACTGGTCATAAAAATGATAACACCAAGTCAATGTCATGTAACTGCCATCTCCTAGCCATCTCTTATACCTTCCCTCTTTACCATTGGGAGGAGATAGTAAGATTCCATGTTGGCCTTGGCTAGACCATCCATAATACTCTGGACTGAAGGCAGCTGCAAGATTAAACTAACTTTGACTACACATGACGCTGGAAGGTCCATCACAGTTCTTTAATTTATACAGTTTACCAAAAAAGTTCAATTTGATTCTCATTTTGAATTCTATTTGCAATTTAATTTAAAACAGCCCAAACACGATATAGTTACTACAATTTTAACAAATAACAATTTGATATAATAAATTAGAATAAAAAATAGATATAAAAGTAGAATAAAAAAATCAGAATTACTTTGTATATGGACTTTTTTTCAATGAAATACTAAGTAGAATTCTATGCAATAAACTAAAATAAAAATATTTCTTATAACAATTTTGTTTTTATGGAGACTACTGTATTTTTTGTTACTCAGGGTGAGTAAGGTCCAAACTATTGTCCCATGTCTGTCAGAGTGCATTCCGTTATGAGTGAAGCCCGCTGTACTGAGCTCCGTTTTAATGAGGTTCTACTGTTTTAGATTTGCTCTACTTCTTGAACAGCTCTAAAAACCTTTTATAAGCCATTTAACAGCACTGACTCATATTTTGTGTTTCGATTATCACTCATATGTTATATGTAAATAAATATTCGCTAAGTAAAGTACAGAAATAATGCCGTAAATTATACAATAGGCTATTACAAAATTTCAGTTTTCAATAGAAATAGCTATAATATGCAGCTTAAACCAAGCTTTGCGCCAGATACTTTTTGTGAAAATAACATCAGACGGTAGATCATGATGAATATGTGTTTAACTGCTGAACTTTGAGAATAAATACAGGCAAGTTGTTAACTGCTGTTCCATGTACAATGTATAACTAACAGTGTTTAATGTCAATAGCAGATATTCAATCAGGTAAGTCATGTTCCAGCAATTCATAACAAAAAGGGTGGGAAATAAACATAATAAATCCTACATTAATTCTTAATAAATTACATTAAGAGATGTACAATACACATATTAATAAAAGTGAAACATAAACCTTTTTCCAAAAATTTTCTCAATTTTGTAAATGTTTATAAAAACACAAGTATCTTACAACTGGAAATTAGATGTCTATACTAACATATTTGTGTTACAATTATTTACTTTTAATTTGTATATAACAAACCAAAAAAGCAATCATAAGTTAAGAATTAAGGTCAGACTATTACTTTGAACAAACCCTGCATCAAAAGGAACTTTTTAAATATTAAAATTAGTAAACCGTTCATAAATGATTTATGATAACAATAAAAATGCAACGCCCAACTGTAAACTACCTAAGCTCATGCTCTATTATCCTACGCTTGTAAAGACACACTTTGTTCACTTTTTAGGAGGGAGATCATAATAATACAAAAATATTGAGTACTAAAGTATTATTATGTCTCAATTGAAAATGTTTGGTATAAAAATATGTTGAACCAGGATAGGAAAGTTTCCATGATATTCCAAATAATACGACAGAAAGCAGTTAGTTGTTACAATGGAGTTATGTTGTTAGCGTTGTACAAGTTGCTGCAGTGTGTATGTAATGACCACTGATCACTCCCGGCTCAACATCGGTTTGATATGCACATCAGACCAGAAACAAATAACCACCAATTAATAGTAACTTTACATATACTTTGACCAGAGAAATGGTTTGTATCTTGTCCCTTCAACTTTTTTTATTTTAATGAGAATATCAATCTTGTAAAAATTACAAACCCCTTTTGATATTAAATTATTAAGGTAATTTCTACGTTACAAAACATTGATTTATGTATATACATCAATGGTGACTATAACTATAATGTATTTAAATGCAATTCAAAAGTTTCCACAGAGTACTGAAACAAATTATTTAGTATAGTATCTAAAATAGCACACAAAATGCAATACATGGAAATGGAATAATCAAAAACAAACTATCCATATAATTTCTTGCATAACATTAATTTGCAAATAAAAAAACTAACTTCACTGCGTCTGCTATTTTAACTTTTTAAACGTATATAATGCCATGTTTAATCTTTTTGCAATTGCAGACACCTTTTTTCATGATTTGACTTTCCATCCTATTTATAAGGTGAAGTACAGATCAAAATATATCCCACATCCAGACCACTAAATAGGTCTGAAATGGTTCATAATTTACACAAATATCTAAACAATTTTAACAGTTTTCATGTTGAGCCAGCAGATGTTATTTTAATACCAACTTTTTATGAGCTACAGAGGAGAAGGAAACAGAGGTTGCATTCCATAGTGCGCTAAAAGTGTGTTAAGGAAGTTAATTATCCATTTCCCTAGACATATGGAAGGGCCAGGACCTTGTCAGTCCCTTCCTTATTCCTCCAAATATTTAAGGATAAATTTAGTAATTATTACTTCAGATTTATAAAGGTGTACATTAGTTAATGATTGCCTTTGAGGTGTTGCAGCCATAAGAAAGCCGTTTCCTTCTTCACTGAGGCTAAACACAATCTCTTGTTATATCTTTATAATGATGGCCAGCTACAGCTTATTGCCCTGCCAAGCAGTTTTACATTTTATTTGTTCAAAATGGCTCTCTGCTATTTTATTTTAACGTATAATGGTAACTTGTAATATCATTTAAGAGACCCCCACTAACTTAATGTTACAAGTGACGGCTGATGACTTGCTGGAGGTGAGGGTGTTTAATATGCGGGAGAGGAGACAGTGCTTGTTGTTTTCTGGACGTGGCGTTCACCTTGCGCCAGTTCTCCACTCATCACACCCTGGTATTTCAGCCAGGCATCGTAACCATACACCACCATGGCACAGAAACCGAATAACTGGAAAAGGTTTTGTTATCAATATCAACTTGTACAATGGTAATTTAAAACTATTATACACCATTAAAATACTTCCTAGTAAAATCAATGAATACAAGACAGTATATGTAAGTATTCATTGATGAGGTTTTTAAATATAAGCTGACCTTTTCAATATTTTGACATGCATAAAGATATCATAGAAAAATAGTTAATGTTCAATTATTATAAAACTGATTTTTGTAATAACAATTCATTGATGACCTAAACACTTGTTTTGCTCTATGTAAAAGAGTAGTGCTTCTAAAGTGGCTTACTGTTGGCCTGATGCCTAAAATTTGTTTCATATTTACATTAACTAATTATTCTGCATTATCAAGGCAGATTATGAATTAATTCTACCACTTTTCTATTTTGTATCCTTTCCTGTTTTTTCTAAAAAATAATTAAGTATATACATAAAACAATAAAGATCTCTTCCTCAAATTACTGTTAATTGCTAAGATGGTAAGCCGGTAGTCAAGCAGTCATGACTTTAAACTTGGGTTAGAGATAACGCAGGTTTGAATCTGGTCTGGACTAGAAGTATTTATTAATAATATTCACATTCTACTGTACTGGTTTGCCCCATTACTCTGAATGATGTTCTGCTCTGTGCAGGGAATATAATCATTCAGAGAATTATGCCCATATTCTCACTAGACAATCTCCATATGGGTCAGTCATGGATATTATATGTGACCTCATGACAATGTAATAAATATATTAGCATTCACTATTAAAGCTGTATTATATAAGTATGTAAAATTGTATTCAGGTAGCTTGGATTTCTTATCCTGTCACCAGTCCCTCTGTACTGCTGATGCCAAAATGAGTCAATACAGGGCTGGATGTAAATAAAAGGTGAAAGAGGTAGGAACAATGTTGTTGATATAGAGCAAACTTTCCCTCAAGTGTAAAGCTAACCAATAACCACTCCAGTAGCGGCTGGTGGACTGCAAGTGTGGAGGGGCGGCATGACCGGAGCTTTGAGGGGGGGTTATGGGTTACATCACAAGAATGGTGGAGGACCATGGGGCCTTCCCCAAAAAAATTAAAAACAAAAATAAAGCCTAATTAAAGTTTTTGTTAACTCTAAAAAATATTAAAATCGAGTATTAGATTAATAATAAAATACAGAATGTTTCTTTAAAACGCAATGCTGTTTACAAGTACAAGAAATTAAGGTTTAGATAATTCAACTTCATGGGTTCATAGGTTGGTAGCCCTGGTTCTTCATCTTCCTGGGCTATCAGCTGATTTACATTGTGGCATTGTTGTTCACTTTATTTGGGTTTCATGCAATGTAATTAAGTTGTTAGAAACATGGTTTTGACCAAACTTTAAAAATGAAATTTACTAAAGAGGGTAGAACGTTGTATAAATGTTAATAGTGGTTTATTTGAACACCAAACCTAAACAAAAATATCATTAAAATCAAATAAATATAGTAGTAATAAATGTTAATAATAATAACATATGTTTTGTTTGTAATTTTTATTTTAAAATCATGGGTTGAGTTTTAAAAGAAACACCTTGTATTTAATTACAATTTAAATGTTGCAGAAATATCACAATCAATGTACCACAATAACATACCAAATTAATAAAATATCATGGATAAAATACGCGCAAACGTCAAACCACGCACGTTGTCGACTGACGTACCAAACAGTTGATTCTCTAGCTACGCCAAACCCCGGCATCCAAACACTCCTATTACATTCGCAGATACCCTCCCCCCTCCCACTACTGTCTCTCATATCCTTTAGCAATGCTAGTGGTGGGCGCTTCAGCAAGAGCCCCGCGTACAGACCAACCTGAAAACATTAGTTTTTGATTATATCACTCATTAAAAATATATTGAATGTCCATCGAGTCTTATTATAAGTTCTGTAGTCTGTAAGGTATTCATAGACAAAATTTGTTGTTGTTGTAATTCTATTGGAGGGGCTCCGCCCTAGAGCACTTATGGGCGAGCTGCTACTGAGCCACTCTGAAAATATAAAGATTTAGAATGAACAAAAATTATTCAAACCTCAATTGAGAACTTCTGGCATTGGAGGCATTCTTCATGGATGATGAGTTTACTAGCCACTAGGAATAAATTTGAAACTAATACTAAACATTGTAGTATATTCTGCTTCTAATACAGTATTCACAGATATACAGTAGTGTTAGTTTTTTCTGTTTGTGTGAGACAATGGCTTTTAGACATTAATTTTTTATCTAATTTTTAAAATAATTATTGACACATCAATGCAATTTTTGTAATTATCAAACTGAAATGAAGATTTACTATTATTCCTTATCAGCTATAGATTAGGCTAAGGAGGTGAAAACTGATAATCAAAAGAAGGTAATTCAGATTTGGTGTAGAAATGACTCTTTGATTGGAGACACAGTTGGGTTTGGAATTATGAACAAGGTTCCAAAACCTATAGAAGAAGCTGTGCTTTTGCACTGTTTATTTAGATAGACTTGCGATCCTTACCTGAGTATAGATTATAAAATTTTCTAGAACAAGACGACTTAAATCTAGAAAACCACCTCTTGGAATAGCTTCCCAATTTATCTCAAATTTTGGCCAAAAACCAACTGAGTGTTAACTTGGAATATGCTTGAAATTAACGCTTATTCTAGTATCAGACTGTATAACCGTCATCGGTGGAGTGAACCTCCCTCGTAAGGAATGGACTATTTTGAATCACTTTTGTATGGCTGTGGGAAGATGCAACTGCTGGAAATATAAATGGGTAATGGCAAATGATCAGTCATGTGACTGATGAGTCAAAGTTCAAACTATGGATCACATAGTTAATGATTACCCATTGTGTTCTTTTTAAGGGGTATTAGTTGGTCTTCATTCAATCAGAAAAGTAGGTGTTAAATGGTTATATAACCTGGTTATTTAGCTCTGTGGCGGGAGATTAATATTTTAACACTAAGACGCAATTACTTTGTACTGTAGATTTTATTTTATTTAGAAATTGTTTATTGGTCTGTTTTTTAAATTTCTATTACTTTGGTACGGGCTTTAAAAGCAAGTAGACTATAAAAACTGTTAATTCTCTGAAGAAGTATCTTTGTGTGTCCATGAATACATACAGTTCTCAATACAAAGAAACCATACGCTATATGCATTAGTGGAATTCAGAATAAAGATTTGAATACATCTTTTTTACATGACGTTAAGTAAGCAGACCTAAAGTGTTAATTGATTATTACAATAATGATAGTCATATCTTGTATTCAAAACACTCTAACGAGCTATTTGGAAAAAATCAAAATTTTTTCATTGTTAAAGTATTCTTTCTATCATAGCCAATGTTTTTTACTAACATTTTGTTTATAAAATATTTTATTACTAAATTATAAAACTAGGTTTTTGAATTTTTTAATAACATTAGCATTAGGATGAAAATAACTTAAACAAATACATTTAAAATGGATAGCGTAACAAGTACAGAAAAAAATTAAGAAATAAATTGTAAAATTTATTAAGAAAATAAGAATAATACATCAGTATTAAATGCTATTACAAAAATCTGTAGATCCTTTTTCATACAAACTATATACTTAAAACAGATTTATTGGTATAACTAGCAAAGAAGAATCTGTTTCCTCTATTGCAAGAAAGCATGCAACATCTAATTAACAAGATTACGAAAAGTACTCACTGCTGCTACACCAAAGGCGGCTGAGATGTTGGTAAGACCAGCTACCATTGTGGATGCTATCAAGTAGAACACAGTCCACAGAGCACAGAACCCCAGTTCCTAAACACAAAAAGTACTTAAACAAGGAAGACACACGTACAAGCTACTGTGTAATATGTAATCCTATCGTTCTTCGACTGGAATATGTAGTCAATTTAGAGACAGGATTTCTTTCAATTCTATTACATATTGTATCATTGTTACCCGAGACTAGGTTCGTCTGATACTGTGTGACCTAACAATCTATGCACACAGCAAAATATTCATTTTTAAGCATCTTAATAGTTTAATACTAAATTCTCATAAGAAAAATAAAGAAATAGTTTGTACATGGGAAATTACAACATTTCAATATATGCTAAGTCTAATATGTAAGCCCAAGGACCACTTGCCACTATATACAAATATTGGAAGACGTCTAAATAAATTAAACTAAAGATTTAAAGGACTATTCTGTTAAAATATTTAATCCCCTTCAACCCACCGGTTAATTCCATTCCTTTCCATTTATTTATTCATCAGAAGCTGTAATAGACAAATCTGAATCTCCCGTTACAACTTTGAACTGTAAACTCACTATCTTCAGACTCGCCAGACTCGTATTCTACTAAAAAAATAAAAACCCTTGTGAGAGTCCAGCATGTTATAAACATTAGAAATAATCTATATATCTACAGAAACGTAAAAGCTGTATTTTAAACCTTGTACAATACATAGTCAAAAATAAAGAAGTCACATCAATACTGCCGTCCGGAATGAAATGTTGCTTACATTTGTACGACCTAGCTAACTCGTGCACACGCTCTATCTCACGATGCTAACCTCACACTAGCCAAAAAAGGAGCAGTGCGTAGAATGTACTATACTGACCCAGCTTGTACCGGGTCTTTTGACCGGTCATTTCGTTTTTTTTGTCGTTGGCTGCCGGGCTGCCGGGCTGCCTGAGATCGCTCATGCCCTGCGTTTCGCGTACTTTGGTGGCTGTTGGCCCGGTTTCGTTCGTTCCTGGGTCCAGCTTCGGTCAGGTTGACCTGTCTGTTCTCTTGTTCTCAGCAGCCGTTCGTCACGAGAATATGCGAGGCTAAAGGCACCTAAAACTCCAGGGTCCTTGAGTGGGACGTTCAGCCCTCGGCCTGCCGTCCGGAGATTGTCTACCATCTGCACTGCTAGCCTGGCCTGAGGACCATGTTGGAGCCTGGAGTCGCCCTCTACCCGCTCTACATCTTTGGTGGTAGAAGTCTTCTGTCCTCAGGTCAGTGCGTTCTATGTCGTTTTTCCCGGCGGCTGAGCTGGGGGTTTTGATGTGAAATAAAAAGAAAAATAAAGGTGCCGAACTATTGAATGTGGCCTAGGCCTAAACTGGAACAGTGACTCTATTCAACACAGCCATTGGGGACTTATATATTTTTTTTACTAAAGGAAAAAAAACTTTTAAAATACAAAAAGAACTTAGTGTTAATATTTATTGTTATTTATATTTAATTAATTTATTTTCTTGTTACATTTGTTTAGATTTTTAAATTTGTTAGGTCCCCTTTGTTAAAGTATGTTATTTATTTATTTTATGTTTAGGCCTAGTGATCGTTATTTATTTTTTGTTGTTGTTAATTGTATTATAGATGTCTTGAAGTGCATTTTTACTCGAACGGTACCGTGTTAGATTTTCTTTTTAATTGTTTAATTTTTTAACTCACCAAAAGGGGATTATTGTGCTTTCACGTAACTTCTTATTCGGAGCTGCCCACGGATTCCGGCTTACTCCCTGGCCTCGGTGGAATCAAGGGATGTGTGGGCTAAATTGCCGGTTTTAATTATTGTTTTCCAGACGTTTTCTAAATTTTCACTTTTATTTGGGGCTTAAAAATTTGCTTACGTTTGGGTGTCTCTGGCTAGGCTGCAGATAGGCCATGTAGTTGTTTATTGGCAATTTTGGTATTTGTTGAGTTTGTTGTTTTGTAGCTTTTGCGTATTATCTCGTTAATTTTAGGGTTTATTATTCTTGATTTAAGTGCCTATTAATATTGTGGCCTTCTGCCGTTTTGATTAATTAATATTTTCTGGTTTTCATGATAATAAATTTGTTTTGCTCAGCTGCCGAGTGTTATTTTGACCCTCCAACTGCCACCCGTGATCCCATCGCTCGACTGGTTTTGAGCCATCCCCCGGTTGGCACGCTTCCCAGCTTTGGTGGGGGGGGGGGATGGGTTTCAATTGGTAGCAGAGCGTGGTTGTCTAAAAATTATTCTCTCTTGGTGGTTGACGGTGGGTGTTTGCCAGTTAGTAGGCCATGGTTGGCCGACCTACCGTCAAGGTGTTTTGGTATTGTAAATAATTTAACTTATATAAAAAAAAAAAAAAAAAAACCTAGGCAATCCGCTTGTTTACTGTTTTGAATGGGTTTCATGGGTGGATTGGAGTGGTCGGCAGTGGCTCGGTAGGCTGAGGGTTTTGTTCGTCTTGGACCCTGGAGTTGTCGTTTTTTGTGTATATTGTTGAGAATTGTTGCGTTAGAGATGGCCTATCTGCAGAATGTTGCCCTCCTGGTGAAGGAGGAGTTGATATTTGAGTTGAGGTCGCGTGGTGTGACTCCGGAGGGGATGTTCTGAATCTCCGGAGGTTGCTGCGGGAGCAGTTGTCCGCGGGTACGGCGGTGGATTGGTCTGATCTACTGGAGGTTGGTGATGAGTTGTCTGTTTGTAAACGTAAGGTGGAAGATTGGGAAGGGGTTTTGGAAGATCTGCAGTTTGAACCTCCAGTAGGTCGTGACCGGGCCTGCCGTCTTGCACGTTTGGGGCATCTGCTTGCCCGTTTAAGGCTGGTCAACCGGGCACGGGGTTGGAACCGTCGGATAGGGCGTGGATCTTGGAGAGTGTGTCTAGGCTGGATGAGATTTTTCAGGCACTCTCCGGTTCCACGACTCCTACGGGTCTGGGTCAGCGGCCTAATTTCGCGCTTTCGCCTAATGTGTCGAGGCCGCAGGCTGAGACAACGGCTCTCACTGTGCCTGAGGTTCCTTCTGAGCCTGCAGGCGTTTCTGTTGAGGTTGCTTGTGGTTCGGCTCCAGCTGCCGTTCCTTCTGCTTCTTTGGGTTCCCCTGCTCTTCTGCAGCTGAGCTACCACAAGCTACCTAACCCTCTCACGCCCATGATCCAGAATCTCCCTGTGATCGATGGGATGGATCCTGAGGAGCTTCTTAAGTTTCTGGTGACCTTTCTCAGACTTAGTGAGATGCCCGGCATGCAGGCTGGGGACTTGCTTCGTCTGATTTTCCCTTATTGCAGAGGTGCCGTTGGGAAGTTGCTGAGTTCTGTCTTGGCCAGTGATGCCTCGGTGGACTCGTTCCATCGAGAGTTACTTTCGTCATTTCTTCCCATTCGACTCAGGGAGAGGATGGTCATGGACAGATTTTATCGGTCGCAGGGTAGGGGCGAGTCTCTGGCAGCCTATGTCTCTTCAGTCAAGGAAGCTCGTCAAGCGTTGCGCCTCACACTTTCTGAAGCGGACACCGTTCGTGTCATCCTGGATGGCATTTCTCCCGAAGAACGGTGCAGATTGGTTTTTGCTGGTGTTCCTTCGACTTTTCGGGAGCTGCATCAGCTGTGCATTGTTTCGCGCAGCGTGCAGTTCTCAGACCAGCAAGGGAGGGATCATGAGAGTCATCGTGCTCTCCCCACCCGTCGACCGGCTATGTCTTTAGGTGTGAGTCAGCCAGTGGAGGGTCGTGGTTCTCGGCCTCCTGTTGTGTGCCTTTGCTTGTGGCCAGCCTGGTCACATTCGTCGTGACTGTCCACGTGCTCGAGGTCGTGGGGCGGGAAACGCTCAGCGCGGGGGGTTGCCTCCACAGTAGCTCCCCGCGTTGTTGCGAGTGACCGTGGCCATTTGTCTTTGACACGTGCCCATAGCAGGAGTATCGGGGATTTTTCGGGCCTTGCTGGCATGGCTTCCCTGGGACTTAGTGCAGTCACCTCGGTGTGTCCTGGCGTTTCTGTATCTTTTGGTGGTACGGTGTGTCGAGCCCTTCTTGATTCTGGTTCGGCATGCAGTATCATCAGCCTTTCTCTTTTTGAGTCCCTTGACGCCTTAGGACTTGTCAGGCACACCGAGCCTTCTTCTATTACGTGCTGGACGGCATCCCAAACTCCTCTACCCATACTTCTAAAGGCGTCATTACATTTTAAAATTGAAGGATTTTCCTGGAGGTGGGGTTTTCTTGTTGCCAAGGACCTGGCGGTTTCTTGTATCCTAGGGGCAGACTTTATTTCTAAGAGTGGTATGGTGCTTGACCTCCAGAAGCGCCAGATGTTTTTCAAGTTTAATCGGCGAGTTTTGGTGCCTCTAGTAGGTGATTCTGACTGCCCTCCTGCAGTCAGAGAGGTGGGTTGTGAGCTCCGAACAACCCAAGGTGGATCCGGTTGGTCATCTCCCCCCTGAGCAGGCGGAGGCCATTAGGAGGCTGTGTTTGCGGTTTCCTGATGTGCTTACGGCTGAGCTTGGGGTCACTTCTCTTCTGGAGTATGAGATCCACCTCACCGATTCTCAGCCAGTTAGAAGTCATCCGTACAAACTTGCTCCCCCAAAGATGGAGGTTATGAGGGCTATGATTGAGGATCTTCTGAGCAAGGGTGTGATTGAACCGTCTCGTTCCGCTTATGCCAGTCCAGCTTTTCTTGTGCCCAAGCCTAATGGTAAGTCTAGGCTTGTGATGGATTATCGGAGGCTCAACGCTAAGGTCGCTATTGACTCGGTACCTCTGCCTGATTTGCATTCTGCGTTTGATTGGTTCGGTAAGGCTAAGTTTTTCAGCGTTTTTGATTTGAACCAGGCCTACCATCAGATTCCATTGAAGAAGGAGTCACAGCCTATGACTAGCTTCTGTGTTCCCTGGAATCTCTATCAGTTCACTAGGGTTCCTATGGGTCTTGCTGTGGGTGCCCAGACTCTTACTCGTCTGCTTGATTCCATCTTCCATGATGTGAAGTTCAAGTTTGTCTTCAATTACCTGGACGACCTTCTTGTCTACAGTGAGACTTTCGGGGAACACATGCAACATCTGGAGGAAGTTCTTAGTCGCCTTAAATCAGCTGGCCTTACCGTCAATCCAGAGAAAGTCACTTTTGCTCGTCCTGAGATTTCTTTTCTGGGTCATCTTATCTCTTCTCGAGGCGTCTGCATAGATCCTGCGAGGACCCAGGGCATTCGGGATTTTCCTCCTCCCAGAGATGCCAAGGGGATTGCCCGTTTTGTGGGGATGGTGAATTTTTACCGTCGCTTCATCCCTAACGTGGCCGAGCTTGCTGCCCCGTTGAACGAGCTGCGAAAGAAAGGTGTCCCTTTTGTGTGGGGCCAAGCTCAGCAGACTGCCTTTGATGCTCTCAAGGAGGCTATCATGCAACCTCCTGTCCTGCGTATGCCTGATTTCAGCAGAGAATTTATTCTTCAGACTGATGCCTCCTCCTCCGCCATTGCTGCTGTTCTTTCTCAGGAGTTTGATGGGGTCAGGCAGCCCATCGCTTTTGCTTCGAGGACGTTGTCTCACCAGAAACAGAAAGCTTCTTCCATCTATGAGTTAGAGTGTCTGGCTGTTGTCTTTGGTACGGACAAGTTTCGGCGTTTCTTGGAACACGCTGAGTTCTTGCTGGAGACGGACAATCAGGCACTGTCTTGGCTTCTTGCCCATCCCAGACAGCTTGGGAAAATTGGTCGCTGGGTGGTCAAAATTTCTGCCTTTAAGTTCCGAGTTCAACATCTTAGGGGTACCCAGAATGTCATCGCGGATGCTCTTTCCCGCATGTACCATGAACCCAGTGATCCACCGACTGAGGCTGTTGCTCAGTGTGGTGCTGTTCTTCTGGATTTTCCTCTGGCTTTTGACGACCTACTGTCCCATCAGCAGAAAGATCCTGAGCTGTCAGTCATCTTAGGTGAGCTTCAAGAGGGAGGTGCCCACCCTCCCTATTTTCTGTCCCAAAGGGGTACTCTGTTGCCGTCGACAGAGGGGTGAACCCCGTGTAGTGCTGCCTAGTCATCTAGTACCGATGGTCTTTCAATATTATCACTCTTCTCTTGTGGGCGGTCATCTTGGCATTCATAAGACCATCGCTAAGATTCGTAGGTACTTCATCTGGAAGGGCATGGACCGGGATGTTGCGGGCAGAGTGCGGGCTTGTCACCTGTGCTCTCTCAGCAAGCCTAGTCAGAATGCCAGGTTAGGGTTGTTATCTTCTGAGGTGGCCGAGCATCCTTTTGAGAAGGTGTTCATCGACTACGTGGGTCCTTTTCCCCGTAGCAAGTCAAATAGCTCCTACCTACTTGTTTGTGTGGATGCTTTCTCACAGTGACTCTATTCAACACAGCCATTGGGGACTTATATATTTTTTTTACTAAAGGAAAAAAAACTTTTAAAATACAAAAAGAACTTAGTGTTAATATTTATTGTTATTTATATTTAATTAATTAATTTTCTTGTTACATTTGTTTAGATTTTTAAATTTGTTAGGTCCCCTTTGTTAAAGTATGTTATTTATTTATTTTATGTTTAGGCCTAGTGATCGTTATTTATTTTTTGTTGTTGTTAATTGTATTATCGATGTCTTGAAGTGCATTTTTACTCGAACGGTACCGTGTTAGATTTTCTTTTTAATTGTTTAATTTTTTAACTCACCAAAAGGGGATTATTGTGCTTTTGCTTAACTTCTTATTCGGAGCTGCCCAGGGATTCCGGCTTACTCCCTGGCCCCGGTGGAATCATGGGATGTGGGCTAAATTGCCGGTTTTAATTATTGTTTCCAGACGTTTTCTAAATTTTCACTTTTATTTGGGGCTTAAAAATTTGCTTACGTTTGGGTGTCTCTGGCTAGGCTGCAGATAGGCCATGTAGTTGTTTATTGGCAATTTTGGTATTTGTTGAGTTTGTTGTTTTGTAGCTTTTGCGTATTATCTCGTTAATTTTAGGGTTTATTATTCTTGATTTAAGTGCCTATTAATATTGTGGCCTTCTGCCGTTTTGATTAATTAATATTTTCTGGTTTTCATAATAAATTTGTTTTGCTCAGCTGCCGAGTGTTATTTTGACCCTCCAACTGCCACCCGTGATCCCATCGCTCGACTGGTTTTGAGCCATCCCCCGGTTGGCACGCTTCCCAGCTTTGGTGGGGGGGGGGGGGATGGGTCTCAAGCTGCAGTATATGTGTTAAGAAATAATTTATTATACTTCATGAACAAATTTTAAACATTAGGAACATAGTTCATAATTTTATGTTTAAAAGAAAATAAGATCAACAACACTAAATCAGGTCATCAGGAAGAGTAAAAAATGTCATAAAGTCACATCACCACATTCAAAGTGGCTTGAGCTTCTAGGCTGTTATGAGCAAACTGAGGTGGAATAAAAATTCGTTTAGTCTCATTTACCTGTGCTTCCATCCGACTGTCCCAAGAACAGGAGAATTGTAATGGAATAAGTTCTCATACTTTCCCTCATGGTGGTTCGATGTGACGGTAACAATATTAATTAGTATTAAGGTGTGTGAAGGGAAGCTAAGGAGACTGAGATAGATTGTGGAGACTATAGAATACCCTGACTCAAGAAAAAATGGGACGGGAGTGGATACATATGTAAATAATATATTTGCTGTCTTAACATGCTAATGATTTTGGAATGTTAATTTAAAGCTTTTACTTACTATTTTCAACCAGGGGATTTTAAAAAACTTTTCAATGACATGGAAAAGGTAGAAGATGAGGAGAAATCCGCTGAACCAAAATGCCAAGCCTGATATTGAGTCAAAAAATTCTGCTCGAGTAAAGCCTCCATTTCCTGAGATGGTAATTGACATAAATCCAAGGAAACTCAAAGCCTGTAAAATAATAATATAATTTTAGTAATTGGACTATTAATAAAATTAAGACATTAAATATATAAACTACAGTAATATTAACTTTTGCAGGTTTCAAAATTTAATATTTCAACCCTTAAATTTAAATAAATGTAGCTGACCTAGCTTAAAATAATGGATAGGTCATAGATGGCGGATAACAGTTTTATCAGATACGAATAAAATAAGAAATTAATCTATCTTGCATCAAAAGGTAGGGCTGAAACTTGTTTTCTGTTACTTACCTTTCCAGTCTTAACGTACTGGGTTTCCAATCCATCATAACCTGGTTTCAAAAAGTCATAATACATTTTGATAACTAAAAACTTAACACAAAATGTCACCAATTCTAAATCACCATCAATCGCCCTTTTAAATTCTTGGGCGACTAAATTATGAATTATGAGCCCTCAGAGGAAGTTGGAGTCCTATAGCCAATAAAAAAAAAAATTATTTGGCAAAATTGTAATTACACTATATCTAGAGCCGTTTTGAGTCTCATACATACAAATTGAAAATCTAAATGAGACTCAAATTGAAAATCATACATAGACATATTCTAAATGAGAAAACAAAGATTAGAATTCAATTAGCAAATAAAAAAATTTTACGAAAAATTACAATTATAATAACTCATTTGTAATTTTTATACAAAATAAAAAATGATAAATAATTACTTATGTTATTTGGTTTGGATTTGTATTTTGCTCCACATTCATGAAAAACATGTATGCAACATTAAACTTTACTAATACTGAATGATTTGTAATTTGCTCATAAAATTTATTTAGTAAACTTTAAATAAAAAACTATTAGTCTTAACAAGAGCCGTCACTAATATCAATCATAAAAACACACTGAAAATAAATTTTCACTACACTACTATGAGTTTAGCTGTTTTCGTTATGTGTTTACAACCTGCGAAACATCATATTTTCAACAGCTGTCTATTGTTTACTACCGAAAGTAACACTGTTTACAACCAAAAATTTTCCACAGTCAACAACACCCGTTTTTATTCCGTAGTGTAGTGTGTAGTGAAAAGTATCGTTCAAAACTCGAGTGAACGTGTTTTGTATGTTCTCGACCAATTGAAGTGCTCGACAAGTCTCGCACTTCAAACATATGGTCTCGAACATGCAAAACCCCACTTTCCACTCTTGTTATGAAATATACTATAAAAAATTGTTTTTGACTATAAAAAAGATGCACACTTTGGTTCTGAACACAAAAATATAACACTAGTAGTTTTTCTTCAACAAAAATTTTTTGTTGGCAATGTTTTGTATCAGCGTAAAAAATCAAATATTTGAAAAAATGTACTTTTTCAGCATAAAGTTCCATAAATTATTTATTTCTATGTTTGAAGAACATAATTTGCAAAATTAATACTTCTAACTAACTAAATAAACACTATTTACAAAAATCATAACTTTATATATGTATTTACATAGAACTGTACTCATAAAACATCACTTATTCAGAATCAGATTCAGATCTGGTGGGTGCTTTTCTTTTCCTATTACATCCTTTTGCTCTCCAGAAATGAGTCAATTCTTTATAACAGTCAGGGTGTACTCCTGCATTACACCCTGCACACCAAAATCACACTAATAAATAACAATAACAACATAACCAACAACAATGACACACGATCTACGATGTCTGATTGACTGGTACAACTACAATTGTAAACAATCAGCTGTTCATGAATGACGTCATCCTACTGTTTTATTTATGTGCGTGAAAAATGTTTACCATAGAGTAACGAATAAAGGAACTCTTTCCAAACATATTAGTATAACAAATATCTGATTTCCGCCAATAATTATTTCATTACGGCATTTTTTGCGATCGGCTCGGAGCGAGCCGTTATCGATTCACACGCGGACCCTAACGGCTCGGACCGAGCCATTATCACTCGGAGGGTTAATCAGTGTAAAATTATGTTATTAATTATTTGCTTTCCATAGAAACTAACTTCATATTGTTAACAATACGTAAAAGTTCCAACAATGTTTATATTTGATACTTACAATTTGAGCTATTTTCAACATGCCAGGCAGTGTACGCAGATATAAAGGGTCATAACGAAGGTCTGTTTGGACTGATGTACTGGTAGCTGTCATAGTTGTAGTCGTTGTATGCTGACTTGGAAATCCTTGATCTGCCATCTTTTATAAAATGTGAATACCTAAACAAACTATTAGATTTTAAAATTTACTCTTTTAACTCATCTTAAGTACTATTCTGGCAATCGTGTCCTTTAGCCTTCACCAAGACCTTATTATCAAACAATAAGGGAAGAGTTATTAAAAATTAAAATATGTCAGCCTAAACACAGTCCCTGAAGTAGAAACAAATTTATAAATATATCTCATATAACCTTATTGGTACAATGCAGTAAAGTGATATCTGACTCAGTTGGAAACCAAGGAGTAACAAGTCAAGAATAAGAATAGAATATATTCAATACAGGGTGTTCATAAAAACCCCTTCAAGACTTCGGGATATGATTACTTTGGTTTTCTGTCTGTCTGAATGTGTTTTTACATAATAGATCATATCTTAATAGCCCCTCAAGATATTATCTTCAAACCCGGTAAATGTATGAAGAATAATAAGACCTAATTTAGTATAGAGTATCCTACTTTGTACCATTTAAAAATAGTGGCTACTTTTAGTTTTCACAGCTTAATATCTTATAAAGTATACTTAAAAAAACTACAAAATACCCAAAAATTGTGAAATTTTATTTTCTAAAAGATAATATGATGTTTGTTAAATTCTAATAAAAAATAACTGATAAGTTGTAATTTTTGTAATAAAGTACATGGTAAAGTGGCAATTTTATTCAAAATTAGCATGTACTCTATTAACAAAATTAGAACTTATAGTTATTATTGATTTGACTTGAACAATCACTATACCATCTTTTAGGTAATAAAATTTTTGCATATCTTGAAGTTTTCTTCTTTTAATTTTATACTTTATAAGATATTAAGCTTTAAAAACTAAAAAAGCTGCTTTTTTAAATGGTATAAAGTAAGTACAGTAAGACCTTGATAATCCGGCACGCTCGGGGATCCGGTAATGCCGGACTAACAAAAATGCCGGATTATCGAGGGCGTACTTTAATACATGGTTTAAACAAGGAATAACATAAAAATAAACACACATGTACTATATACCTGTATTATTACTGTAATCGGGCTCTGCAGTACACAGGGAAAAGTTTAAAGTTACACTTAAGAAATATTAATACACATGAAACAAAAACTGAACTGTAAAATAACGTACTATGTTTTTTATTATGGCTTAAAAAAACAATATGTACAGTACACAACTGAAGATTCAATCGGAATCACTGTCGGCTGCTGACACTGGTGCTGGATCGTAGCCAGTATCCCCAGATGATGTTGAGGGAGTAGGAAATGCTAATGTTTCATCTATCATCGTATTCTTCTGAGCTCTTCGGAACATTGAAGGAATATCAACTTGTTTTTTAGATTCGTTACGTTTTTTATAAACATTGCTCTGAATTATATGAAGATTCATTACTTCAGCAGCATTATAGTGTTTGCATGTCTCAGCGAACTTTACAAACTGGTTCAACGCCTCCGAAGCATCAGTCCATGTGATGTGAGTTGTTGACGTTGCTTCATCTTCATCATTCGGTGTCTTGTGGTTCCTGTGGGCTTAACACAGATTGTATAATTGCCTCATCACTAAGCTCCTCTTCTATTGGTTCGTCGTTATCGATACCAATCCATTCGTAGATTTCTTCTTCTGGAAGACCGCTCAGTGGATTGTTTGGAACGGAAGAAATGGCATTCACAATCTGTGATTCTCCAGTTGAAAGATCATCAACATCTTCGATATCTACCGTAGACGTTTTTTCAAAGTGTTTTGGCCATAACTTGCGCCATGCCAAGTGCAACGTTTCACTTTTGACCTCAGACCAAGAACAGCAGTTGAAAAAATTGCATCTTTTATATTAAAGTCACGCTGAAAATCTTTTACGCTGCAATCAGAGTTTAATAGCTTTTGCACAAACATGCCTCTGTATTTGGACTTGAAGTTTTGTATCACACCTTGGTCCATTGGTTGTATCAATGGCGTCACATTTGCAGGAAGATACAAACAAAAAATGTTGCCTGCCTTAAGTTCAGATGCTGCAGGATGTGCTCGGCAATTATCGAGGATAAGAACTGCCTTAGATTCTTTGGGGAGCTTTAGTTTTTTTAAATTGTCTTTTACTGCAGGTACAAAATGTTGGAAAAACCATTTTTTGAATAGCTCTCCCTCCATCCACGCATTTGATTGGGCGTCGTAAATTACAGGCAAGTTGGTTATATTTTTTAGAGCCCTAGGCTTCTTAAATTTGCCAATAACAAACGGTGTAAGTTTATGGTCACCGGATGCATTTGCGCACACTAATACAGTAAGCCTATCTTTATTTTTTTTCAAACCCTGTGCACTAGTCTCGTCACCACCAGCCAAAGTAGAGTTTGGCAAACAGCGCCATAGAAGACCAGTCTCATCAGCATTGTAAATTTGGGTAGGGGTTAGACCATGTTCACTGACTAGGTTTTCAAATGTTACCTTGTATTCATTTGCTGCAGCCAGGTCGGCGGATTTTATTTCTCCCGAAACGTCTAATTTTCGAATTCCATGACGAACTTTGAAGTTTTGAAGCCACCCTTTTGAGAAGATCGGCATTTCATTTTCCGGCAAATTTAGTTCCTTATAAAAAGATTTCGACTTCTCCATTATCATTGGCCCTGTTATTGGCTTGCCCTCTGCTCGTTTGGCGGTAAACCATGTCCACAATAAATTGTCCAGGTTTTCTAACTTAGGTTTTTTCAAGGTTTTTCTACTTTCAAAACTTTTAACAGAAGCAGATTGTGAAACAAACTTTTCTAATTGGGGTTTTTGTTTTTTTATATCGTATATAGTAGATGATGAAATATTGAATTCACTCATGATACTGTTTCGATTCTCACCTTTCTCCAATCGTTCAATAATGTTCAGTTTTTGCTTGATCGACAATGTCACATGTTTACGTTTTGCTGTTTTAGCAGCAGCACTTTTATTAGGCTTAGAAAACATTGTTTAATCTACACCACAAACACTCACTGTACACGAAAGTATAGGTTACTGTACTGGTAAGGTAAGGCAATAGTGTTTAAATAACTAACAATAGTAGAGCGTACACATAAGTTAAACGTTGAAACTAACAATAAACTATAGAAACTGCCAAATAAGACGGAAGTGCAGTCACGAACGCCGGGCGGTTACTAACATGGCCGACTCGACTCCAAAGAAATGAGACGCCCATTGAAACGGAACATTCCCGAACGCTTCCGAAACTGAACGAATCGAATCCATTCCGAGGGCTATGCCACTACAACCGGGACAAAAACACACACGCTCTCGGGTGCGTACATACTGTTTGTCGTCAAATTGTTTATTACAGTAATTCCGGTTGAGGGTAACGGCCTGGCGTAGTGGTAGAGTCATCGGTTTCACTCCACAAGGTCTCGAGTTCGAATCCCACCAAAAAGCCTTAGAAATTTTTCGATGCCGTTGCCTGGTGGTTCGGATTCCACCTTAAACTGTAGGTCCTTGTTAGGCACTTTTAAGTGCTTTCGGTATCACAACGGGCCTACATTGGCCTAAGTGTGTCGTAAGACAGCCGCTAAACCTAACCTAACCTAATTCCGGTTGAAATTTTTGGAGAAATTTCGATTAAAATGTTTTTGTAGACAAGTTTAATGATGAGTTGTTTATAGACCGGGCCTAGATCACTCAAAAATTGCCGAAACTCACAATTTTCATCAGTGTAAATTTTCAAGACAATTAATGCCGAACTATCGGGTCTGCCGAATTACCGAGTGCCGGATTATCGAGGTCTTACTGTACTTGATACTCTATATTAAATTAGGTCTTATTATTTCTCATGCATGTACGAGGTTTGAAGATATCTTGACAGGTTATTAAGACATGATAAAATATGTAAAAAACACATTCAGACGGACAGAAAACTAAGCGTTTTAAGACATATATTAATAAAAACTTTTTTCTTAGTTTTCGAGTGTGTAACCAGATCCTAAGGGGTTTTCAGAAATATCCTATATATTAAGCAAGATAAATATTTGTTTTTAAATTACCCCATAGTATAGCTATGAATATTTGGGTTTTGTAGTTTTAATAAAACTCTTTTGCATGTGCCAATATAATAATTTTATTGAAATTATCTGTAAAATATAGCCTAAAATACAAAATTAACCAAGGCTGAATAAGATCAAGTCTATAGAGTATTGGATAATTTAAAATATAATAGTATTTATTTGTTTTCTAAAAACAGCTGAGTGAATGGTAAATGAAACAATCATAGGTGTAACCAGATTGGGTATCAACTCCCTGTCTCCTGGGTAAACGGACAATTTATTTTAGATGTAAGAAACTCATTAGTGCCTTATCTTAATTGGCAACAGAGAGTGTGACTAGGATTCTAATTGCGTGTAACGGCAAATCATCTGATAGTGGAACTACATTAACAAGGACAATCTCACTTTTTTAAATTAGAATTCATTACACTTTGACTTACACTATACCACTGTTATTGGTATTTTTACTGTAACATATTCATTCATAACTAACGAAAAAAATTAAAATTAAGAATATTTAATTTGCAGCCTACTCCAATCACAAATTTTATAATAAGGCATACACCCACATGCAAGACATTTATCTTGCTTAATATAGAGGGTGTTCATGAAAACCCCTTTAAGACTTCAGGATGTGGTTACGTACTCAAAGACTAAGAAAAAAGTTCTTATAAACGTATATCTTAAAACACTTAGTTTTCTGTCTATCAATCTGTTTGAATGTGTTTTTTTACACAATTTACCATGTCTTAATAACCTGTCAAGATATTGTCTTTAAACCCAGTAATGTATGAGAAATAATAGGACCTAATTTAATATAGAGTATCAAGTTAAAGTCACTGTACTTGAGACACTTCAACCTTCAGATAAATATAAATACGTCAATGAAACAGAGGACGACATGACCTGAAAGCTGTACTAAGCCCTAATGAGTGACCAAGCGTTTTTTGACTTGAGTGGAAGGGGGTCTCTGATAATACGTGTTGAGGGGAGTGAGGGGAGGTTGTCAGCTCAACTAATAATCCACAACCCACTACCCAACCCCACTAAATCACATGTGGAGAATGTATTAAAAAATAATTGTATTACACTTTATTTACAGGATATGCCAAAACTGAGGTCCTGGAGTTCAAATCTCAAAAGCCAATGTATGTCATACCATTGTAAAACCCTTGTAAAATAAAACATTCTTGGTGAAAATATTTTGTCAAAATATTTAACTATTTTAAAATGGCGGGCCAAAATATAAAAATGTTGACAGTTATAAACCTGATATTTTTATATTTTTACAAAAAAAATAAATAAATCAGAATATTCAAAATATTTATTAAATTTTGTACAAAATGACTTGCCACATGATCATATTCAATAGTTTTCTCACCTCCCAAAATATAAGTTTAAAAAAATCAAATGGTGGTAAGTTGTAATTATTAAATGGAAAGATATGGTAGGTTGTATTTAATTTTGTTACAACATCTTTTAAATCGAAACCTTTATACTTTTAAACTATACATCTATGTCTGAAACCGTATGGAATACGCAACATATGATATCTGCAGACAGGCAATTTAGTAAGCCTTGCGATCGCACAACAATTACACTGCTGCGTTTCATATACAAATTATATTATAATAATTGTATAAGTGTGGGCGTGTCCAGGTGACTGTTAACGGTCACTTGCCAACTGAGTGGTCTGCAGCTGACTGATAGCAGTCAGTTGCCAGAAGTAGACTTGAGTCAAATTAAAAAAATACTAATTTTTTTTTCTACCCCTACATGGACGTGTTAGGACACCTGTTCTCCTCAAAAGGTTAAACATAACACAGGCAATGTAACAGCGAACATGCAACCAATTAATTTAATCCAAAAAGAGAACAATTTATGAACATCTATTAAATAATAATTGTGCCTGCTTTTATAAAGAGTTACATGCTAGAATAGAAGAAGTTTTAATGGGTTGCAACATAAAAAACATCACATAAAACATAACAACAGATAACCAAGATCATACTATTATTGTTGTAGTGTCGTTATCTAAGCCTAATTTTATTTTATATACATACAATTTATTGAAACTAAAAATGTATGCCACTTTGACTATATATGGCTGGAATACTAATTATTTTGAACAGTCATAATATGAAGTTCTGTATGTACTATATTAAATGTAAAATGGTGTTTGGCATGGAGATAATAAATAAATAAACGAGTAGACTTGATATAATCAATCGTACTGTAGTTGTGTTTCGTTAGTCACTGGTTTGCAGTTAAAAAACTTGGCCAGCAAAATGTACAATTTCGTAACAACGTTGCTGGAAAAGTCCATTTCTCATAAAGGGTATTGACAGGATTATTCCTTACTTGGCATCGTCATAACATGTATTATGCTTACTGTTGTACAATAGAGATACATTATCGTATATGAGAATATAATTGTGTTCAATATAAGTATTGTAAAAAAGAAAGACACGGTCCTGATGACAGAAGAGAAACCTTATGGGATCAAAGTGGTGGTTGATTATAAAACACAAGTGGTATGCAGACACTTATAGAACAGCGGCCACACAATTTTTTTTTGGCAGAACAATTTTTTTAAGTATATATATAAATAAGAATATGATCGGTTTTTCAGCGGAAAAGCCCAGAAAAATTATGAAAATGAGGGAACGCAGAATAAAATCTTCTTCTAGTATATATAAAATTGAGCAATC
Organism: Stictocephala bisonia; assembly: GCA_035578905.1. Taxonomy (NCBI): domain Eukaryota; kingdom Metazoa; phylum Arthropoda; class Insecta; order Hemiptera; family Membracidae; genus Stictocephala; species Stictocephala bisonia. The sequence goes on from JAQJVL010000817.1 coordinate 349,275, forward strand.
AAACTGTGTGAAATGTTATCCTGGTCATAAATAGGCCTATTGCAAGTGATTCATAATCAGACAATTACTAAGTGCATGCAGGAAATATGCCAATTATGATTTATTTGTATAAGCCTGGGTTAGGTATTTTTTAGGTTAGCTTTTGTTTGACCAGGTTGTGTTGGGTTTTAATAGGATAGCTTAACAAAAATTAATCTAATAAAACTAGGCCTAGCGTAATTTTACAATACCTAACAGAACGCAACTTAACCTACCTACCTTTCAAACCCAAACCCAAACCGGCACAGTGCTAACTAGCTTTAAAATGGTTTGCCTGTAAAATCCTCTCTTTTTTTATTCTGTTCTTAAGCCTAAGCTGTTTATTTCTTTGTTTACAGCAATACACCATTATACAATTATTAATAGATGGCATACAATAACATTGGTATACATGTAGAAACAATAACAAACATAACAGGAATACAAACAAATAGTAAGCAATCAATAACAACTTGCATAGGATTTGCGTAAGCATATCACTGTAAAAGAATTCAACACCAGAAACTAGATAAAAACAACAAAAACAAAAATACTTCAAATAATATCAAGTGAAAATTAATTAAGAGCTAACAGAAAAATAACAAGTTTAACACTAAGTTAATAGTAAGTATAACAATAATATATTAGCTATAATGATGAAAACTTTTCTGTAGGTAGTACATAGGGTATGCCTACTATCGTCTGTTGCGTAACATTCACTGGAAAGCAGCCTACTGTGCTATAACGGGCCGTGTTGTATGATATGTAAATCAAATAAGAATTTTGGCGTGTCACATAACAACTAACTACAAAATATAACATTTAACATATTACTTGTGTGAATATTTCTTTCAAGATTTTAAAGGGACCATGAACTCATTGTTATATTTTCAGGAACTTGAATTTTGTTAATTATGGTATGTATTGTAAATAAATAAATACTGTGACTTTGCGGTACAAGTAATAGTACTGAAATTATCTTATATGACAAAGGTTTGTATATGTTAGATAAAACCTATCTTCTTAACCCTGGAATGGTAACCCTATTTAAAGTTACACTACTGGTAACCCTTCGTATATTTTACGATGTGAGGTATCAAGTCTTAAAAAAATAGTTAAAAATAAAAATTACAAGTTTTAACAACAAAGTCTTTATTTTGAATACTTTACTAGTCTAAACAAGTACAAACGTTATTAAAATTGATAATTAAATCAGAAAAAAATTATTTATGACGTAATGTTTTTGGTTTGTAGTGATTTACAAAAAAAAATGTTTTTTTAACAATTTTCAAAGTTAAAACAATTTTAATTATGAAATCATTAATATAAAAGTATAAACTTCAACAACAAAAAACATCACTGTCTCAGTCCATCAATGAGCACAGATCTCATACTGTCTTTTAGACGTCTTCGCAGCAGATTTTACACAAGTCACCTCGGTGCTCAAGACAGAAGGGAGTGTCACAACTGACACAATAATTGCTCGTCATTCGCCTTTTCTGATATGGACCAGTACCAATGTTGTTCTTTTTCTTTGTTGGCTTCTTGCTCTTTGTGGACCTTCATCTTCGGTTCCTAGGACGCTTTTTATAATAGTCTTTAGCACATTTTCGTCCGACTCACTTCCACTGTCATCGTCAGGACCACTGTCATTGTTTAACATTATGTCTATTTCAGATAGACGCAAGGCCATTGTTATCAAATATAGGTCTATATACAACTATTTACATTAATATTGAACTAAACTACTAATAAAACCTAATATTTACAAAACTAGACACTCAGAAAAAAGTTACAGCACTGGTAACCCTTCGTAAAAAATCAGCAACATACGTTGTTGTGAACAACACGAATGACACTAGCAGACTGCAACAAGTGAATCAAGGTCAGGAAAGGGTGGGGAGGGATGGCTCGTTTGTTCAGTACAGTCGCGACAAAAACCTACCTTTAATTTACAAAACACTATTTGCGTGCAGAAAAATCACGAAGGGTTACCATTCCAGGGTTAAAATGATACTTTTTACATACTTAGGCCAAGTCCTATTTGTAAAAACAAGTTAGGCCTACCTTATTTTTAGTCTATATGCAAAATAGTTATTACATTTTATACAAGACAATCAACCATCATTGTTAAATAATTTAATTTATAAGATAAATCCTGTTTTTTATGTTAATACTCTTTATTAGCCAACACTTAACATGTGTCATAGCTGAAAATAGACTCAAAGGCAATAAGTAGTATACGCCTACCTGAAGGGGAGTTCCTAAATATTATATTTTCCACGAATAGCACTTCTGCCTTATAACGGCTTTGAACAATTAAAGAAGCTCTAATAAATGGAAAAGGGATTTACAGTGAACAAATCACAACAGTAATCCCCCATCAAACTTTTCTCAAAATAAAAATTATCCTTCGTCCTAGATTCGAAACTCAGACTGTTTTCTCACTTCTTCACTTGCTGCTCTTCACTAAACATTAAACATAAACGATAACAATTTGAGCTGTTTTGTTCGACCTCTTTGAGCAAATTTCCCTCAGCTACTAAAATTACCCTTTTTAAGAGCAACAGCAAATTAACCTCGGACAAAATAAAGAGTAGTAAATACCTTAAATATGCCGTTTCAACCCTGAATATATATATACATATATATTAAGGACTATGTTGTAACCTATACAGAATGGTAGTTATATTACTTAGAATATTAGGTTTCATAAATAAATTCTGTATTTTAAAAAGGCATATGTGTTCATTAAGAATAAATTATGTGAAATAAATTGCGGAAAGACAAGTTATATAGACAATTAAGGCATGTTTTATAATACATATAATATAATACATACATCTATTACAAAAAAAGGCTGTGAGAATTATTGCAAAATTGGGATTTAGAGATTCTTGCAGAAATAGTTTTAAAATGTTAAACATGCTAACACTTCCGTCCCTTTATATGTTTGAAACAGTTCGATACTGTAAAAATAAATATACACTAACAAGGGGAAGGGACGTGCATGATCACAACACCAGGGGGAGGAACATGCTCAGAACCGGACAGCATAGGCTCCAGGCTTACGAAGCACTGCCGTCCGAAGTAGGGGCCAAGCTGATCAACGCGTTACCGGAAGATATAAGAGGCGAGTCCAACGGAACACTGTTTGAGGGGAAATTGCGGCGTTTCTTCGTCAATGCAGCTTTCTATAGCGTATCGGAGTTTTTGGAGATGACTGCGCACTAAAAATCAAACATTTCAACGACTCCTGTGTAGGCTATTACATATATATATATTTGTTTTAACCTATTTATTTGTTTAACTTTACTTAATTGTGACGCATGCTATACAACAATGTATTGTGTTTATAGCAATAAAGAATATTATTATTATATTATTATTATTACGGTGGTATTAACCTATCCACCCACCCATACACGTACGGTGGTAAGCTTCTTAGAAAAATACAATCTCATTTCGAAGGATCAATTTGGATTCAGAAAGGGTCGATCAACAATCGATGCAGTCGTGAATTTGGTTGAGAAAATTGTAGAGAGCTTGGAGAATAGAAAGGCCACACTTAGTGTGTTTCTGGACCTCTCCAAGGCCTTTGACTGTGTTGACCACACAATTCTTCTTAAGAAAATGCATAGTCACGGAATCCGCGGAATTCCACTCGAGTGGCTTGAGTCATATCTTAAAAATAGATCACAAATTGTTCAAATATATGAAGTACGGTCCGGATCTAAAAACCTAAAGTATGGAGTCCCGCAGGGATCAATTCTTAGCCCCCTCCTATTTTTGATCTATGTAAACGAAATTGGTTCATCACTGCAGCATGGGTCACTCGTGCAGTACGCTGATGACACGACTGTCTCTTTCTCAGAAAATTCAAATAAGCAATTGGAAGTGCGGGCTTTTGTTGAAATAAATAATTGCATTCAGCACTTCCAACAACTCAATCTTAATATCAATCCAGAAAAATCAGCATGTATGCAGTTTTGTTTGCGGGCGTCGGACTCGGAAGGAGGTCCGACGGTCATAATAAATGAAACTGAAATTAAAGACAAAAATTCAACTAAATTCCTTGGAATGCACCTAGATCGAGGGCTGACTTGGAATGTCCACGTCGAAAATTTGTGTAAAAAGTTATCATCAGGCATTTATGCTTTGAGAAATTTAGCTAAATTCTGCCCAACTCAGTTACTGATGACGGCTTATTACGGGTTGATCTACCCTCACATTACCTATGGATTAGTGCTATGGGGAAGATGTTCCAACACTAACTTTGACAGAATATTTAGAATTCAAAAAATGGCAGTTAGAATCATCCTAAAAATGAATTTCAGAGAGTCGTGCAGGCCAAAATTCAAAGAGTTAAATATATTGACATTACCTTGCCTCTACATTCTTGAGACTGCTACATATGGTAGGTACAAGACTACTATCACAAGAGGCAGAGATATACATACGTACGACACTAGAGGCAGGGACAACTACCGAACTGGTCGTCATAGAACGGTAGTCTATGAACGCCTGCCTTCACAGATGGGCGTTCGTATCGTCAACAAGTTACCAGAATTTATCAAAAGTGCTACAACGCCCAAGGCGTTCAAGAGTCGTCTCAAGAAGTTTCTTTCAAAACAAGCATTTTATAGTATAGACGAATTCTTTGCACATAACTAGGAGGGGGAAAATCAATAACACAAGTGAAGTTGAAGAGGTTCAATTGGCGATGAGTGGGAATTTGGGTGTCTGTCAATATATGTATGTTTGAAAGGGTGAATTGTTAGAATGGATGGCAAATTATTAAAAAATATGACTTTTGCAATACAATGTTTATAATTGTCCTAATGCAATAAAAGTTTTATTATTATTATTATTATTATTATTATTATTATTATAATATACATGTGACACATACTAGGGTACTAATTGGGTTTCAGTAACTGTCTTAAGAAGATACATGTTTCCAGTATTCAGAGGGTATTTGAGTAATGCTGACGTCAACATCTTCTAGGCCACAGTTCTAAGCCCAAAAGAGCGTGTTTTCCCACTCTTTGTGTAATTGTTGAGGAACCAAGACGTTTTTCAATATTGGGAACCTATGAATAATGTGAATTAGGCTTTTGATATTATATTTCCTAGTCTTTGGATTTAATGTATCGATGCACTTAAAAACTTGACCTGAAGAGTCAAATATTGTTTTATTCTCGGTAACAATTTTGACTTAAAAATTAACAGAATTTATAGAAATCTACGAGAATTTGTGAATTAGATATTCTCGTATATTTGAGAATTTGTGGAATGTTTTGGTCGAACTTAATGGCAATGAGTGATCAATTGAAGTTCTCGACATAAATGGCGTCAAACGGTCAAATGAAATAGAAAGGTTGTTTCGTTTACAACCATTCATAAAGGTTGTAATCGGAGAAAAACAGGCAATTAGATTGAAAGACAAATATTGGTAACACAATAATAATTACGTAAGCTTCAATACTGTAGTTAGTATTATTGATTAGAATGTATAACTTATATATATATATGATAATGTTATAATAAAAAATAATAACTGAGCACCCTTACAGTTTTTTATTAAATGAACACGACCGGTTTCGGCATTCATGCCATCTTCATAGGTGTTATCTGTTTACAAAACAAATAAAATTAAATAAATAATTGTCATAAAGGAAACCTATGTTAAATTAGTATATATTTTTGATTTGGTGGTTAGTTGTCATTGTGTGTGTTGTTTCTTATATGTATAATTGTTTCGAATATTGGGTTTCTTTTTTGTTTTAACATGGTGTTGATTAAATTATTGGGATTTTCTTGGTTGTGTTTATAAATTTCAAGTTCTTCTTGGGAATCTAGTTTTTTGCTTTTTGAACCGAATTTTAGAATTTTCATGTTTGTTTTCATATTTGTGTAGTTGTGATTATTGTTTAGTAAATGTTCTGCAAAAGAAGATTTCATTGAAGTTCTGTTGTTTGATTTTAGAGCTTGTATGTGTTCATTAAATCTTCGTTTAAAAGATCGTCCTGTTTGTCCAATATAATAGTTTGGGCAGTCTGTACATTCAATTTTGTAAATTCCTGATTTGTCAAATATATCTTGGGTTTTATGTAATTTTGAAGTGGATTTCTTTTGTATCATGTTAAATGCGTTGTTATTTGTTTTAAAACCAATTTTGAATTTTTCTTTCTTAAAGGTTTTTCTAATTGCTTTATTAAGTATTGTGTTGTGGGGAACACAGATGAATGCTCTATTTTCTGTTTTTTTATTATAACATTATCATATATAGCAGCCCTAGGATTTACAACTTTTCTACTATATACATATATATATATATATATATATATATATATATATATATATATATATATATATATATACATATATATATATGATCATAGTTAGCAGTGATAAATCCATAATACACTTTTCCTAACAAATCAAAGCCTGAATAGTAATAACGTATTGTATATTGGAAAAACTACAAAATGATGATGAATTACCCATTTTTACCCTCAAAAGAGTAATACCCTTGAAAATACCAGTAAAATTACCCTCGAATTCCCAACGCTAAATTTGTGAATGAGGAGAATACGCTCGTTAACGCCAATGCCTACTGTCAATGTTGGACTGGTGACATACTGACATAGTGTAATGAATGAGTGAGTGATAAACTTTTTCGACCATAATAAACTACAGCTTAATAGACAATATACTCTATTCACCATTATGTATATACAAGATTTACATAGATTTAATATGTAATAATCTAATGTGAATAAAATCATAATAAAAACATACAACAACAATATAGTCCCCTTATTAGTTAGGTCATATTGGCATGCTGTCACCGATTCAAGATCGGTTAATAAGGATGCTTGGCCCTAGGTTCAATCATGCTTACTTGGAAACTCTAATCCAGGAGGTAGAGAAACAACTAAACATTCAACCACTTCAATTATTAGACGCACCTTGATCTTCTCTTCATTTACAAGCTGATGAATGGATTTTTTTATTGCCCTGCACTTCTTAGCCGCATTAACTTTGTTCGGAGTCCAAAAGGAACTCGTTCTGGGGCTGTTTTTCGACGCCAGTTTGCTCCCACCTACTTTGCATACAATACTGGCCTCTGGAGACTTCACCGTACAGCTTCTTTGATGGGAGACAGGTTCGCCAAAGAAGTCGCTTTGGCAGCTCTACTACCACCAGCACCTTCAGTAGGAATGTGTGTACTATTCTTAGTGAATGGTAGTAACAACTTTTAATTTCTCTATATTATGCCTTAACTTAATTCAGTTTAGATTGCAGTACGGAATTTTATGCTTGGGATGAACTTATAAATATATCATCAATAGTTTAAGAAAATCTCAAAATAAATTTACTAGAATAATTCTTAAGAAAAATAGACAAGAACATTCTTTTCCTTTATATCATCAAACGGGTGTAATGCCTTTACAACATTTGTTTATTTTCAAAACACTAAAGCAATTTTATATAAAGAGTGGAAATAAAGGTTCAACTAAGGTGCGTCCTGAACTTTGAAGGTTCATTCAAAGATTATTCATAAAACCAAAACTTAATAAATTTCTCTTCAGGCATTCTTATCTATATCTTGGACCAAATCATTTTAATCAACTAAATTAATATATTAAAGAAAGTTCGAATTTAAAAGCTTTTTGCAAAAAGGTTAAATATTGGTTGTCTACTTTACATGAAACTTCTTTTTTAGAGGAATATCTCGAATGAGCTGATTTTGCTCCTTTTTTGTATTTTCGAAATATAAATGATAATATTCAGTAGCATATATGATTTTCATTATTTAACCTATTTCAACATTAATGTAAATACTGTGTTAAATAGATATTTATTTTTCATTTGATGTTTTTCCTGCAGTTTTTTGTTTAATTCTGTCTATATTATTCTAAGTACGCATGACAAAATTTGTGTATATTACATTTTATATATTTAGGTATTTGTCCCAAATATAAAAATGTTTTAGTCTACTGTTGTAGTATTATTCTTGTATATATATATATATATATATATATATATATATATATATATATATATATATATATATATACACACACACACAACAGATAAAAATGGCTATATATAATCAACAGATAAAAATGGCTCACTGTGGCATCTGCTTGAATAATAATATAAATATATTAATGATATATATATATATAATTATTATTATTTAAGCAGATGGCACAGTGAGCCATTTTTATCTGTTGATTATGTAAATGAACTGGACTCATCAACCACAACTACTGGAAAACTGTGGTTGATTAATTCCGAGAGTTGTTATTTTTTGATCATGTCATAGACCTTCTATTATACCAGACAGTCCCATCCCAGCCAGAAAATAAAGACAGTAAAAATCAGGGCGGAGGCAGAGCAACCTAGTAGGAACCACTACAAACAATTTTATACCCCCTGATTCATGCGACTCTACTGGCAATCTCGGAAATAAGACTTGTGACGTAATTTGATGATGTCATTCCCCCCCTCATGTCTCCAGGAGACAATTACCTGCGTGGCGTGAGAACGGAAATAAAGCGAGCGAAGCCCAAACATTCAAACAGATTCTTCAACTGTGTCTCCATTTCAGTTAGCGTTGAAGGTTTTAATCTTGCAATATACCGTACACTGGGGCACTCAGTTCAGTACCTCAGAGAATATTGACATCCTTTTTATATTTGTATGGATAACACTGACGACCACCATGTTTCATGACTTAATTATTAAAT